>KQ986815.1:235736-477266 GCA_001598015.1 Dorcoceras hygrometricum
GACCCGTTTGCCGACTCACTTGGGGTCATTAGGCGGCGGGATTGGGTGAGGTCCCGATGCATGTAGGAGTCGATGCTTCGTTGTCGAGGATTCACCGCTCGCTTTCATGCGTGGATATCCTATGCTATCTGAGGGGATAATAGTGTAGAATCTCTGGCCAGAGTACTGGATGTGTTTTAGGTAAATGCGTTTGCCTAGTAACACTCGCGATGTCACTATTTGATCTCCAAGATGTATGCATAGCTATCGGATCTCTAGCGACTCTCGATTTATCAATGGTCGTTGATCTGATCGGGATATATGTGTTGAATGGACCATACTGTACGCTAATCACGATCAACTGGTTCTTGCAGGCACTATCAGTGATACCTAGAGGGTCATGGGGCGATGTTGCTAGGCGCTTTACCATGATCCGATGGGCAAGTACGAAATTGTGATTTCGGAGTCACAATGGTTGTGGGCCCACGGCTAGCTGTATCCCTGAACCATTGAGGATCACACAAGTACTGGATTCACGATTCCCGTACGGAAACTGAGCTCAATGTGTTGAGCATAGGAGGAGGAATTTAGGGAGCGCGACTTCCTAAAAGTCAACAGGGGTAAAATTGCGATTTCCCATAGTTGAGGGGCTAAACTGCAATTTTGGACTAGGTGGTCTGAAAAATTGTTTTCACATCATAATACTCAGTTTTGGAAACTGTGTGATCGGTCCGATCAGATCGTCGATCGGAGTTATGATGAAGTCACGGTGATAAGGATGAACCGAATGTTCATACGTTGGACTGGGCCCGTCCCAGGTCCAATGGGCCGGTTCAAGCCCATCACACCTATACTTAGAGCCTAGGGTTGTATGACATAACTCAACACACAAACCCTAGCCTCCAAGTTGGCCACCGCCCCTCCCTCTCCACTACACCTCACGGCCGCCGCCCTTACGCCGCCGCGCGCCAGCAAGGTAACGAATCAACATCCTATGTATGTTTATCGTCATTGTTTTAATGTATTGAACGTATCTCGGGGCATTTTTTTTAACTTCCGCTGCGCCCATGGGAAACGGGATCCGGATCCGCCATTGTCGCCGAACAGTTATTGCGTCTAGTTCAAGCTAATGACGCTGTTTCCTTAAGTTGCAACTGGTAGCAGATAATCTTACGTCATCATGTCTGTTTCCTAATTCAACGACATCGTTTCATCTACTACGTCTGTTTCAAATGTTAACAAATATTCTTGCGGCTGTTTTGCGACAAACGTGAACAGTGAAGATCTGTTTTGTTTCAAAGTATTGTTTCACTTTGTTACGACTGATTTCATTTCAGCAATGAGTTTCCAAAAAGTCGAATTCTATATCCAGTAAAGTTTTAAAAATGGGAAGTGATAGTTTTAAATGTTGGAACCTGAGGATTTTCAAAGGGAGTTTTAAAAGAAGTTTTAAGAAAAGATGTTAAAGGAACAAAAGTTTATTTTAAAGGTTTATGGCATAGATAACAGACGGCCACCAAGGAGAAGGGTGAGCAATTGTCCAGATGTCGACTGCCCTTTCATATGAGCTATATGCTAAAACTGATATCGGAAGTCATTTTGATCAAAATGCACATTGGGCCTAAGGAGAGCTTCTATGCTATAAATCAAAAGAAAATGATGATGTTGGATCTGGGCTATTATCCCCTCATCCGAGTTTATGAAGGAACGAATGTTTAAGGAAAATGTTTATGAATGAATGTTATTGTCTATTGATGTTCCTTTAACTCAGTATTGTATTGATCATATGTCTACCTGCTCGAAATGTATTTGTTATTACTCAGAGTTTGCTTGCTGAGCCCCTAGGCTCATTAGTTTTTAAAATGGTGCAGGTTCGACAGCTGAGGAGCGAACGGGTGGTGAAGTCTGACAGCAGCTACGTGGTATTGTGTTTATCAATGGCCAATGTTTTCCGTGTCACATTGATGTTATTTCATCTTTTGCAAAGACTGTATTAGATCAGTTGCAACAATTGCATATTCAAATAATATTTCAGATGTTGTAACCCGCAATTGCAAATATATATATATGATGTCTGTTTTCCGCAAATGTTTTAGTACTTAGTGCCGCGCTAGTGTTTGTCAGCTTTTGTTTGTGTTCGTTGGTGTTTCGAAATTCTTTTCAAGTTATAGGGAATACAGCCTATAACGATTGGCCTTTCAGTCCTTCTTTTTATTCTAAAATTTTTATTTACCCCAAATTCGTGACCCCGTGGTTGCGGGCGTCACAACATGGTATCAGAGCAACATTCCTGAGATAAACACATGTACCGTCAGCTGGATCAGAATTCATCGTCCGTTCCTCTAAGTTGTAAGTTTATTTCAGAGCTTTGTCTTTAAAATTTTAGCATGTTCTGATAATTATATGTGATGTATTATGGGCTATAGAATATAAGATGTCAGGAAGAGGAAGAGGTAGAAGAAGTATTCCCTTAGAGGACACCAACATTGATAATAATGCTAGTATCACTCAATTGTTAAGACTGCTGGTAGAGCAAAACAATAGAGGTAATGGTCAATCTTCCAGCAGCAGAGGACCAAGTAATGATGATCCTCAAGAAAAGTTCAGACGACAGAAGCCCAAGGAATTCAGCGGTACAACTGATCCACTAGTTGTTGAAAGCTGGATCAAATCAATGGAGGTTATCTTTGAATACCTCCAGATGTCTGATTTAGATAGGCCAAGGTGCGCTATCTATATGTTGAGAGAGGATGCGATGATTTGGTGGGAAGGAACCAAATTAACGGTGGATTTGATAAATCTGACTTGGGCAGATTTTAAGCAGGTGTTCTTCGAACAATACTTCACGGCTGATAAGAGGTCCATGTTGAAGAAGGAATTTTTGACCCTGAATCAGGGGAGTCTGACCGTACAAGAATACGTGTGGGTATTTGAAAGAGGGTGCTATTTTGTGCCTTTGATAGGAAATGACCCAGAAGAGAAGCTGAGTCATTCGTTGAAGGATTGAAGCCTATGTTCAAAATGAATGTTAGGCTATATGTACCCAGGACCTACAGAGAAGCAGTGGATAGAGCCCCGCGCGTTGAACGGGACTGAAAAGATGTTGATGTGGAAAGACAGCAGAAAAGACAAGCCTTTCAACAGAAAGACCAGAGGCCGTTCAAGAAACAGAATAAGAACCAGCAGAGGCCTCAGGAGCAGAAACCATTACCGATTCAACCAATCAGTTCTGTTCCTGCTGGTAATAATAGGCCAGTATGTCCTAAATTCCACAAGAATCATCCTGGACAATGCAGACTTGGACCAGAATGTCTGCTATAAATGTGGGATGCCATGACATATTTTGAAATATTGTCCAAAATCGAAGCAATTGGTCACCAGCAGAGCCTTTGTAATGACAGCTGATCAAGCCAACCCAGACTCGACAGTAGTTACAGGTGAGATTATGATTGCTGGATTACCTTCTCTGGCTTTAATAGATTCAGGAGCTACTCACTCATTTATAGCTGTTGAGTTTGTTAAGAAGTTACCCATTCAGCTGGAGCAAGCAGCGGTAGGCTTTTGTGTCTCAGTGCCTTCGGGAGAAGAGTTGGTATCTCACGATGTGTTTCGAGGTTTAGAACTTAGTCTTCAAGGGCATCAGATTTTTGTTAATTTAATTGTATTGCCAATGCCCGAATTTTATATGATTTTGGGAATAGATTGGTTGACTAAATATGGGGTAGTAATTGATTTTAAGCTACGAACAGTAGTGGTTAACCCACCAGTAGGAGAATCATTTTGGTTTAAATCCAAGCATGTTTGTAAGATTCCTCGAATAATATCAGCTCTTAAGGCTCAACGTTGCTTGAGGAAAGGAGGAGTAGGATTTCTGGTTAGTTTATCATCTTTAACCGCAACCAGTAGACCCCAGTTGTCAGATGTAGAAGTGGTAAGTGAGTTCCCCGAGGTTTTTCCAGAAGATATCCAGGGACTACCACCTGACAGAGAGCTGAAATTTTCCATTGATCTAATTCCAGGAGCTGCTCCAGTTTCTAGACCGCCTTATCGATTAGCTCCATCAGAAACAAAAGAATTGAAGGAACAGATACAAGATCTGTTGGAGAAAGGGTTTATCAGACCAAGTACTTCCCCCTGGGGAGCCCCAGTTTTATTTGTTAAGAAAAAGGATGGAAGTATGAGGCTATGTATAGATTACCGAGAGCTGAACAAATTGACTATTAAGAATAAGTATCCACTGCCTAGGATAGAAGATCTGTTCGACCAGTTGAAAGGGTCCATAGTCTTTTCTAAGATCGACTTGAGGTCCGGATACCATCAGTTAAGGTATTAAGGCATCAGATGTTTATAGACAGCCTTTAGAACTAGGTATGGTCACTATGAATTTTTAGTTATGTCTTTTGGACTTACGAACGCTCCATCAGCTTTTATGGATTTAATGAATAGGGTCTTTCAACCATTTTTGGACCAGTTTGTAGTAGTATTCATTGATGATATCTTAGTATATTCTAAGACCAGATGCGAGCATGTCCAACATTTGAGAACAGTTCTCCATACTTTGAAAGATAAGCAGTTTTTTGCAAAATTTAGCAAATGCGAATTCTGGTTGGAGAAAGTAGCGTTCTTAGGCCATATTATTTCTAAGGACGGAATAGAAGTCGACCCGGTTAAAGTAAAAGCTGTTCGCGATTGACCAACACCGAAGACTATTGCAGAGATAAGGAGTTTATTGGGTTTAGCCGGGTATTATATGCGATTTATCCAAGGATTTTCTAAGATAGATGTTCCCTTGATCACGTTAACAAGAAAACAGGTGAAGTATAATTGGACAGCTGAATGTCAAAACAGTTTCGACAAGCTGAAGCAAGCGCTGATAGAAGCACCTGTGTTAACAATGCCATCTGATCAGGGAAAATTTGTAATATACACGGACGCATCAAAAATGGGTTTAGGAGCTGTTTTGATGCAGGAGCGTAAGGTAATTTCATACGCATCCAAACAGTTGAAAGATCACGAGAGGAATTACCCAACACATGATTTGGAACTGGCAGCTGTTGTCTTTGCCCTTAAGATATGGAGATATTATCTCTATGGGGAGAAGTGTGAAATATTCACAGATCACAAGAGTTTGAAATACTTCTTTACCCAGAAAGAATTGAACATGATGCAGAGGCGATGGCTGGAGCTGGTTAAAGACTACGATTGTACGATCAGTTATCACCCAGGAAAAGCTAATGTGGTAGCTGATGCGTTAAGCAGGAAGTCTGTTGGGTTAGCGCAGCTGTTTGTCCAGAAACCGTTGGCAATTGATATTGAAAAGTTTGGATTGGAATTAGTACCCAGCGGTAGTGATATGATTTTAGCAGGCCTCTCTATAAGATCAAATTTGATAAACCAAATTCGAGAGGGTCGGCTGAAAGATGAGCAATTACAGAAATGGGTTAAAAAAGATAAAGAAAGAGGCAGCAGCCTCTACTTTTCAGAAGATGGAATAGTAAGATATTTGGGGAGAATTTGGGTACCCCAAGTAGATGAGTTGAGAGCTGATCTTTTGAGAGAAGCACATACAGCTCCATACTCAGTACATCCTGGAAATACTAAAATGTATAAGGACCTCCAGCAGTTGTACTGGTGGCCAGGAATGAAGAGGGATGTTTCCAGATTTGTAGATGAATGTTTAACATGTCAGCTGGTGAAGGCTGAACACCAGCGTCCAGCTGGATTATTGAAGCCACTGCCCATTCCAGAACGGAAGTGGGAGTGTATAGCGATGGACTTTGTAACTGGTTTACCAAGGACTGTTCAAGGATATAACTCCATTTGGGTTATAATAGATAGACTCACTAAGTCTGCTCATTTCTTACCAGTCAAAACAACATACGAGGTGAGCAGATATGCAGATTTATATGTAAAAGAAATAGTGAGGCTTCATGGTGTTCCAGTTTCTATTGTATTGGATAGAGATCCTAAGTTTACATCAGCTTTTTGGAAAAGTCTGCATAGGGCTATGGGTACGAAGCTGACCTTTAGCACTGCGTTTCACCCCCAGACAGATGGACAATCTGAAAGGGTGATTCAGATTTTGGAAGATTTACTCAGGGCATGTATTGTGGACTTTTCAGAAAGTTGGATCTGAAATTATCACTGGTGGAGTTCGCCTACAATAACAGTTTACAGGCTTCGATTCAGATGGCTCCATACGAAGCACTTTATGGCCAAAAATGTAGAACACCTCTTCAATGGGATGAAGTTGGTGAAAGAGCTGGTTTAGGACCAGAAGTAGTGGAGCAAACAGCAACAGCTGTTAGGAAAATACGAGAAAGGATGAAGGCTGCTCAAAGCCGATAGAAAAGTTATGCAGATAATCGAAGAATGGAACTGACTTTTGAGATAGGTGATCACGTTTTTTGAAAGTTGCTCCTATGAAAGGAGTAATGCGTTTTGGGAAGAAAGGAAAATTGAGTCCAAGATATATTGGACCATATGAGATCCTAGAGAAGATAGGAACACTAGCATATCGACTAGCACTGCCACCACAGCTGTCAGCAGTACATAGTTTTTTCCATGTTTCAGCCTTAAGGAAATATGTTCCTAACCCTTCGCATGTGTTAAGACATGAGCCAATTCAGTTGGCATCAGATTTAAGTTACGAAGAGAAACCAGAAAGAATTCTCCTCCGAGAAATTAGAGAACTAAGAAACCGTAGTATTCCTATGGTTAAGATACAATGGTCTAATCAGTCGGAGCGAGAAGCAACCTGGGAGACAGAAGCTGATATGCTTAACCTTTATCCATATTTATTTGGTAAGTAAATTTTGAGGACGAAATTTCAATAAGGAGGGTAGAGTTGTAACGCCCCAAAATCCATAGGACCGCATTTATGTATTTTATTAATTTCATGGGCCAAAATGGCAATTTTAAATGTTATGCATTTGCTGATTTCATTGATTTCAGAAAAATAGATGCGACGCGGCTGGTTTCAGCGGATGACTCCAAGGGCGATACATGAGCAGGTTTTAATTTGATTGAAAATATCTTAAAGGAGGACAAATGATTTCTTTTGAAAAGGGTTTGGTATTTTACAAATTAAAATGATTAGAAAGGAGTTTTATTGAAATTCTACAACTTTAACGAAGTGTGTCATGCTTGATTTCACAAGTAGCTTGCCACTAATCCCTTTCGTATTTAAAGCTATTTCGAAAGCAAGATCTTTATCACTTTCAAAGAAAACTCTTTTCGTGTTCCTCCAAAATATTTTACAGAGAAACTCGTTGTGTTGTTCAAGGAGAAGATTTCTGCAGAGATTGGTTGTTGTTGCAGAGCGTGTTTTAAGGCAAGTAAAAGCTGATCATTTGCTACACCATTTGAAGCATATATTGATTTTTATTCATTTGATGGATCTCCTTGACAGTATGTTATAGTATGTTGAAGTTATGAGTTCGAAAATGATGTTTTTTATGCTTCCATGTGTTTTCCAGAAAGATATGGATGTTTTAAAATACAGAGGATTCGAGTTTCGATTCAATTATGTTTATGGATGTTCTTCCTTCCGGTGGATTGTAATATTGGAACTTGATACTGTGTAATCGGTGGTTGTTAATTGAATCAGTATAAAGTCTGGTTTGATAGACAACAGCTGATGGTACAGTCGTCGTTTTGATGTTGCAACACCAAAGATAGTCATCAGCTGTTGCATCAGTTTCGTAAACAGTTGTTGTATTGTTGAGTCATCAGTTGTAGGTTGATTTTGAAATCATCCGATGTATTTGTTGTATCCAGCAGTTGCACTGTTCATAATCAGCAGTTGCATTCCATCGTTATGACCAGCAGTTGCACTATTCATTTTCAGTTGTTGCATTGTATCATTGTATTCAGCAATTGCACTATTCATACATTTAGTGTTTCGCAAACGACATCGTTTTACACATATTCCCGAGTCGCGTTGTTAGTGATTGTTATTGCGTCTGGTTCAAGCTAACGACGTTGTTTCCTTAAGTTGCAACTGGTAGCAGATATTCTTACGTCATCTGTCAGGCCTCGTGCTCTAAACAGAGTAAAATCATACGAACACATGCGGAAGCTAACAAAAAGAGGGTAAAATTTTCGCTTTTGGCCTGACGGTTTAAAACAATATAATTTAAAATAGAGCGATACTCAAAATATATCCCAGTACGTAAAAACAACCAACAGTATAGCATACAACAACCAAAACATGTATCAGACTCCAACTACTGGATAAAATAACGAAGCGCAGGGCATCCCCCTGGCTAACTGATACATATATATATATAAATATGCTATACGCAACTGGGACACGCTAACCACCTCCTGGGGCACCACCAGCTGGGTTAAAATCACGACCAGATGTAAAACCTGGGTTCCCTGAAACAACACAAACAAGGAAACAAACCAAGCCCCAGAGGGACATGGGGTCAAACCCCAGTACGGAGAGAAACAGATATAGCTAAAAGAATGCATAAGATAAAATGCAGATGCTATGCATGAGACACCGGATAACAACGGAAGGCTCGACCAACAAGGGAGCTAAGGAACTCAAGCACAGCTCCAAGAATCTGCAACAACAGTGGCCACGGGGTGTGTTCACAGTGTGGTAATCAGTCACTCGCCGTGACACTACACCCGAATACCAGATGCATCGAACAACTCAACCTGCCGTTGCCTCGCCCATGAACTGTGGTAGTTAACCACTCGGCGCATGGTGGCCAATGATCCCAGCAGGGAGATGAGAGTGTGATATTGCCGCTCGCCCTCGCATCCTGGTAAGAATCAACAACAGCAATACAAGATACAAGGCTGCAAAATACGATACACAAGGGATCTGAAATATGCGTGAACATTTTGCGTGTATGCAATTCACATGAAACAGCTAGCATAACACCAATGCTCAGCAAGCAATACACAGATAGGTTCACCAAAACATCCCAGCAGCCACGCATAATATCTCACGCCAATTCCAAGCTACATCAAGCTCAGATCCATACCTTATACTTTTGTGCAACAATTACTACAAAACAGGCCCGAGAGATCTGGATAGCAACCTGCTAACTACACAACACACAGATCTCAAAAGCTGCACAGAAACTCACGGCCAAATACAGAAGCTCACGGCTGGGAGCCACGCTCAACCAACGCAATTACTACCAAAACAACTTACTGGAAGCTTAAACCAAGGCTAGGAACAAGATCTCATCACAAAGGAACGAAGTTCTACCTACACTACAAAACGCACAATCGGCAGCAACTTCGCGTTCCTCAACTAGCCAACTACAGCCTCCAAAAGTGGTATAAGATGGAAGAGCTTCTCGAGAGGAGTCCAACGCTACCTCGCACGTACTAAACAACGGCCGAAAACGATGGGAATTGTCGGAGAAAAGCTACTGTGAACAGTAACCTAGGGTTCGAAGCGAAGAGCACAATCGGGGAAAAATATTCTAAGTATGGAATCTGGTGCTCGAAATCGAAGACCAAGTCTTTCTTAAATACATCTCGCAAAAGCTGGTTAAATCATCCACCGACAACACCAGCAGGGACACTACAACCAGCAGATGCAAAGAACCAACTGCTGAATTCTCAAACAACGCTAATCAAAACGATGTTGACATCTCGCAAAAGCTGGTTAAATCATCCACCGACAACACCAGCAGGGACACTACAACCAGCAGATGCAAAGAACCAACTGCTGAATTCTCAAACAACGCTAATCAAAACGATGTTGCAGTGACTTAACAAAACGACGTCGCACCGCTTACGTCAACATATCTGCCATCAGTTGGTCGCCTAAAACCATCGGCTGATTTCTCTCGCGTGAAATCCTTCCAAAAGCTGGTACCAGTCGCAACATCTAAAACGCAGCGTTGCAACTAATTAAAACGGCGTCGCATAGCTTACGTAATACTTTCTGCCAATAGCTGGTTATCCAAACGCAAGCTACAGTAACCACAACCAGTCGCAAGCTACAGTAACCACTACCAGTCGCAAGCTACAGTGACGTTGACTAACGTTGACGTCTGCTGATCAAAATCAAACAGATATGCTTACGTCACTAGCTCCTCAAAACGTTGTCGTATAGTGCTCAACACAAAAACACGATAACTACCCAAAGACTGGTTCCTACGTTATCTGCTGGCAGACTTCTTAACAGTAGATATCTGCTCGCTAGCGAAACGGCGTCACTTCTACTAATCTGAACGACGTCGTTAACAAACCAATCCAATCCAATCGATGTCGACAGCAACCAATACAAAGAACAACGCGCGCTAACTCTACAGCAAAGCTTACATCAGCAATTGCTACGCCAACGCACAACAACAGAAAACATGACGTCACCATGTCTACTGACAGATATCTCCCAAACTTCAAAAATACGAAAACTCCCAAAATTGCTATAAATGCTATTTCAAACCCGAAAATGCCAACTAAACTTACAAACAGAGATCTAAACTACCAGAAATCTCTAAAAACCGATACATTCCAACAATAATCCCTTATACAAATTCAGGTCTCACATCATCATGTCTGTTTCCTACTTCAACGACATCGTTTCATCTACTACGTCTGTTTCAAATGTTAACAAATATTCTTGCGGCTGTTTTGCGACAACGTGAACATTGAAGATATGTTTTGTTTCAAAGTATTGTTTTACTTTGTTACGACTGATTTCATTTCAGCAATGAGTTTCCAAAAAGTCGAATTCGATATACAGTAAAGTTTTAAAAATGGGAAGCGAGAGTTTTAAATGTTGAAACCCAAGGATTTTCAAAGGGAGTTTTAAAAGAAGTTTTAAGAAAAGATATTAAAGGAACAAAAGTTTATTTTAAAGGTTTATGGCATAGATAATAGACGGATACCAAGGAGAAGGGTGAGCAGTGTCCAGATGTCGACTGCCCTTTCATATGAGCTATATGCTAAAACTGATATCGGAAGTCATTTTGATCAAAGTGCACATTGGGCCTAAGGAGAGCTTCTATGCTATAAATCAAAAGAAAATGATGATGTTGGATCTGGGCTATTATCCCCTCATCCGAGTTTATGAAGGAACGAATGTTTAAGGAAAATGTTTATGAATGAATGTTATTGTCTATTGATGTTCCTTTAACTCAGTATTGTATTGATCAGATGTCTACCTGCTCGAAATGTATTTGTTATTACTCAGAGTTTGCTTGCTGAGCCCCTAGGCTCATTAGCTTTTAAAATGGTTCAGGTTCGACAGCTGAGGAGCGAACGGGTGGTGAAGTCTGACAGCAGCTGCGTGGTATTGTGTTTATCAATGGCCAACGTTTTCCGTGTCACGTTGATGTTATTTTATCTTTTGCAAAGACTGTATTAGATCAGTTACAACAATTGCATATTCAAATAGAATTTCAGATGTTGTAACCCGCAATTGCAAATATATATATATGATGTCTGTTTTCCGCAAATGTTTTAGTACTTAGCGCCGCTCTAGTGTTTGTCAGCTTTTGTTTGTGTTCGTTGGTGTTTCGAAATTCTTTTCAAGTTATATGGAATACAGCCTATAACGATTGGCCTTTCAGTTCTTCTTTTTATTCTAAAATTTTTATTTACCCCAAATTCGTGACCCCGTGGGTGCGGGCGTCACATATATCTACTTGCTTCATAATAAGAACGAAGCATTGGATGCCTTTAAAATTTTTTAGGCTGAAGTAGAAAAACAATGTGATAAACAAATAAAGATCATGAGAACTGATAGAGTTGGTGAATATTATGGTAGATACACTGAGAATGGACAAGCTTTAGGTCCTTTTGCGAAGTTTCTTCAGGAAAATGGGATTGTTGCCCAATACACTATGCCTGGTTCTCCGGACCAAAATGGTGTGGCTGAAAGAAGAAACCGAACTTTAATCGACATGGTTAGGAGTAGCAAAGAAACTCCAAACTTCCTAAATCCTTGTGGACAGAAACTCTTAAAACGGCAGTGTATATACTAAACCAAGTTCCATCCAAGGCCGTCCCAAAGACGCCATTTGAATTATGGAAAGGTTGGAAATCGAGTTTTCAACATCTACGCATTTGGGGATGCCCGTCTGAAGTAAGAGTTTATAATCCACAAGAAAAGAAACTAGACCCAAGAACTATAAGTGGATATTTCATTGGGTATGCCGAAAAATCCAAAGGGTATGGATTCTATTGTCCATCTCATAGCACTAGGATTTTGGAATCAAGAAATGCCAAATTTCTTGAAGATGACTTGATTAGTGGGAGTGATAGTTCCCAAGATATCATTCTTGAGAGGTTGGAAATCGAGTTTTCAACATCTACGCATTTGGGGATGCCCGTCTGAAGTAAGAGTTTATAATCCACAAGAAAAGAAACTAGACCCAAGAACTATAAGTGGATATTTCATTGGGTATGCCGAAAAATCCAAAGGGTATGGATTCTATTGTCCATCTCATAGCACTAGGATTTTGGAATCAAGAAATGCCAAATTTCTTGAAGATGACTTGATTAGTGGGAGTGATAGTTCCCAAGATATCATTCTTGAGAATGATCACATTAATGATCAACCCTCTTATTCAAGAGATCCATTGGTCATTTGCACCCCTCACGATCCAATGGGTGTTGAACAACCAATACATGAGAATCCACAGAATGCTGATAACAATCTAGATTATCATATTGTTCAAGTGGAACAAGGGGAAAATGTTGATCAGTCTACTGACCAACACACTCTCCAAAGTGACACCTTAAGAAGCTCAACTAGAATAAGGAGATCAGCAATACCTAGTGACTATTTCGTGTAACTCCAAGAATCGGATTTTAATGTTGGAGCCGACAGTGATCCTGAAACATTTTCACAAGCCATAAGCTGTAGTGAATCAAAATTGTGGTATGATGCTATGAATGAAGAAATGAATTCTATGGCATCGAACGAAGTCTTGGATCTTGTTCCGTTTCCCGATGGTGCTCGAACCATTGGATGTAAATGGATCTTTAAGACAAAGAAAGACTCATCAGGCAACATTGAAAGATATAAATCAAGACTCGTTGCTAAGGGATTCACTCAATGCGAAGGAATCGATTATAAAGAGACATTCTCTCCCATCTCTAAGAAGGATTCTCTTCGCATTATTATGGCATTAGTTGCACATTTTGATCTTGAGTTGCAACAAATGGATGTGAAAACAGCATTTCTCAATGGTGACCTAGAGGAAGAGGTTTACATGAAACAACCTGAAGGATTTTCCTTTAGTGGTGGTGAGCACTTGGTGTGCAAGCTTAAGAAATCCAGATATGGATTGAAACAAGCATCCCGTCAATGGTATTTAAAATTTCATGATGTCATCTCTTCATTTTGTTTTGTCGAGAATGTCATGGATCAATGTACATATCAGAAGGTTGGTGGGAGCAATATTTGTTTCCTCATTCTATATGTGGATGATATATTACTTGCAACCAATGATCGGCTTTTGCTATATGAGGTGAAACAATTTATATCTAAAAACTTTGATATGAAGGATATGGGTGATGCATCTTATGTCATCGACATCAAGATACATCGAGATAGATCTCGTGGGATCTTAGGATTATCTCAAGAAACCTATATCAACAAAGTTTTAGAGAGATTTTGGCTGCAAGATTGTTCACCTAGTGTGGCTCCTGTTGTGAAGGGCGACCAATTCAATTTGGATCAATGCCCGAAAAATGACTTTGAAAAAGAACAAATGAAAAACATTCCTTATGCTTCTGCTGTAGGAAGCTTGATGTATGCTCAAGTTTGCACTAGACCTGATATTTCATACATAGTTGGAATGTTGGGGCGTTATCAGAGTAATCCAGGTTTAGACCACTGGAAAGCTGCAAAGAAAGTGTTGAGGTACCTTCAAGGGACCAAAGACTACATGCTTATGTTCAGACGAAATGACAACCTGGAAGTCATTGGCTACTCTGATTCAGACTATGCTGGCTGCATGGACTCAAGAAAATCCACTTCAGGACATATTTTCTTGCTAGCCGGTGGAGCTGTATCTTGGAGAAGTGCAAAAAAGTCTTTGACTGCCACTTCGACTATGGAGGCTGAGTTCGTATCTTGTTTTAAGGCAACCTCACATGGTGTTTGGATGAAGAGTTTCATTTCTGGTCTTAAAGTTGTGGATTCAATTTCTAGACCATTGAGGATATTCTATTATAATTCAGCTGCTGTCTTTATGGCTAAAAACAATAAAAGTGGGAGTCAAAGCAAGCACATCGACATAAAGTACTTAGCCATAAGAGAACGTGTTAAAGCTAAAACAGTGGTCATTGAACACATTAGCACTGAATTGATGATTGCCGATCCTTTGACTAAGGGCATGCCGTCGCAAAAATTTAAGGATCATGTAGACAGAATGGGACTAGGTTCCCTTATGTAATTATTGTTGTAAGAATAATTTTCAGTTATTAATGAAATTCTATTACGATGTTTCTCATATTTTGTGTACACATTCATTGTTTGAGAAATATCACTAAAGTTGGACCTTGAATAAACATGAGGTTTATTCATTAAGTTATATCTGTAGAGGAACATAATACATCGTGAAACGTGGAAGATAATACTCGATCTTAGGGGACTTATCGCCATGATTCGTGTATTTTGTTTACTCATTCTGTGATGATGTGATACATATTTGCCAAGTGGGAGACTATTAGAAATATTTTTATCCAGATATCAAAAATATTATCTCATTAAGTGGCACATATAGATTTTGATTGAGATTTGATCATGCACATCCTTTTATCTTATTAAGTGGCCAAATATTGAAAGATTTAGATGTCCACAATCTATAAGAGTTTTAAACAATCAAAATACATGTCACAATCTTGATAGATTTGTTGATGGCACAAATCATTTATAAATAGTGGTTCTGGGTCCCTAAGCACACACACCAAAAATCATTCACACCATCTGTTGTGAGGTCTGGAGTGCTTAGAAGACTCTGTAGCAATTTCAGTTCGTTGCTCGTGCTATTTAAAGTTCCGCATCGGAATCAATGGCTGGAGGTAATTCTTGATCCGTTTTCCGCATTCAGTATCATGTTATTCAGTCAAACATGATTTAATTCTTACAGTTCCCTCTTCTCAGATTCACGGGTTGAGTTGGAAGCACAAGTGGTGATTAATGCGTTGAAGAATTCGACCTCTGATTTCTTCTAGTTTAGGTTTGGTTTCGGAGGCTTGTAGACTTGAGCAAGAGATCTACCTCTTGTATTTGTGTTTTTGCTCGTTGATCGGCAAACCAAGCGGCTCATAGTTTATCTCAGGTCGTAATTTCTTTGACTGGTTGGGGAGGCCAAGTTACTCACTTATCTTCACTTATATCTGATATTATCGCTCTTGATATCTGAAATGGATTTACTGACTTGCGCTAAAAAAATTATTCAAATATGTGAGTCGCTTAATAACTAATAATGTTGACGACTCAAAAGTTTCACAATGCTTATACATGAAATTTTTGTATGCCGACCGGATAAACCAACAGGTGAAGCACTATCTAATTATTTTCGTTAACGTCAAATGACTTAAACTAACGCACGTTGTTTTGTCGATTATGAGACAGTCTGGGTATAAAAATTGTACTTGAAAGAAAAAAATCGAAAGTTGGACTTGTTTGCATAGGCAGCTTTCATCCGGATAGATCCATTGTCGAAAACATTCACCTTGCTCATGAATTGCTCAGAGGTTATGGAAGGGAAAGAACTCCTTCTAGTTGTACCATCAAAGTGGACCTCCAGAAGGAATTGACACCGTATATGGGGTTTCATAACAAATGCTCTGATGTATTTCAAGTTCCCCCACAGATTTATAAATTGGATATATATTGGAATGAGTCACAACTACTTCATAGTCCGAATCGATCAATGGAACGCTTCACAAATCACGGGTTCTTCAAAGGAGCACGTAGGCTTAGGCAAGGAGATCCTTTATCACATATTTTGTTTTCTATTTGTCTTGAAGTACTATCGAGACTTGGCATATGCAGATGATTTTTCTTACTCTCGAAAAAGAGACATTCTTAGCATTAAATTGTTGATGATGTGTTTGGATAAATTCGGAGATACTTCAGGACTGTTTACATATAGTTTGGTGCCCATGTGGGGTGCCCACCATATCAAATTTACATATATATATATATATATATATATATATATTGGGATGAGAACATATTGGGATTCAATCCAAGTTGATATTTAGCCTATCGTACATGTTCTCCAGCCTCCGGCTACACAGGCCTGGTTTCGCCCGTGGATAATAGAGTGGATCTTTGAAGACCTGGGACTCATCCCGAATAACTTTAGATTCCTGGAACCAAATCGTTCATTCAACTGTTAAGTCTCTCAAAGTTACTTGTCTGCTAATTTAATACTTCGAGCATGTTAAATCTATTAAATATGGACAAAAAACGTGATTGAGACAACTTAACATGCTCGCAAGACTAAATTAGCATGCAAATAAATTGAAGGACTAAATCTGCCTACCTCCACTCCCTAGAACTCAGAACAAGTTTATCATGTCTTGAGAGAAAGTTACAGAAAGATTATGATCAATGAAGACGATGACTTGTTTCATTTCGAGTAGAGTAAAAAAGAAAAGTAAAAATTTTCCCACTTGGGTCAATTTCTTATGTATAGAATACAAGCTCATATAACAAGTTTGGACGTCTCTTAATGGACCTATTACTAGGTCTTGACCCAATCTCTGAGGCCCTGTTTCCTTTACTTCTGGTTAGCTCGGATGGAGTGATCTTTCTTTAACATCTACGGTATTATACACCCATCTCTACCATCTATCCTATAAAATAAGCATGGACCTTTTTGAGTAATTATCCATGTAGTTTTGATGGATGGACAAAATGCATCTTCTTTCATTCAACAATAATCAGATTATAATGTGTAATCACCAAATGCATATCTTGTAGATAGGAAAATACCTCTTGTTTTTAATTCAATAATAACTTACGTGTACGAGTCGCCTATATTTATAATGTGTAATCATCAAACTGCATGTCTACCGAAATAAGAGATACAAAGCCTTGATGCATTTTCCATAGTATCACATCATTTCTCGGGGAACTAGCAACAGTTTGCCCCGAGTGCTATACTCCTCGAAGGCTCCATGTCCTTCCTAGCCTCGGAGAAGACGAAAATTTTACCGGTAGCTGGCCGTATACATCCAACTTCAACAAATGACCAAAAAGTTTAGTGTGACATCAGATCAAAGCGACCATAGATGGATCTAGAAATTAGAGTTTGTGTATGCTTTGAACTTAATGTAATATAAATCAAGTCAGAAAAATTTATATCGAGAATAGTTAGTGCTGGATCTCGAAACAGATAAATCGGATTTTGATTAACACAAAACTTGTTGTTATTATTCTAATGAGTTTACTTGAGTGTGCGATCAAGCTGGAAACAGAAAGGAGAAGTATAGAGCTTAGAACAGATCAGGTGAACAGTACAAGTAAAGAGCTATGAACAGTAGAGAAGAACGGTTCAGATCAGACAGTTCAGAAGTGGATCAGTTTAGAGCAGAACAGATGAGACGAGCTCAAATAAGTAAATAAGATAATATCAGAACAGATGAGAAGAGCAATACATGTCATATTATAGACTATGTTCAGATCAGAACATATGAGAATAGAGTAGAAGCGGAGAACAACTCAAGATTTGATCGAAACATATAAGAATAGAATAGCTCAGTGAAAAGATCAGATTGGGGCTTCGCACAACATAACAGATCAGTGTATCAGTTCAGAACAATGTCCACTGAACAGATCAAAACGAAGTTTGAATCAGATCGGCACAGGCTATCAGCTCAGAACAAATCAGTTTAAACAAGATTAACTCATAACTGAATAGAAGTGATTCAATTGATTTGATCAGTACAACAAAGATCGGTTCAGAGTGATCAAAGATCATAAATAGTCTCAACTACTCATGTACGAAGAAATGACGACAAGTACATAGAGTCAGAACTTTGCGGAAGACTTTTGCAACGGGTAATAAACTTGTGTCAATCGTTCATATCATAACAGAGACTATAAATACAACTGAACTGAAGCAATCCAAAATATAGAGTCAAGAGAAGAGACAAGTGATGTAACACCTAGAAATTTTGTCTATTAAAAATCGCATGCCTTAGTATTATTTCTCTTATTCTAACAGCTATATTAATTATGCATTTTAGTTATATAGTTTATTTTATGACGAGTACCTTTTCGGATTTTTATTACAGGTGCTACGAGGTCGGAATGGAGACGATGGAAATATCGAGGTAAAGATGATTTTTATAAAATTTATCTATGAGGTCATTCCATAAAGTTTGGAAAAAAAAATTCATAGAAGTGAAATTTTAAAAAGTCCGTTTTCTTAAAACCAGATTTCTCCTCATAGTTTATCTAAATTTTCAAAAATTATACGAGGAGGGAGATAGGATTTTGATAAGTATTTTGTCAATCAGATAGCAATATTATCTAATTAGATTTTAGCAAATCTAAAACACATTATTTATCCTAATCAAATAAGGGTCTTGGCCGCACCATACACACACACACACACGTTTTTTACAAAAATAAAAATAAAAATACAAAACCCGAGCTTTTCCCCTGTTAACGCCGCCTCCCTCTTTTCCCCTCCCCATCAGCCTAGAGCTTTCCGAGCAAAAATCAGTGGCGTTTTCGGCGTTATTCATCACGTCTAGCCTCGTGACACCCGTCTGGAATTTCTTAATACAAGGCAAGTACAAAACCTCCTTTGACTGTACCTCTCATCCATCTTACTGTTTGTGTGTTTAAGTTTTCGATTTTTATTGATTTTTGAAGCCATGAATTTGAGGTTATGCGATGTAATTGTTCCTTTTTAAACATGACCAGGCTGCCTAAAATCTTAGTAGTGGAAAAGAGTCGAGGGTTTGACTGTTGAGGCTAAGCTGAGCGATGGTGCGGTTTAGAGCAGAACCTAAGGGCGGTTGATGTCGGGGAAGAAGGGCCAGAGGTTGGGCGTGGATTGAGGTTTTGTCTTGTTGAGTTGCAAGTTGTTTTCTGTAAAGTGGGTTTCGTAAGCTGTTGAGTCGGAAGTTGTCCATCCTTCTATGAGCGTAAGCTGTTTTTTCTTCTTGAGCCTAAGCTATTTTGCCTTCTTTGACTGTGAGCTGAATTGACTGTCCTAAACTGAGTTGAGTGCCCTAAGCTGAGTTGATCGTCCTAAGCTGAGTTGACCCCCGTAAGCTGAGTTGACCCCCCGTAAGATGAGTTGGCCGTCCTAAGCCGAGTTGAACTCCATAAGCTGACTTGATCACCATAAGCTGAATTGACCTCTACAAGCTGAAAGTGACCACCGTGAGCTGAAATGACCACCGCGAGATGATTTGACTATCGAAAGCTGAAGCGACCACCCCGAGCTGAGGTGATCACCGCGAGCTGAGGTGACCACTGCGAGCTGTAGTGGGCACCGTAAGCTATAGTGGGCACTGTAAACTGAAGTGGGCGTCGTAAGCTGAAGGACGATGTAAACTGTAGTGGCATCGTAAGCTGCAGTGGGGACTGTAAGCTGTAATGGCACCGTAAGCTGAAATGGACACCGTAAGCTGAGTAGAGGACCCTAAGCTATTCTAGGTTGTGAGCTGCTCTGCTTACTCTAAACTGATCGAGTGCTCTGAGCTATTTTCAGTGCACGGCTTGATCTGAAGCCCCGAGTTGATCTAGGTGGACGAGCTGGTCTGCGTGCTCTAAACTGGTCGAGTGCTCTGAGCTGTTTTCAATGCATGATCTGGACCGAAGCTCGAGCTGACCTAGGAAGACGTGCAGACTTGAGAGAGGATTACGTGATCTGGCCGCCTAAGATGTGCTGTTTAGGTGTGATCCGAACTGCGTGGTACACTGTCCAGATTACCGTAAGCTAAACCCTGCATTCTGAGCTGATCAGCGTGAGCTGATCTGCGCTTTCAGGTCGGGTTCTGAGTTCTATGGGCAGCCCGTTGTCATGAAAAATATAAAATTGTGATTTTAAGATATTTTATGATGTTCGAGCGGCTTTGAGATTTTTATGCATTCTGCATTTTTGACGTAATTTTGAGGAAAAGAGAAAAATTTATAAGCTGAATAATTTAGAACAGATATAAGCCGAGTATAGATCATATGGGTTAAACAGTTCAGACAGAAGAGATTAGCTCAAGAGCAAGAATCAGAACAGAACAGAATCAGCTAAGAGCAAAATAGTTCAGATCAATAGGCTATGTTCTTTATGTGAACTGATCTTCTGCGAAGCTCCAATCTGATTTGTCCACTATTCTGTTTTGAACTACTTCTACTGCTCTGAGCATTCTCAATTGATCTGAACTATTTTGCTTTGAGCTGATCCTGTTCTTTTCTGATTCTTGTTATGAGCTGATCTCTTCTGTCTGATACAAAAACATAGTTTTAATCTGTAAATAGAAGATTTGAGCCCTCTCACTTGAATATTATATGAACACAAAAAATATTATTTTTTATTAAAAAATATTACAAGTCCATTCATCATTTCTTTCCGGAAAAAGAAAAATACATGAAAGAATTGATATTGATCCATATGGTAAGTATTAGGATGAGGTCCAGGATTTTGCCCCCGACAAAACCCGCATGAAACGGTGTCGTCCACAAACTCTGTCGGCACCAAGACAAAACCAGTCCATTATCCCCTCCTCCGGCGAGGGGGAGCCAACCACCCACTCCTCCGCCATGGATTCCTCCCACTTCAATCTCCTCCCCCAGGAAACCATCCACCAGATCTTCGCGCACCTCCCCCTGCGTCAAATCGCCGCCGGCAAGTGCGTCTGCAAAGCCCTCCACTCCTCCCTCTCCTCCCCGTCTTTCCTCCACCTCCTCAACACCCAGTCCACCCCCCTCTTCCTCCTCGCCCTCAAGCCCTCCAACCGCCACGTGTCTCCTCATCCGACCCTCCACGCCTTCGACCCTTCTTCCAACCAGTGGCTCCGGTTCTCCCTCTCCTTCCTCCCCTTCTCCTCCCTCCACCCCATCACCTCCTCCCATGGCCTACTCTATCTCTGGGGCTCGCAGCCCACTTCGCCGGACCCTTGCACCACCTCTGCGCAGAGTTCCCAGAAAGCCCTTGTGGTATGCAACCCTTTGACTAGCCAGTATAAGATCCTTCCTCAGCTTGGATCCGCTTGGTCCCGCCATGGATCTGTTCTAGCGGGCTCGCTCAGTGTAGTCCTAGTCCTCACAGAGCTTGCGGTTCTGTATTACTCCGAGAATCGGAGTCTCAAGTGTGACAATTTCAGCTCCGGTCATGATTTGAATAATAACTGGCTCAAGTTCTCCTCCAATCTCCCGACGAAGCCGCGGAGCCCGGTTTTGGTGTCGAATTCCATGCTTGTGTTGTGTGATCTCGGCTCCCCTTGGAGGTCCCAGTGGGCGATGTTCAAGACTGAGATCGGCAGTGCAGACAAAATCCAGCATTGGATTCGGGTGGAAAAGCGCGAATGGGGCGATATTTTCGACATTTTGAGACGGCCCCGGCTGGTGAAGGCGGGGAATGAGAGGAAGGTATACATGGTTGGGGGATTGAAGAGCTCCTACGTACTGCAGAGTGCCTGCTCGACTATCTTGATATTGAGGTTGGACTTGGAGAGCCTCGAGTGGGAGGAGGCGGGCCGGATGCCGGTGGAGATGTACCGGTGTTTCTTGAAGAGTAGCAAGTTTAAAGTGTTTGGTGGGGGTGATAGGATTTGTTTTTCGGCGAAAAGGGTCGGTAGATTGGCTCTGTGGGAGGAGAGTGCCGATGGGAAGGCAGAGTGGAGGTGGGCTGAGGGCGTCCCCGTCGGTGGAGATGGGCTCTGCCGTGGATTCGTGTTCGAGACGAGGCTCGGGGCTGTGCCTTGATGGGCCTGGGAGTGTAAGTTACTTATAATGCATGCTGCTGTATTTGTTTCAGAATCATTGCTATTGGATAATCCGTTTGATATGATTGTTGACTATTGGCATTGTTTGTTTAAGTTGATCATGTTTTATGATCTCTATATATATAATGAACCAGAATTTATTCACTTTTTAACAGTGTTGTTGTATATAATTAAATTGCTTGTTACCTGATATTATTTATGTTGTCTTGTTAGTTCGGCAAATTCTTAATTTAGTTGCTAATCTTGATGATCGGGTTGCAGCCTCTCGATTTATGATTCGATTTTTCCTGATAAAGAAATATTTCTCAACATGGAAATGCAGATAGTTATCTTGGTAGAATAAGGATGGTTTTGGTCCGGCATTTTAAGTATTTGCACATGTTGGTGTTGTGTGTATGGATTAATTAGTAATCCTTCTAAGTTGGTGGAATGTGTATCTGAAAACACCTTGTTTCCAAGTGGTACCATCTGATATATATAACTTTCTTCCATATCTTCTCGCAAGAATTTCGAAATTCCACGGAGGATCCCTAGTCGTTTCGTGTTTAACCTATCCCATCGACATCAAGGAAGTATTGTATGTGTGTCCGATTAGAATACGTTGTAAAGGCAGGACACTTGTTGGAGAGTGCTTTCGTGACGAATATTTCTTATCAAGATTGATGGGAATGTGTGAGCATATGAAGTCAACACGGAGTCGTGTTCTTCTGTGTGGGATTATCTCAGTTGGGCTAGATTGCTTCCATATCTATATGGAGTTGGATTCTTAGTGGATGGTGAGAATTCCTTAAACGATTGGAACTAATTTTGAATCGAACTGGTTAGTAAAAGTACGAGTCTCCTTGAAAGATAATAAGCTACCATGCCTCCTCGTTACATGTTGATGTTCTTGTAGAATCAAGAGATCGCTCTACAGGGTTTCATTTGTCGTTGAATTCGAACATCTTTATGTTCATTGATGTACTTTTATGAGAATGTGTTAGCATTAAAACTATCAAAACCATTTGTGGTTGAATCCCAACATCTTTTATGTGTATTGATGTACTTTAGTAGAGAATGTGCCGGCATTAAAACTATCAAAATCATTTGTCGAAGAACTCCAACAACTTTTATGTGCATCGATGTACTTTTTGAATGTGTTTGCACTAAAAAGTATCAAAACATCGGCATTATATGGAGTACGGTTTTGCGTAAGTAGCGCGGCGCCGTCTTTAGTGAAACATATCGATGAAGCTTCAACCTTCTTAGATTTTCGAGTGGAAGTGTAGCGAGACTGGTGTGTGTATGTATATATTGAAGACATTGCGAAGGTTTCTCGTCTTTGCTCGGTGTATATTTCTCGTAGGCTACATATATTAGACTAGGTCTTTGATCAGTGTAACTAATCACAGAAGTCTTATTTGCATTTGGATGCAATGTAATTTCAGCATCGGTGTTCTTCTGGGAAGCCGAGGATTCTAGATTGTGTGGGTCCCACTTATTTACACGTTGGGTGCCCCCCTTCTCTTCCGCTTCACACCTCGGAACTAGGGATGACAATGGGATGAGGTCGGTTTTCATCCCCGTCCCCGAATAAATCAGAGGATCTCCATTCGATCCTCGTAAGAATTGGATTAGGAACGGGATCCTCATTTATATCTAAATATGTATTATATATAATGGTTTTTGTTATTGATAGGATTATTATTTATATCTAAATATGTATTATATAATAATAATAATATTATATGAACATCTTTATGTTCATTGATGTACTTTTATGAGAATGTGTTAGCATTAAAACTATCAAAACCATTTGTGGTTGAATCCCAACATCTTTTATGTGTATTGATGTACTTTAGTAGAGAATGTGCCGGCATTAAAACTATCAAAATCATTTGTCGAAGAACTCCAACAACTTTTATGTGCATCGATGTACTTTTTGAATGTGTTTGCACTAAAAAGTATCAAAACATCGGCATTATATGGAGTACGGTTTTGCGTAAGTAGCGCGGCGCCGTCTTTAGTGAAACATATCGATGAAGCTTCAACCTTCTTAGATTTTCGAGTGGAAGTGTAGCGAGACTGGTGTGTGTATGTATATATTGAAGACATTGCGAAGGTTTCTCGTCTTTGCTCGGTGTATATTTCTCGTAGGCTACATATATTAGACTAGGTCTTTGATCAGTGTAACTAATCACAGAAGTCTTATTTGCATTTGGATGCAATGTAATTTCAGCATCGGTGTTCTTCTGGGAAGCCGAGGATTCTAGATTGTGTGGGTCCCACTTATTTACACTTGGGCTGCCCCCCTTCTCTTCCGCTTCACACCTCGGAACTAGGGATGACAATGGGATGAGGTCGGTTTTCATCCCCGTCCCCGAATAAATCAGATCAGAGGATCTCGATCCTCGTAAGAATTGGATTAGGAACGGGATCCTCATTTATATCTAAATATGTATTATATATAATGGTTTTTGTTATTGTATTGATTATTATTTATATCTAAATATGTATTATATAATAATAATAATATTATATTTAACTATCTGCTGCCACATGTCAGCTGCTGAATGACCAGCAGATAGTGTGGGCACTACCTATGTGGGTAGCATCGACCAAGCCCCAAAAAGGTATGTGTGAGGTGAGAATTTGAGGAGGGCCAGATGCCCCTCCAGATCCATCCATGCGTATAATTGCAAGATATCATTGTTTTCAATAAATAAAAATTTAATTTCCAAATATATCCACGCACACGTTTTCTATATTTCTGCCAAAATTGACATAGGAATAAAAAGTAACCTTACTCGACAGTTAAAACGTACTGATACTTTGGTTATTCTTTTGGAATGAAATATGATTACATCTGTTTTTAAATCTCCATTATATCCTCCATATATTTTGAGACTATTATTCTTTACCGCTAATAGATGATAAACTTCTATAGCAGCTTATAAGTTCTTAGAGTTTATATACTGTTGGATCAGTGTTAACAGATCAGATATTAATTTTGATTAACACAAAATCTGCTGATGTATCACTAACGGTCTATTCGTAGCGCGCAATGTCGGAACCAGATCAGATCAGCTGCGAGCTGATACAGCGTACAAACCAGATCAACGGTGAGCTGATACAACGTACTATAGCAGATCAGATGAAGCCGATGCAGTATGTTGCAGCATAACAGATGACAAAGCTTCTCAGATGTCTAAGCTGGTCCAACAGAGGACAGCTAAGCTGGTCCAGCAGGCATCCAAGCTGACCAACTCGGAGCAAGAGCAGCTTCGATATCAGCTCAGGGGTATAGCAGTTCAGTTCAGCAATCAAGCACATATCAGAGTTCAGCTTACGGTTTCGATTAGAACAGATGAACGGCAGTACAGTTCAGAATAGCTTACAGCAGTTCAGGCTAGAACAGAAGCGCATCATTCAGATAAGCTTAACATAACAGATCAGAACAGCTCAGGCAGAACAGCGTTCAGCTCAGAGATGAAGTGCAGCGCGGATTTCAGCTAACAGTATGCAGAGCAGTTCAGATCATCTTAGAACAGACTAGCTCAGACAGAATCAGCGTGTTCTATATATCGATTCAAAGTGAATAGCTCATAGCAGAGTCCGTTTTTTTACTATTTTTTTTTCGGCTTATTTTTTTTTTTTTTTTTACTATCTGCTGCCACATGTCAGCTGCTGAATGACCAGCAGATAGTGTGGGCACTACCTATGTGGGTAGCATCGACCAAGCCCCAAAAAGGTATGTGTGAGGTGAGAATTTGAGGAGGGCCAGATGCCCCTCCAGATCCATCCATGCGTATAATTGCAAGATATCATTGTTTTCAATAAATAAAAATTTAATTTCCAAATATATCCACGCACACGTTTTCTATATTTCTGCCAAAATTGACATAGGAATAAAAAGTAACCTTACTCGACAGTTAAAACGTACTGATACTTTGGTTATTCTTTTGGAATGAAATATGATTACATCTGTTTTTAAATCTCCATTATATCCTCCATATATTTTGAGACTATTATTCTTTACCGCTAATAGATGATAAACTTCTATAGCAGCTTATAAGTTCTTAGAGTTTATATACTGTTGGATCAGTGTTAACAGATCAGATATTAATTTTGATTAACACAAAATCTGCTGATGTATCACTAACGGTCTATTCGTAGCGCGCAATGTCGGAACCAGATCAGATCAGCTGCGAGCTGATACAGCGTACAAACCAGATCAACGGTGAGCTGATACAACGTACTATAGCAGATCAGATGAAGCCGATGCAGTATGTTGCAGCATAACAGATGACAAAGCTTCTCAGATGTCTAAGCTGATCCAGCAGAGGACAGCTAAGATGGTCCAGCAGACATCCAACCTGACCCAGCTCAAAGCAAGACCAGCTTAGATACCAGCTCAGGGGTAAAGCAGTTAAGTTCAGCGATCAAGCGCAGGTTCTAATTAGTTTCGAGTTGGATTAGATAAGAAGAATAGTATTGTAGCAGCTTAGCAGCGAGCTGGAGCAAAGCATTGTAGCAGATTAGCAGCGAACCGGATGAGATGTGTAGCAGATGGATGCGAGCTGATAGCGTCGAACCAAGTGCAGATTGAGAAGATGTCCAAGCTAGAATTGTGAGGGGACGACCAAGCTGGTTTAGTAGAGGATATCTAAGTTGGTACAATGAGGGAACGCCTAAACTGGTACAACATAGGATATCCAAGCTGGTTCACCATCTTGGAGCAAGAGCAGGTTCACATCAGCACAAAGCACAACAATAATCAGTTCAACCCAGAGAGTTTAGCTCAGAGATCAAGTGCAGATCAGTATAGAACAGCTTAGACAAGAGCATTTGAGTTCGATCAGCTTAGAGCAGTTCTGGACAGAACAGTATAGTGAAGCAGCAGATCAACTCAGGGCTTAGAACAGAGAAGATATGGTGATCAGCTCAGATAAGCAGCTCAGACAGAATCATCATGGGTCATAGATCAGTTCAGTGAGAATAGCTCAGAGCAGAAGTCGTTGAGAACAGCTGAGAACGTCTAAGCTGGTACAGAGCCGAAAACAGAAACAAAGAGACAAGCCGAGCGACCGGCTGGGAGACCAGCTTAGAGCTCACAGTGTATAAATCATATTAGAGTATTCAAGAGTAGCTCAGAAAGAAGAGCAGAACAATTTAGAGCAGTTGTGAACAAGAGCAGTTCAGATGAGAAGCAACCAGCTCAGAGAATTAAGCTTCGACCAGATCAGCTTAGAGCAAAGTAGTTTGAAAACAAGTATTGATAAGACTGTATTGTGTTAGTTCAAACTGGTTTGCGTTGTCAATATCAGGTACGATGTTCACAGAGCTCAAGGTCAGCAATAACTGCTGCACATTTAATGAAGAGAGCCTAAAGTCAACAAAGTCTGGAACGCATTAAATGATAAATGACACAAGGTACAACAATGTCAGAACTTTACAGAAACATTTTCAATGGCTAGGAACTTGTGTCCAACGGATATAATTTGCATAGAGGCTATATATATATATATCAGAAGACAACAAAAAGGAAAAAAAGTGATGCGAGTAGAATGAATGAGCGAAAATGTACACAAGTGCAGAGAAGCACAAAACAAAAAATAGAGAGCAGTGCATAGTCGAAAGCTTGTACACTCAGGTGACAGCTGATGTACAAGCTGTGCTCGTGCTCAAGTGTGAACTGGTGCACAGACCGAGAGCTTCAATGAAGAATCAATAGTCGACTGCACAAGCCAGAGAAGAAAATGAGTTATCAGTTTTGAAGAAGCACTTCTCAGTGTGCGAGAAACAAAAGAGAGAGTGAACTTATACTGTAAATTCTCACACACAGTTTCGAGAATTGAGCTGTATAGATCAGTAAGTGAATCACGGCCACACACAAACCGTCATGTTCTAACATTCAAATACTGTGATTAACTTTTCATCCATCTGAACGTGATTAGTTGATCTTGTCAGGATCACATGCTTTAGTACTGGTTTTTTGACTTGGAGACTTTCTTCATATATTGGATAACTTTTTTTCATCCGCTTTGGATAGTCTCCTTTATCCATAAGACATCCTTTGTCCGCTATGGTAAACTTCGTCCCCGATAACTTCCTGTCTGCTTGGTATCCGATCTTCTTAGCCGATCCAATTTCAGATAATGTTTTCTAACTCCTAATCTGGTCTTCTCCGCATCTGCAGCTTATTCTCTATCCGGATAATCTCCTTATCCGATTTTCCCTACATCCACACACTTCTGTCAATATGATAAAAAGTTTTGTATCATCAAAATCGGGTGTACGTTCGTTTCTGCACCCAACATTCATCAAAATCAAAACTAGAAAATATTAAGAAACCTAAAAATCGCATATTGTTTGAGAAATTATTTACTTTAGGAAGAAAATATTTCAAGCATTCCTTTATGTATAACCACAAAAGTTTCTTCTCATTGTCAAGCATGTGTAACCTTTTTTAAAAAAATCTAAGAAACACAAAAAATTCATGACACGAAAATGACACCCTCACACACGTCGTACAATTTTTTCAAAAATATAAATCATACAACGGATACTCTTAATATTTGCCTATAATAATTGGTTTTTATATTAGTTATTAAATCTCGCTTTATTCCTATTGTGGACCATTGTGTTTCTCCTTTATCATTGCTTTGAAAATAATACATATAACATCTAACAAAATGATAAAAAAAATAATGTTATCTATGGTTTTCTTCAATAAAAAAATTTCCTCTGATCACTGTAATATTGTTAGTTTAGATTTGTGAATATCTTCAGTATTAATAAATTGAGAGAAAATGAGTGTAGGAATTGAACTGCTCTCTTGGTGAGACTTCTTTAAAATTTCACAAATGCCCTCTTTTTTAAACTCTTTGATTTAATTTTTGTCCTTTTATTTAAACAATGATTTGTCTATTTCATGAGTGTCTCTACATATTATAATACATGTATTTTTCAAACTTTTTATACATTATTTATTCTACATTTAATGGATACGCATAGTGTGTACCACGTTGGTGAGACTTTATATTTAAAAAATTCCCTCTTTTTTTAACACTTTGATTTAATTTTTGTCCTTTTAGTCTCACTATCATTTGTCTATTTCATGAGTGTCTACATATTATAATACATGTATTTCTCAATTTTTTTTTATACCAATACTATAATGACGAGTATTTATATGTATACGTACGCCACCAAATATTAGTTGCATGCATGCAATGGAAAACAGGGAATTATTTGACGTCTTATTACTTAAACATGGAAACAAATACATAAGAGACTTGGAATTGAAAAACAATATTTGAACATATAACAGTGATACAAATCCTGAGACATAATACATAACACGATCGATCGACTTGCTTGATCTCTGATTGATTTGTTGTCATATATCTCTTCTTACTGTTTTATTTAGGCTCCCCTTTTCTCATGCATGGAATCTTATTTCTATGTATGGAGTTGCAAGCTGTTCTAAGCATGATAATGTGGTGGCGGTGGAGAATAATATGTGTATGGTGGATGCGTCGGATGAGATGGAGGAGGCGGTGGTGGAGACTTGTATTGGTACACCGGAGACGGTGGTGGAGGTGGTGATTTGTGTACATATGGATAAGTGTGATGATATGGAGGAGGTGGTGGTGGAGACTTGTATTTGTATACAGGAGACGGTGGTGGAGGAGGTGATTTGTGTACAGGTGGATACGTGTGATGATATGGAGGAGATGGTGGTGGAGATTTGTGTACATATGGATGCGGGTGATGATATGGAGGAGGTGGAGGTGGTGATTTGTGTACATATGGATGCGGATGATGATATGGAGGAGGTGGTGGTGGAGACTTGTATATATATACCGGAGACGGTGGTGGAGGAGGTGATTTGTGTACATATGGATGCGTGTGATGATATGGAGGAGGTGGTGGAGGAGACTTGTATTTGTATACATGAGACGGTGGTGGAGGAGAATGGTATACCGGAGACGGTGGTGGAGGAGGTGACTTATGTACATATGGATGCGTGTGATGATATGGAGGTGGTGGAGAGTATTGCTCACAAGGCTTCCCGTGAGGTGGCTTATGTGGCTTGTGCTCATGAGGTTTTTCATGTGGTGGTGGTGGTGGAGAACTGTATGTATAATGTTCTTTCGGTGGTGGTGGTGACGGCGGTGGAGGCGCCTTGGGTTTGTATGGCTCCCCCGGAGATGGTGGAGGTTGGTGTGCATAAGGAGGATGTGGTAGATGTGGAGGGTGGTGGACATAAGGAGGATGTGGTAGATGTGGAGGGTGGTGTATGTATGGATCCTTTGGAGGAGGTGGTAGATGTGGAGGGTGGTGGACATGATGGGGACTTTGTGGTGGTGCTGGAGGTGGTAAATGTGGAGGGTGGTGGACATGATGGGGACTTTGTGGTGGTGCTGGAGGTGGTAGATGTGGAGGGTGGTGTATGTATGGATCCTTTGGAGGAGGTGGTAGATGTGGAGGGTGGTGGACATGATGGGGACTTTGTGGTGGTGCTGGAGGTGGTAAATGTGGAGGGTGGTGGACATGATGGGGACTTTCTGGTGGCGATGGTGGTGGTGGAGAGTTGTAAAGATAGCTTTGCTTGGGTGGCGGCGTCAGCGGCGGCGACGAGTAGTGGTAGTGTGCATTAGTCTCCAATGGGAGGGAAAGAGACATTACTACCACCATAGCAATGAAGGAAGCCATTGGAGAACCCTTTGCTTTTTTCCCCATCTTTGGGAAGATTTAGCTTGTGTTTCAGTGTACCCCCTAATGTCTATATAAAGATTTGATTTCCCTTTCTCTTCTCTTTTTTACCTGCTTCAATACATCATTACCCAAGGTTAAAAACTTTTAATTTAACCAAATAAAAAATTTATAAAAAAAACCCACCTATTTACCTTTGATTGATTGGGGGTTTCAATTATTGGTGGCCATGTGTTCGAACTTTATAATATAATATGAATTTAAAGCAGATACGTTAAATGCTAGCTTGAAATTTGTTTGACAGTGGATGCAAGCTATACCCGAAGAGAAACAAAAAGATCGAACTTTCTTTTGGGGTCTAATTTATATTCTTTTGGCCCCATAAATCTTATTGGATTGCACCATCGTGCTACAAATTTCCATGGTACTAGAGATTTCTTAAAGCCATTCAAAGTTTATCCAAAGTACTCATGCAAGTCAAGATACACAATAAAAAGAAAATGGAGACTACGTTTGCATGCCTTTTTATGTTTAGAAACTAATTAAATAATTATCGAGATGTATTGCTAGGATCAGGCGCTTAGTATCAGACCAAAAGTTATATCCATTAGTCAATATGCAGTTTTATTTTATTATACATGTGACAGCACATAGTGCATTTATAGTGTGCGTTAGGGTCGGACTGTTAGATCCATGTGTTCGAGGAGATACGTGTTTACCTGCCGTACTATCTCATTTCCTTATAGATCAGTCTTACAATTTCCCTATCGTCGATATCCGTTAAGATTTGTCGTCACTTTTTACAGTCCACCTGACCAACCAGATCAAGCTGCTCAACGTCAGCAGCTTGACATACAAGAGCTTTCTAGTAGGCCACTCATCTCAGTATTCCATCTATCACAATACTTATCTCGCTTGTACGCTTAACTCAACATGTATACTGCAATATATGTATCACATCTTGGATTGTTTCTGCCGAATTATCTCTAATATATCATAAACTGAGTTATTGTTTTAAGATCTCCAAAGTGGTATAGGACTTACAAAGATGGAGCCCCCTTAGCACTCCTTAGAGAAATCCAAAGAATATAAATTTTCCATTATAGTGTATTGTGTGTGTGTTCCATCGTCGGGGGACCATAACCCTGTTTACACAAAATAAGTATCCATCATTTTCAAATTGTAATCGAACCGGTAAGTAAACCGATCGGACCGATTTTAGAAAAGACGATGATTAAACCAAGGGGTGTCAAATTCCGACCTAACCCGAAAACCCGACCCGAACCCATCCGAAAAAAATAGGTTCGGGTTGATCCATTTCGGGTTATCATTTTCTTAAAAAAAATTTACCCAACCCGACCCGAACCCACCCGATCAATCCAAATTAACACTAAAATGCTTTACAACCCGATAACCCGACCTGAACCCACCCGTAAAAAATCAGGTTCGGGTTGGTTCGGGTTCGGGTCAGAATTTTTTTACTTTTCACCCCAACCCGACCCACCCGAGTTGACACCCCTAATTCAACCTAGGACATGAAAATGATATCCTTTAAATTCCATTGATTTGAACGAGTTGAAAGCACATATCTTGTTAGTTGTTATCAAACTTGGGGTGTACTATGAATAATCTAAATCTTGCCGACATATAATAAGAATTTAAAATAGCTTGAATTTGTTTTCACAGTGGGTGCAAGCTATACCAAAGAGAAAACGACCGGACTTTCTTTTAGGTTATTTATTATTTGGTCCCATTAATCTATATTGATTGTACTATCGTGCTAAATTTACCAGATACTAGAAATTACTTGAAGCCATTCATATTTAATGCATACTGGTCATGTCAAATCAACAACACCTCCGGTGAACGGCAAAGTCGGAAATTACTCAACCCCATGTTTCACCTATTGTCAGTCAATCCTTGTGTAAGAATTTCTTTTTCAGTCGGGTAGTCTGGTTTTAGAAAAAATTTGTTTCAAATCCCCAGGACCACATATTTGTAGCCTGATGGTCCATAAAAGGGGGTACCAGATTGTTCTGATACCAATTGATGAGATCGAAAAACTGGGGGTGCCGTGAACCCTTACACACCTCGGACACCGCAACTTGAAATAAAAACAGATTACGTGAATTTTAAAATGTATTGAAAAACAGCACACAATAGGGAAACCAGATCGTGCCTGAGCTAGACCAGCAACTCTGCGAGCTGGTCCAGATCACGTGTGATCTGGTCTATTAAATCTTGAGCTGCAATAGCTCAGTGTTTTTGAAAGGTTTTTGCATCGAGAAGTAGATCAGGTAAGATATAAAAATCTTGCGGAAACAACCTGAACTAGCATCTGAAAATTTAAAGCTAAAGATACAGTTTAAACACATGTATGCCATACAATGCAGAAAGCTGTAAATAAATATACGCTGCAATTTGTTTATGGAAGTTCGGAGCTGAATCTCCTACATCTCCCCTTCTTCCACACATGAAGGATCCACTAGAAGATTTGATCTTACACCTAGTCTATAGACCCGATCCAACAGTCCTCAAGCCTAGCCACAAATCCACACTAGCTCGCAGGCTGTGTGTCTAACTAACACTATTTTACGTCTCAGTGAGAATAATACAACAGGAACTTGTTTAATGTCTCTGTTCAAAGACTGATAGGAAATTGGTTCTGTTTATGATTCACTTAACTAATCTAATCAGCTCTCTCTCGTATATGTGAGTGAATCATGTGTGAGGTGTATGCTCACTCTCAGTTGTATTCTCACACACTGAAAAGTGCATCTTTCTAAGCTGGTATCTCGATGTCTTCCCAGGGTTGTGCAGTCGACTACAGTAACTCATTGAGGCTCACGGCATGTGCACCAGCTCACACCTGGGCACACGACCAGCTTGCACATCAGCTGCCACCTGAGTGTGCAAGCTTGCGACTATGAACTGCTCTCTATGTATCGCACTCTATCTTGGTTTCACTCTTCTCTTGTGCGCAGAAGCCATTCATATTTAATGCATACTGGTCATGTCAAATCAACAACACCTCAGATGAACGACAGAGTCGGAAAATACTCAACCCCATGTTTCACCTATTGTCGGTCAATCCTCGTGTAAGAATTTCTCTTTCAGTCGGGTCTCCGGTATTTTATTTCGAGCTCTCTCTTACACATAAGATTATCATATTACCTTTGAGTAAGTTTTCGGTAACTCCTCTCCAAACCAAAACATAAATTTATTTCCAGTCTCTGTCAAAAAAATTGTTTACACTCCCTGATTCTATAACAAATTTGTTGCAACTCCCCAGGACCACATGTTTGTAGCCGATAGAAATTTAGTACAAATTATTGAAAATAAAGTACATAATATATGATTTTTGAGTACCAACTGTTTCAAATCCAGTACTACTATATGAATTTTGAGGCTAAAACATGGATATCTTGTCTTGATATTAAACATATTTTAAAAGGTCAATGTGAAGAGGGAGGGAGAGAAATTTAGTTTTAGTTGATAGATTATTTTTCTGTAAAACTTGTTGGTTTTCTTAGTAGTTTTTTATTTTATTTTAAAGTAAATTGTCGGTTTTCGTAATAGTTTTTTTTTTCATTGATGTTTGTGTTTAACTGATTGTATTTCAAAATCATATTTACATTTTGTTGACATATTATTCTTAGTAAAAGATATAGGGACGTTCGATTATTTTAAAAACTAACCAAATTGAAATGCACAGTGATATGATCGAAACACAACAGATCAACGACTGTGTGCTGTTGAAATGGCGTTTAATGTCCCCATGACTGTCTCTGGTAATTTAGTTCGAGCTCTCTCTTACACATAAGATTATCATATTACCTTAAACATATTTTAAAGGGTCATACTAACCTTTATATAGTATATTATTAAAATAAACCTCGATGTTTCGCTACTTTTGGTGTCAATGTGAAGAAAGATGGATTTAGTTTTAGTTGATAGATTATTTTTCTGTAAGTTGTTGGTTTTCGTAATAGTTTTTTTATTTGGATTGATGTTTGTGTTTAATAATTGTATTTCAAAATAAAATTTGCATTTTGTTTGCATATTATTTTTAGTAAAAGATTTAGGGATGGTAAAACATTTTAAAAACCAATCAAATCGAATTTCAACACAGCGATTGCATTTTAAAATTACAAGAAAAAATAATAAACCATACTACACTCATTTAGTTTTTTTTATAAATATATTATATATATCTATAATATTTTATGGTGTTTTTTATGATCATTATACATAAGGATCAATAATCTATTAATGATATAGAAATGTTGTTGGATTTGGAAACAGATCAATCATAATTTTGATTAACACAAATCTTGCTTTTATATTTCTAACGAGTTTACTTGAATTTGTACATCAAGCTAGAAACAGAACAGATCAGAATAGAGCTTCGATCATATTGACTGAACAGTACAAGCGAATAGCTAGCTCAGTTGAGAAGAACGATTCAGAAAAGTTCAGATATCGGTAGAATATATCAGATTAGAAGTGCAGATCAGATAAAAAAAAACTAGATAGATCAGCTTAAGAGCATATCAGATGAGATCAAGCATTTCAGCTCAGAGAAGCGAATCAGATAAAATCAGATCAGCTCAGAAAAATATACGGACATATAAGATCAGATCAGTTATGATGCCCGAGGCTCAAAAGAGGGTGGGTAATGATTGCCTGTGCCAAGAGGTTGCACAGATAATGAGCTGACAGACTTCTAGACGAAAGGGCACATGAATGAACCAATCTCACACCGGAATGAGAGGGATTCCGACACTGTGAAGTTATGAGACTGTATAGTTGATGTGGGCTTATCAGATTTAATTGGTAATACTCATATCAAAACAGATGCATCTTCTTTTTGGTAGCGTGCTCATCATTAAGAACTTCAAAGTTAAGCGTACTTGACTTGGGTAAATTTTGGGATGGATGAGAGTGACGACAAAAAACACTGGAAAAATCAGTATTGGTATAGTTGGGGCAATTTTTAAATCTGGAGCGTTATATCAGCTCAGAGAAATATAGATCAGAGCAAGAACAGAACAGAGTAGAAGAGCGGAACATTTCAGATAAGATCAGAACAGAATAGTTCAGTGAACACGTCATATTGGAGTTTCGCATTATATCAGTTCAGATAAGAAGAGCAGAACAGAGTCTACTGAATAGAACATATCAGAACGAAGTTTGAATCATCAGCACATGCTATCACCAAATCATTTTGAACAAGATTAATTCAAGATAGAACAGAAACAATTCAAACTTATTTGCTCAGTACGACAAAGATCAGTTTAGGGTGGTTAAAGATCATAAATAACCTCAAGTAAACATGTACGAAGAAAGGACGATAAGTACATAAAGTCAGAACCTCACGGGAGACTTTTACAATGGCTATAACCTTGTATTAGATAGATGACAGTGTGTGAGGATACATGAGAGAATACACTCTAACACAATAATCTTCATGCACACATATTCACACAGATATAAGAGTTGAGCTGAAACGATTAGATAAGTGAATAGATTAGACAAAAGTTGTCCTCGCACAAAGACGTTAAACTTGGTGTCTGTAGTCTTGGCATATATGTCAGGTATTTTGCGCTTGGTATTTCAGACCAGATCCGATATACTCTCGATGCTCAAAATATTTCAAGAATTGGAGCTATTGCAGCTCCAATCTTATTCAGATCGCAGTCTGGCAGTCCATGATGTCTCGTTGTTATTAAAATATTGTTCTAAACGATACTGTCTGTGTTTCGTGCTGTCCCCCTGCACGACACGATCTGATTAGATCCCGAAAATTTTCTAACACTTATAACATACGGACAAACATGTAAAAGAAATAAAAACTCACATTATTAGAATAGAAATTGATATAGATATGCTAGTCCAATAAATTCCTAAACTTTGACATTAATTATCTTTGTCCTCTTATGCAACACGTGATAGAAAATTAATATACAAAAAAAAAATTGAAGGAAGTTGATGTAACAAAAAATTTCACCTCGGGTTTAATCCGACGAGCTTTGCTTTCGACCAGCTAAGGAGTAGCAATTCGAAGAATGACCTGAAAGCAAGAACAACAGTTAGGGGCACCAGATTTTTTCTCTATATGACCCCTCTGATTCTTAAGTCAGATCTTGACCCGAGCACATAAATACAAGAGTGCGAATAAGTGGTGCTGAGTGTAAAAATGTGCGAGTGTGTATGATATGAGTAGTACCTAAGGTATTTATAGGAGAAGGAGAGGTCTTCTTACCGTGTTGGAGACAAACTCTATAAGATAAGTTTTTCTAAAACTCTTGATGTGAGGTCCGGGGCTCAAAGAGGACGGGGAGTGATCGCAGGTGCCAGAGGTTGCACGGACAATGAGCGACTCCTGGCAGGCTTCTAGAGGCGAAGAGGCACATGAATGAACCGATCCCACACCGTAATGAGAGGGATTACGAGACTGGGAAGTTATAGATGTAACTGAAGTTAGTTGAGGAAGGCTTATCAAATTTAATTGATACTACTCATATCAACAAGGTGCATCTTCTTTTCGGGAGCTCATCACTTAGGAACTCCAAAGTTAAGCGTGCTGGACTTGGGACAATTTTGGGATGGGTGACCCTCTGGGAAGTTTCTCAGGGTGCGTGCGAGTGAGAAAAATCGGTATATCGGTATACCGAAAAATGCGGTATTAAAAAAATGATATCGATACCGTACCGATTTACCGAAATACCGATTTTATCGAAATTATGTATCGGTATTTCGGTATATACCGAAATATACATGTATACCGAAATATATATGTATACCGAAATATATATTAATATATATGTATCGGTATTTCGGTATACGGAAAATACCGATTTTTTTTAAAATTTATACCGATACCGTTACCGTTACCGAAATTGTCGGTACAGTATCATACCATACCGAAAATTTCAGCATACCAAATTTTGCGGTATTTTCGATAAAATTCGGTTCGATAAGCACGGTATACCGATATTTTCGATATTTTTTCCCTCCCCTAATCAGAGCCGACCTCTCTTAGTACGGTGTGGTTCGGGGACGAACCAAGCGGAAGCTGGTGGGCATGTGAGGTCCGGGGCTCAAAGAGGGCGTGGAGTGATCTCCGGTGCCAGAGGTTGCATGGACAATGAGCGGCTCCTGGCAGGCTTCTAGAGGCGAAGGGGCACATGAATGAACCGATCCCACACCGGAATGAGAGGGATTACGAGACTGGGAAGTTATAGATGTAACTGAAGTTAGTTGAGGAGTGCTTATCAAATTTAATCGGTACTACTCATACCAACAAGGTGCATCTTCTTTTCGGGAGCTCATCACTTAGGAACTCCAAAGTTAAGCGTGCTTGACTTGGGACAATTTTGGGATGGGTGACCCCCTGGAAAGTTTCTCAGGGTGCGTGCGAGTGATGACAAAAGACGTTGAAAAGACCAGTGTTGGTACAGTGGGGACAATCGTTAGATCTGGGGCGTCACACTTGATTTCACATTCGATCTGATCCATATCCCAGCACGAGATTCGTGATTCTGCATATATATCATGCTTATTTTTTCTGAACGTCTGATGCCCGAACTAATGTTTCTGGGGCTCGAAGCCATTAACTATTTAGAATGAGTATGGATTCATGAGAGCTCGAACTTTAAGATGAGTAAAGGTTGGATGGCTCCGAACAACCTAACCCCCGAGCTTATACTTGTCGGGGTTACTGCATTGACACAACTTGGCCACCGTTGTCCCTGTAATGGCTTGGACCGATCGGACCAAAGTTAGGGATATCATAAGTGAATCATAAAACCTCAAACTTGGTGAATTTCATAGTTGCAAAATCCTCTAAAAATAGCCTTATACTTCAAAAACAATTATGTAATAAAAGCCTTTTGGAGGTTGCTTTCTTAAAATACACACTTATACATCTTTATGCGTCACTCATTAGACTAACCTGTGGAATAAACCGAAGATGGAAACTCCAATTGTACCTCTATGAATTTTATATTTTTATTTGGAAGCAAATATATTCCATATCCTGAGAAAGACATGTATGATATTTAACAGTTATCTTGCTTTACAATCCACATATATTTTATTTCAACTTACTCTAAAAACTTGTATTCCCCAACCTATGCCGGCATTTCTGTGACAGTACTAATTTTAAGTCTTATTTGCGCACTGTCGGCTAGAGCCTCGCACTGTCGGCTAGAGACTCTTCCAATCATTTTATTAATTCCAAATACACAATTATGTTCATCCAGGTATTTTGCAAATATTTTGACCCCACTTTCATTTTTTTACTTTTTTTGGGATAATTTGTTTCGGTTTTGGACATGGAACAAATAGTGTAAGAATTTGAGATAACACCATGTCCCGATGAATTTGAAACACTTAATTAGTCGAAAATTAATTAGTCGAGGATTTAAAATCCATTGTTAAATGGATTATTCAAAGTTATAGATATGAAATGAGATCTGATGCCCCCAGTTGTCACATCGGGGTTGTCACATCGGGACCCGAGGATTGAACACGCCCCGCCTCCCGAATTATCCGCCTAAGATCGGGAGTTCACCCGAGGACACATGCTCAGTTCGGGAGTATTGCTCGAGGACCATGCCATGTCCATCATAATCCAGCCCAGGTACGTCTTTCCTTATTTGAAGAATCTCAGGACGATACACCTTTCCTAATTTAGCGAGAGGATCCCGAGGATCGCGGAGAATATCCGTCGAGATATTCTCTTCCCACTGCCATTGCCCCTCTATAAATACTATGTATGCTCCCTCGTTCACACACATTCATTCTCGCACTCACTTGCTCTCACAACACATACTTTTGCTCTCTTTGCTCTCTCGCATCCTGTCTGACTTAAGCATCGGAGGGGTTTCGACGGACACACTTCCGGCGCCCTCTTACCCGTGATTTGTGGTTGCAGACATCAAGGTGAAGCAATAGCCATATTCCAGCGCCCGACGCCCGAGGTCCCGACGTGGTGATAGCTCTCGACTGAGATAATTTGGCTACATCAAGATCCAATTGCAATATCTAATACAGTTATTACTGAATAGTGATTGGAGCTAGAATAAGACAACTTCAATATTAAGTTTATATTAGTTTCGGTGTTTGTAAAACCAGACATGATCGAACAGACGGGTCCGCTCAGAAATCGGTCACTGATTCAGTCTAGTTATGATTTAAAAACCGTTGTCATATTTTTTATTTGGTTATATATATATATATTTACTTAGTATTTGGACCAAAAAATATATTTTTTTATTATAATATTTTATATTTCAAAAAACTTAAAATATATTATTTATTATATCATATTGATATTTTATTAATATACAATATTCTAATCCAATCATCGATTATTTCTATTTTTTAATCTACATAGCGTCGGTTGTGAAAATTTGATTTGTTCAGGCAAATCAATTGGGAGAAGATGGTCGGGCTCTGTAAACTCAACCTTATCGTGTCCTACGGAGTCACCAATTTTATTACTAAACTATGTGTTACCAAACAGATGCATAGTGTACCTCAAAAGGAAAAAAATCTATCAAGTCAATAATTGATGATTCTCAATTGCTTTGTCTAAGAATTAGTAACATGCAAAATTTAAAAAAAAAATAAAAAATAAAAAGAAAACCAAGCAAATAAAGGGGCGGAAAATATTTACGTAATAAATTTCCATTGGCCTTGGCAGTTGGCATGGGACCTTCACTCTTAGAATCTACTTTTTGACCTTGGAACTCAATTATTGATCTTAAAGTTAGCAGCCACAAAAAAAAAAACTTACCTAATAATAATTTATTCAAACCAATAATTAAACCATCGAACTTTGGTGAAAGGAATAAAATATCTCACTAATAAATTTGATTAGCTACGGATTAAAACCGGATCACAATCAAGCAAAAGGCTCCAAAAAAATTAAATTTGAGACTTATATATATATAAAAAATTGATACTGTGGACACCTGGGTAACGTGACACTTTCTGGTGCTGCCACGTCACCAGGTGCCCACACATTTGTCCACTGTAGGTGTCCACAATATCATCCATATATATATATAAACACAAACACACACAATATGTACAATAACTGAGGTCCCGAGACTACATATTTTAGTTATACATTTTCGATTATCTTCAATTTAATACTTGGATCAGGGGAGGAAAAAAACAATAATAATGATGTAGCCAAATTATCTCAGTCGAGAGCTACCACCACGTCGGGATCTCGAGCGTTGGGTCATCGGGCACTGGAGGATGGGTGTTGCTTCTTCTTGATGTCTGCAACCACAAATCACAGGTCAGAGGACGTCGGAAGCGTGTCCGGCGAAATCCCTCCGATGCTTAAGTCAGGCAGGGTGCAGGAGAGAAAACGAGAGAAAATATATATGCTGTGAGAGCAAATGAATATGAAAATGAATGTGTGTGAGGGAGGGAGCATACCTGGTATTTATAGAGGGGTCATGGCGGTGGGGAGAGAATATCTCGGCGGATATTCTCCGCGATCATCGGGATCCTCTCGCTAAATAAGGAAAGGTGTATCGTCATGAAATTTTTCAAATAAGAAAAGACGTATCCAGGTGGGATTCATATGCATAAGGAAAAACGTATCCAGGCTAGACTCTTCTTCACGTCGGGGCATTGTCCTCCGGAAACACTCCCGAACTGGTAATTAAGCCTCGGGCGAATCCCGATGTTGGAGCGCGTCCTCAGGAGATTTACCGATCTTAGTAGCGTAGGTCGGGCTTGTAGCATGCTCTCGGTCCTTGGGTCCCGAGGTGGTAATAGGGGGCATCAAATAAAAATAAAAATATATCAAAAGTTGACTTATATGCGTTTGATAGTTTTATTTTCATGGCTTTGTGTTGGACTGCAATAACTGTCCCTGCTAGGTAGAACGATCGAACCGTGACACTTGATTTGCTATACGGTTTAAAAGATTGGAGTTGCATCGTCACCACTAACTACACCTTTTGGTAAAGCGACAAGTGCTCGATCCTATACTTTGGTTAGCGGTGGTTCAAACAATCTTTTATTTCTTCTTTAATCATAAATCATTTTAGTTTGAATACTTAAAGGGTGATTCTACCCTTTCCATTTGGAGTAGCAAAAGCGGGATGAAAGCTCTCAACCCATTTAAAGGTACGTGTACTTCTATTCTATCTATCACGAGTTCGCTCCCAGGGGGACAGACGAGTTGGTAAGACCTGGGGTGTTGTGAGAGTAACTTCCCCGGCTTCACGGGTTCGATTCTCGTGTGGAACATATTCTCCACTAAATATTGTGGGGATTTGCTCTGGGAATTAGTCCGTTGTATGGGTCCTCTCCTCCGGGCCCCTGCCTACTCGTGCATATCCCTCGATTTACCATCTGTATGGGTCAAGGGACCTCTGACCTATACATGAGGTTAGTCCATTAATGAGTTAACTTTAAATTTTATCTATAACGAGTTCACGTATAAGGAAATAAAACTATGTATATCTTAACATAAGGAAATACATTTTGATTTTAACAAAATAACTAAGGAAGAGTTTCGCGACCACTGAAAATAATTAGCCAGTTTTCCTAAAAGTAGCTCACTTAAAAAATAAATAAAATTACCTGGTAATCATTGGAAATCTTGTCATGTGTCTAAAATATTGTGGTAGCAAAAATTTTGCATGTGAGACAGGTTGAAAAAAGAGTCATAGTGGGGGAGGAATATTAAAGATAAATAGAAATTGGAAACTGTATATGATAAGACAAACACAAGTTTGAAGTTTGATGCAAAAAAAAGTTAACAAACTAAAAGTAAAATTTTCAAATTCGGAGCCAGATAGGGGTGAGTATTCGGTCCGACCGAACATAATTTTTTTTAACCAAATCGACCCGAATTTTTTTTAGCTAACCGAACCGATCGAATTATTTTCAATAACCAATAACAACCGAAACCGAAAAAAATCGGTCATTTCGATCGGTAACCGAAATAACCGAATTTGTTGGAAAATTTTTAAAGATTGTGGAATAAATATATAAATAACATAATATATATTATTAAATAATATAAAATATATAAAAAATATTTAATATATAAATATAACCGAATCGAAATAACCGATTTAACCGATTTTTTAAAAAATAAAAACCGATTAATCGAAATAACCGAACCGATTTAATAATTCGGTTCGGTTTGATCGGTTAATTCGGTTTAATCGATGTTTTGCTCATCCCTAGAGCCAGGAAAATGGAGGCTATTTGTTACCTACACAATAGATAAATGATGGTGAGAGTTGTAAATTTCAAATCTTTAAGCTAAGGAGAACCCAATCTATGTATATGGTGATCATCTAGTAAAGGATATGTCTTGATTTCTTTTAAGTACGATTTTATGTTGCTGGTTATATAAATCGGACATTGAATTATATCAGAAAGCTTTAAAAAACAAAATAGAAATAAGACTTACTTACTTAAGGTCGGACCACATTCTCAATCAAAATCTCTAACAAAATAATAGATTGCAGTACTCGAATCGGTCTTCTATATGATATATTATACTCAATTTATTCATTACTGACACATTACGATGAAAATATAGGAACATCCCGATAGTGTCCATTTCGAAGATGAAAAATTAGTAAATTGATGCAATAATTAATAATGAATACGAAAAAATAAATATATGAAACTGAAGACTAATTTTTTTTCATACGATAAGTTGATGAAGAATGAAGAACTTATGACTCATCAAGGGGAATTCTGAATGCATACTTGAAAGGCGAAAGAAGTTGGGAAATGGAAAAAAGCAGCATCCGCGCAAAGTGGATATTGTACCCTACGTCCACATAGTGGATGGTACAACCCTACAATAGGGAAGGGCTGCAGGCTTTATCAGATACCCTAAATTTGAATTCTTTTTAAAAAATGTGCTACTTGTATATCACATACCCTAAGGGCTTCTCCAATCGAACGCATGCAACGTCAAAATGGCGTTCGTTTTTCTTCTCTAACGCAGCAGGAAGCCCAACGCTATGTTGGAGGAGATCTATAGTGTTAAATTTGAAAAAGATAACAACACAATAATAGAAATCGGAGTATTAAAAAGTTCAGCACTCATTTGAATAGGATTCCTCGACGGTTTTGAGGAAGCTGTAAATTTCTCCATATCTTTTTAATGCTTCTTGTTGTTGTTGAAATTTATCTCAACATTAATTTTATGTGTAATATGTAATTTTATGTATAAAAAATGAAATTTAATATAATATTAACGTATTTTTTAATTAATATGTTAACATTTGTGTTGTGGAATGAATATTAGTTGTAGTACATAAAATATTAGAGAGATAATTGGTTTCTTGATTTTGATACGACAGTGATCGGTTGAGCAAAAGCAGAGTATAGAACAGCTCGGACGTAAGCTGGTTGCTGTACTTATTTTGTAAGTTGATTGTCTCGCTGATGTATGGAATTGACGCAGATGGGAATAACAACTAAGTAATCTAGGAGCTCAAAGCTGACATCAGATCACAGAAGTCGACTTAAGAGAGCTGAACTGTATAGCTGAGTGCTAAGTTGGTTGATAGCGAGCTGGTCTGGGAAAAAACCAGTTGAGATGATCAACCTGGGTCTGAGCTGGATCCAGCTTAGGGAGTATGTTTGGGTGCCCTGAACTGGAGGAGCGAACCCGAGAGTTGTACTATGGACCGGTTTGGTTCGTAGGTTTAATTGGACCGATATGGTTTATAACTTACAGCTTAGACATGAGCCGATCTGCACACGAGATGGTATGTCGATCTACTTGGCAATCTGTTAAGCTGATCTGATGCATTTCAAACTCTAGGAACAAAAGCTATTTCAAGCATCACATGTTGATCCAGATCCTCCAAACTGACTGTGCCCTTCTGGTAATACACGGTCTGAATTAGATGATTTGACCAGATCGGAGGACTGCGAGCTGGTTGTATGTGACCTGAGCTGGCACCAGCTCGTGGCCTGAGCAACAAACAGAGGGCATATGATGCCACATCGATTAGTTGGTTTGTCGTTGTCACTTGTACTGCTGTCCACGCATCCGATAGCCACCTCTGAGGAACGCAAGTTGAGATTTGATGTCACATACTGTCAGACTTACCATGTCTATGAGGACTCTGTTTTATTGGTTATTTGGTATACCGGACGGCACATCCTTATCTCCTGAGATTTAAGCGATGGGACAACTATAAATAGACGTACTTGGGTCCTTTGGATAATTTGAAAAACAGGAACCTGCGAAGAGAAATACAGAGGAAGACGTTCTGTTCACTCAACCACCTTCCGAAGCACCGGACTAAACTCAGAGGTATAACTGGATCTAAGATATTAAGGGAATGCATACTCGAGAGAGCTGACATGCTCGAGTGTCCCGAAAATCACATACATATTGAATTGAGTAGTATTCTGTGGTATATGTGCTTTTGATGCTATATTATTGTGCTTTCATCATATATTCTCTGTTTGATTTCTTGTATTGATAATGAGAATGCATACTGACATGTTTGCATCCATCTTAAGCTTAAAACATGAGACAGATGGCGGATTCAGTCATGAATCACGTTTGGAAGCTATTGCTGAGTGGCAAGGGATGTCGAGTGATACCTGAATCCGAATACTCACTGTAGTGGTCCAAAGTCAGGGGATTGAGAAGGAAGACACCAACCCGAAGGGTTGAGTAGGTGGTTGTGCTGAGAGCTTAGTCCCCGGGATCCCAGAACCTATGATATTTCCTTGATGAACAGATTGATAGTCCTCATTCACTTCCATACCTGCATTCATGCATGAGTTATTTGTGCATCCCGATTATACTGAGATTGTTTTCTCACCAGAGCTTTCTGGCTGTTGTTTTCTTGTATGTGTGTCTGAAAACAGGTGGGGCAGGGGCTGGACCAAACAGAACAGGGTAGCAGGTGTGAGAAGACACCAAGGTAGCTGAGCTGGTAGCGCGAACGGGTAGCACGAGCTTGTAGTGATAGACGTAGATGTATGTAGGATTGTGTAACCTTTTGTACAGCTAAGACCGAGTAGAAGAATGTCAATGTTGTACTAATTCCTTCAACTTTGTATATCAACAGTTTTTGCAGCATGTATAAACAGCTTTAGCAATGTGAAATTTACCATCTTAGGCGCACTCCTTTACAAGTGTACCAGCTTAGGCGCACTCGGTGCGAACAAATAAAAGAAAAATTTAGTACCCTGTCCTTGATTGTGATTAATTAAATACTTGAGTATAAGGATTAGTTGATAATGATTCTTAAGTACATGACTAGAATTGATGGTCTCACAATATTAGAGAATATTCCGATAATATTCCTTTTAGTGTTGATTTTAGAGTTGATAGGTTGGAGATGAATTTTATATTTGGTGTATAATTTACATTATTTTTAAGTTATAGTTACAGTAAATAGTGCAGTGGGTTGGAGATGGCCTAAATCTGAACCTTTTTTAAAACATTTATTAATAAAAAATTATCCGAATATCAAAAATATTATCTCATTAAGTGATATATATAGATTTTGATTAACATTGCACGCACATCTTTTTAACTTTATCAAGTGGTCAATATTGAAAGATTTAGATTTGCACAATCTATAAGAGTGTTAATAAATCAAAATACCTAAATATGTATCTAATCGAGATTTGTAACAATCTTGATAGATTTGTTGATTACATAAATCATCTATGAATAGTGGTTCTTGGGTCGTTAAGCACACACGCCAAAATCATTCACACCATCTATTGAGAGGTTTGGAGTGTTAGAAAGCTCTATATCAATTTTAGTTCGTTCATCGTGTTGTTCAAAGTTTCGCATCAAAATTAATATCGGAGGAAATTTAGTTCCATATTCCGCATTCAATATCATGTTATTTAGTTAAACATGATTAATTCTTATAGTTGCTATCAGAGCGATTTTACCTATGTTTCCATTATTTTCAAATTATTTGTAAAATTACTGGCCGCCACAGAAGGCGGCAACCTGTGGCGGTGGTTGGCCATCCTTGGGCAGTCGACTACAGCTGGTGATTCGGCTGGAGTCGGCTGCCGGGATTGGAGACTTGGGCTAGTGTTTCATTTTTTTAGGGTATGGGGGTAATTCCGAAAATTGGATTTTCAGGGGCCAAATTGAAATTTTGTGATTTTTAAATTTAAGGGTTTGTTTGGGTGTTGCAATATTCTGAAATTTTAAAATTTGGTAAATTTTATCATTAGAAAATTATTTTTCAAAATTTTGAATATTTACATGTTTAACATATTTTTTTTAAATATGTCATCATGATTTATTTCCTTATTATGCTTGTAATTAATTATTATCTTTTATTTTTATGATATGCGACAAAGATAGTTTATTCACATTTAGTAGAATGCCTCCATAATTAATGAACAAATTAAATTAAATAAATAAAATTTGACTTATAAAGTTTTCTCAAATATTGAATAATAATTATGATTTGGCATATGAATGCAAAATTCATGATTTTATCCCTTCGAAACACTTGTTTTCCCGTGAACATTGCTTTTCTCGGAGATAGGTTTTTAAAGTTGCCTTAGCCCTACCTACCTTTCCTCTAAGCACTTTTGGAAATTATTGATTGTGTTAATATTAATTATTATATCAATATTAAGTAAAGCCCAAATTTTTGTAAAAATAGCCCATAGAGATTCTTGGGATCTCAACCTCCACCATAATTTGCAGTCAAGCGCCAATGCCATATGGGACACAGACCTAAAACCCACTCCTCCTTCATTAAACGAGAAAGCAAATTTCGGACCATTTCCTCCAGTGGAATTTCAAGTGAAACCGTGTAATTTTAAATAGTTAAAGGTTTAGCCACTAACATTCCTTAATTATGAAAAATTATGTATCAAGGGGATTTGGATCTCATTAAGAACATAAATTATGATTAATTATATAAGCATAATAAATTATACCTCATGGGGGATTTTGTTATGTTTATGCAATTAATTAATATAATATATCAAACTAATATTTTCTTAATTTCTCCATAGGAGTTAAGAAAATTAAATTTATAGTTTCATCAAAACTTTGCATAAAAATCTAAAGAGTAAAACTTTAGCACACAAGCAAGTTTTATGTCGAGAGATTTTTTCGCATGATTACATTGGTAAACATGATTTACCTCAAAACATTAAGTGATAAGCATGTTGATAAGGTCAGTAGATCAAAAATAGACACAAAATGAGCTCAGCAGTTCAATGGGGGGTTGAATGAACTCCTTTGATTTTTCTATTTCAAATTCTTTAAAAACGATTTTACCAGCCTGTGCTTGACTCAAAGCTGAGTGACCAACTTAGAGGCTCTAAGTTCTAATCTGTTTTCTCAGTTAACTAAATAGTGCAGAAATAAATCGATTAAACAGTGAACAGTAATAAAATGACGATGCAATAAAATAAATAGAGAGAGTCAAGAGTTTGTTTCTGGAAGTTCGGATATCAATATCCTACGTCTCCCTTTCTTCCTTTTCAGGAAGGTTCCACTAGAAGGCTTTGATGGTTACAGCTTCTGCAAACACACACACTCACTTAATCCTCGCTTAAAGTGAACTCCTAGCAACCAATTACAACGCAGACTCCTCCGCTGATTACAAACAAACGTGTTTTTAGAACTGCTTGAGATAGCAAGTTCTTTACAGACTCTGATCTGAATATTTTAACGATTACAATCAAACAGAGTTTGTAAACTTCTGGCTTCTTATACAATAAGACTCGTTGACTAATGTAAACCAGAAGAAAACCTCGAAATTTAAGAACTGAAAAGCTTTAAGAAAGTTCTTCGAGATTGAGAGCTGGGATTTGAGAGATCGAATAAGGAGAGCTTTTAAAGTCGTCAATTTCCCAGATAGCTTTTTTGCTTGAACCACTTCAGCTATTTATATGCATTCATCTTCAACGATTATTAAATGAGCCAGTAGACACATACCATATTTGAAAATCTTCATCGTACCGAGCATTAATTGTGCCATTAATGCTGTGTAGAGGTTTGTCGGCTGTTGTTAGAGCTTAGTAAACTTTATACCAAAATAGGTAAACATCGACTGAACCAACTCTACGTTCTCTATGATATACTCTAAATAGCTCTGATCTTGAAAAACTTTAATCCAATTTGTCTTACATGATTTATATGCTTTAATCTTGATGGTTGAATCCTCTGGAACGAATAGCTGTTAAGATTGAAGCTGTGATCTGAAACCTGTGTCTGAGCTGAAATCTTCTTCGGCTCTGAGCTGAAACCAGCTCTAAGTTGTTTCGTCTATACAAGCTTCAAGATCTTTTTCTTTTACAAATACTTCCCTTTTGCTCTCTTTATCCATATCTTCGTCTGATCTGAAATCCCTCTCTACGAATAATATTAGCTTTCGCTGCTGCAGAGATCTGAACTGCAAAGATCAAACAAAACGATTACTAACCCGTTCTGTTTCTTAGAAGCCTCTGATCTGGTCTGATCTGTATAAAAATCCTCTGAGCTGTACTGAATAGATTCTGTCCTGAAACGCTCTGATATGATCTGTTAGATAAGCTTCTGAACTGATCTGATACACTCTGATCTGATCTGATATATACGCTTCTGAACTGAACTGATACGCTCTGATTTGATCTGATATATATTCTTCTGAACTGAACTGATACGCTCTGATCTGATCTGATAAAGACGCCTAATCAGTTAAGTCCTTAACCCGATTACTTAGTCCAAATCTGATATCCTTTAAATTCAGTTCTTTATCTTGTTTGTGTTATCACCAAAACTTACCTAATCAGTTAAGTCATTAACCCGATTACTTAGTCCAAATATGATATCCTTCAATTCAGTTCTTTATCTTGTTTGTGTTATCATCAAAACTTATAATTTTATCTTAATAATTTCCCCTTTTGGTGATGACAAAATTTAGCAGCTTACGACTTAAAAAGAGACAAAATAAATTGTTCCAAGTCTTTGCTATATTTTCAATAAGAACGGCTAAGTACAAGAGCTTTGTACAAGAACTGAATATAGAAAAATCTACTCAAGAAAACCATCGGTTGAATCCAGAAATTCTGCTTCCTCTTACTTTGTAAGATCCCCCTCCTTTCTTAGAAGTTTCACTGCTGCTTCCACCTCCAGGTCTGCTCCTATCAGGCTGCGGACCACTACTACTATCTTCCCTCTTTTTGTCATCACGCCCTCGATTTATGTAGGCCATGATTTCTGAAAGTTGGGCAGAGGCCCTCCTGAGTTTCCAAACTGAATGCTGTCAATTCTTGAGTCAAAGCACCCTTCTGAATCTGTATCTCCCATCGAACGTCATTAATTTGAGCTCTAAAGATCATGTCCTGACGTGCGGTAGATTGTGTAAGATCCATCTCAAGTCGTGTAATCTTCTGTGTAAGATCAGCTTTGAGCTCTTCTACACTTTCTCTGGTCTGCACCTGCTCAAGTTGAATCTGATCAATAGAAGCACGGAGCTGGGTAGTAGATTCTGTGAAGTTGATAGGAGGAGAAGCAACAGTTGGCATATTAATCTGAGGGATGCCATCTGAAAAGTGCATACGGGAAGCACTGGAAGAAGTCGAACTGGAAGACGTTGAGCTATATGAGCTTGAACTATCTGAGATCTGCTGTACAAAGAAATAACAAAACCTTCATCACTCTGACCGTGCTGTATTGCATCAAAAATTCCAGTAGGAATAATCTCTGTATCCAAAATTGTATCTATAGCAACTATATATGTATACGTATTCAGTGTTGAGCCCATTGGCTGTAGATGACCAAAAATAAAAAAACTGAACAACATCTATACAAACTTCCACTCATAGCCTCTGAAAAATGGCGGAGTAAGGTCTACGAGAATCGGTATCTTGGACTATCTCAATGAAAACACAGATTGGGGCAAGATCATCCACAAACGGCCTCTGCGGAAGCTGCTTCTTTGATTTGGAAAAATTTGGCAAAGCTATCCTCGCAGGATTAGGATCTGCACCTTGTACAATTATCCAAGAACCATCAATAAAGATCAAAGACCTTATCCAACTAGTAGAAACAATGGTCGGGTAAAACTGTGAGTGAATGCCTCCGCTCTGTACAGTTGCTCCTCCAAACAAAGTCGAGCTAGATGGCCGTGTACACTTCAATTTGTGTTGCCTCAGTTGCTCCAACAGATTTATCAAATAATTTCGGTGAGCTTCTGATAGCATATCTAGAACTTGAAGATCGATTGCTGAAGTGATGTGCCGGATTCAAAATTTTGTTGTCTGACCTCCAAAAATTTCCTAATCAACATCTCTCTGTATTTAGCCCTAATATACATCCTCCTCTGAACTGATGTCTGTAACGAATCAGTCTCAGCCCATTTTAGCATCTGCCTTCTTTTGCTGCAAGATCTGAAATGGACTTCAAAGCTGATAGGCTACGAATACTGAAAGAATGTAGCAATCTCTTCTACAACTGCATCTCTAATCTGTACAAGAAAGTCGACATCGGCATAAATCAAAGCAAAAATCTCCTTGGCTGTATTGCCCTTTATTTCCTCCACAAGGGGCTCCTTCCCCTTGTCAGCAGGGTCAATCTTTGGAAGGGTGGCCTTGTACCAATACACTTCCCTGAAAGAAATTCCGCAACCGAACTTAATCGGTGTAGGCTCCTCAGCCGAGATAGATGGAAGAAACATATCCTCAGGAATTTGCTTCAAAATTTCATCAATAGGCAGTGACTCCTCATTAGGCAATGTTGTATCAGTAAGCTTCAGAACCTTTCTCAAGGGTTCCGTGTCCTCAGCGTCAGTAGCCGCCTTATCTTTTTCCTCCTCATCTTTCTCCTTCTCATTTGTCTCCTCCCCATCTTTCTCCTTCTCATCTGTCTCCTCCTCATCTGAATCTTCTCGCAAAATCAATTTTGTCTTGGGAGCTTGGCTTCTTTGGACTGTGGGGCTCCCAGCAAATACCATAGAAATTGGTATAGCCTCTTGTATTGGTATGATAGACAAATCCTTCACTGTGGGAGCAGCTCTCCCAACAGTAGTCCTTTTCTTCTTAGAAACAGGTTCAGCAGCAGGAGCTGGTGTCCTCTTTGCTGCTGTCTTAACCACCTTATCCACCGCTAGCTCCTCCATCACCTTTTCAGCTGCTGTCGACACAGATTTGTTCTTGGCAATGTAGGTGCCGACAGACTTAACATATAGAATTTTCAAAGGTGGGAGTGCCTTCGATTTCCCCAAAGTTAGACCTGGGACTCCCTCTAGTAAAAGACTTAGTTGAACTGCAAAGCCCCGGGCTTGCTTTGATGAGGGAGTCACCATCTCCTTCAGACCATTAAACAGGAACCTTGTCCAGTTTATCTTGATTCCACAGTGGATGACCGTCATGAGCAGAAACCTTTCGTGGGTCACCGCATCGAATGAACTACCCTGGGCCAGTATGTCGTTCAACAACCTATATTCCATCTTCATCTCCTTTTTAAAAGATTTAGATGTGCACAGTCTATAAGAGTCTTAATAAATCAAAATACCTAAATATGTATCTTATCGAGATTTGTCACAATCTTGATAAATTTGTTGAATAACACAAATCATATACAAATAGTAGCTCTGGGTCCCTAGGCACACACAAAAAAATCATTCACACAGTATATTGTGAGTTCTAGAGTGCTTAGAAGACTCTGTGATCATTTTAGTTCGTTGCTCGTGATATTCAAAGTTTTGCATCAAAAATCAATGGTCGGAGATAATTCTTTTACCTGTCTTCCGCATTCAGTATCATATTATTTGATTGTGAATAGTCAGGTCACTATACTATCTAAACCATTAGTTCAAGATATGATGGATCATAATGATTTAAAGCCTAGAGATACTACAAATTGTCCCTTGGCAACATGTAAATAGACCTAGTCTCCAGAATGGAAAATTTTTAGAATTAAGATTTCGCTTGGATGGATGCTTTTCACATCCATGTATCTCAAATGTTTTTTTTAGAGAATTAATTATAAACTTCAAATTTACTACATTCATGCTTATATAGTATTATATGTTAATTATAATAGATTTTAAATTAACCCAATAATTTTGTATTCATTCTACTTTGTATAACTACTAAGTGTAAATAAGTAAGGTATGATTTTAATTTAACCTATTGTCATTGTTGATCAAGATTTTCAGAAAATATTAGGATATCATCTATGTAGACGATACTAAAAGAGTTATATGGATTGAAAATATCATTCATTATTCGTTGAAATTCAGAAGGGGCATTTTTGAGTCCAAATGGCATTACATTCCATTCGTAATGTCCAAAAGGTACTGCGAAGGCTGTTTTGTAGCGGTCAGATTCTATAATCTGAATTTGCTAGAATCCTGATTTTAAGTTGAATTTGGAGAATATTTTTGCTGAATGTAATCTATTAATTAAATCTCTTTTATTTGGTATGGGATATCTGATCCATTTCAATGTTGAGGCGTTTGTAATTTATGGCAAGTCTAGGTACACCTCGTTCTAATTCTGTTTGTTCAACGACATAAAAAGCAGAACAACTCCAAGGTGATTTGGAGGGTCGGATTAAATTATTGGCTAATAAGTCTTGAATTTCAGTATGGCGGTGTTGGAGGAATTCTTGATTCATTTGAATGGGTCGTGCTTTTGTTGGTATATTTTTCTCATTAAAATCTTTTTCATATGGGAGAGAAACTACATGTTGTTTTCTGTCCCAAAAGGCATGAGGAAGATCATGACAAATTTCTTGTGTTATTTGTATTTCAAGATCACTAATCTTTTGTTTGATTTGGGGTGTAGATAGTTGTTCATCAATTTGAAGATAAGAAATTTTGTCTTTTAAGGAGTTGATATGCTGTTTTTATGATGGATTAGATTAATCTGTTTGAAAATGGAAGATTTTTGTAGTAAGAATATTTCCTTTTGTTTTACAGGTGTTATGAAAGGTAAGAGAATGTTTCGACCATGTATTTTGGTAAAGACACCTTTATTGTTGACTTGAAAAGGATAAATTTGAGTTAGAAAAGGTGTGACGAGAATCATATCCTGGGATATATCTTGGACGAGTGTGAATACATTTTTGAAACAGTATCCATTATTACAGATGGACTTTTGATAATTTATATCGTACGTCTAAAGGATTTGAGTTTGCAGTCTATAATTGTTCAGTTGTTTTCTCATAATACTTTGATGGTATGACTCCTTCGCGTAAAACGTTTGATCTGCTCCAAAGTCAACTAGAGCAATAAGGGTTATTTTGAAGTCGTTAATTACTAAGTCTATATTGACGTACCATTTTTGAAATTAATTTTTTGTATTGAATTGATAAAACTACTAGTTGTTGCTTCATTAAGATTATCAACGTTAATTTCGTCAACAGGTGTACGATTCAGGAGTAAAAGTTTTGTTTCTAATTCTATATCTTTCTCTCGTAGAGAAAATAAATCTTTTTGAAGTTGGTTAACTTGTTTCTTTAGTAGGTTGATTTCTGTTTGTAAACCTTTTTTTGTAGTTATTTGTTTAAGGATACTTTGTTGAGAAAATTTATCAAATAAGGTACTTAAACTGAAATATTCTTTAATAGATTTTGATTGTGAGATTCAGTATCAACTTGGGCGAATGAACTTAGTGGCCGATGCCTTGAGTAGGAAAGCCCAGCCAGCGATGCTGACGTCGTTGTGTATCTCGAAAGTCCATAGCATTTGGGACTTCTGGATGTCATTTTCAGTCGAAGATAAGTACTTTGTAGTTTCTTCTTTTTAGGTTGAACCACATATTGTAGCGGACATTAGGGCAGCTCAGAGAACTGACTCATACATCATGAGTTAAAGATGAAAGCCCAAAATAGTCAGTCAGATGATTTTACTGTTGCTTCTGATGGATGTCTGAGATTTCGTGGTAGATTAGTGGTTCCAAATTTGAAAGAACTGAAGAAAACTATCTTAAACGAGGCCCATCGTAGTCGCTACAGTGTGCATCCAGGTGAGATACATATGTGCCAAGTGAGAGACTATTAGATATATTTTTATCTGGATACCAAAAATATTATCTCATTAAGTGACAAATATATCTTTTGATTAAGACTTGATCATGTACATATTTTATCTTTATTAATTAACCAAATATTAAAAGATTTAGATATGCACAGTCTATAAGAGTCTTAATAAATCAAAATACCTAAATATGTATCTTATCGAGATTTGTCACAATCTTGATAAATTTGTTAACACAAATCATCTACAAATAGTAGCTCTGGGTCCCTAGGCACACACACAAAAATCATTCACACAATATATTGTGAGGTCTAGAGTGCTTAAAAGACTCTGTGACCATTTTAGTTCGTTGCTCGTGATATTCAAAGTTTCGCATCAAAATCAATGGTCGGAGATAATTTTTTAACTGTCTTCTGCATTCAGTATCATATTATTTGATTGTGAATAGTCAAGGTCACTATACTATCTAAACCATTAGTTCAAGATATGATGGATCAATGATTTAACGCCTAGAGATACTACTAATTGTCCCTTGGCAAAATGTAAATAGACCTAGTCTCCGGAATGGAATATTTTTAGAATTAAAATTTCGCTTGGATGGATGCTTTTCATATCCATGTATTTCAAATGGTTTTTTTTTTTTTAGAGAATTAATATTATAAACTTCAAATTTACTACATCCATGCTTATATAGTATTTTATGTCAATTATAATAGATTTTAAATTAACCCCATAATTTTGTATTCATTCTACTTTGTATAAACTAAGTGTAAATAAGTAAGGTATGATTTTAAGATTTAACCTATTGTCATTGTTAATAACCAAAAAATACATTCCAAAATACTCATGAATTTCAAACTCATCCCCCTAATACAACCCATGAAAGGATTCAAGAGTGTTTTTCCTGTGACCCAAAATTAAAGAAAGGGAATGAGTTCTTTTCTTTGAGAGCCGAGTTGATCTTGTAGCCTTCAAACACATTGATCCATGTGGCAAAGTCTCCTGCAGGGGCGAAACATAGCATGGGCTAGCTTGGGCTTTAGCCCAGTCTGATTTCAAAGCCCATATATATATATATATATATATAATCGTAGGCGACCACGCTGGCGCCTGTGTGGACACAACTAAAATCCGACACCGTGTTTTGGTTGGGGTCATTTATGGTCGTTTTGTTATAGCTCCAGAAAAAAAATTCATCTATTTCTAAAAGAATTTTGTCATATTTTCTCTGCTAACCAAAATTTAAAAATAATATTGTTTGTGTAATTTTGCGAATTGCTGGGCGTGTCAGGCGCTCGTGCGCCAATGCGTATAAAAAACGTGAAAAATATCTAACTTCTAAAATCAAAAAGAAAATGAGAACTAAACTTGATTGTTAGTTCTAATCTCCTAAACGATATAACACCGAAAAATAAAAGGAATCAAAAGGAATAAACTCCTGACATAATTTTGTATTTTCAACAAAATGTAGGAAATTTACAATAAACCGAAGTTAATAAAAACAAAGCTTGAACGTTGAATGTAGAAAATTCTAATAGAAATATGGAAATTGAAGTGCAAATTTGTGCAGAGAATTGTACAGTGCTTTTTTGTGCAGAATTGTTGATGATTCTTTTACCGTTGTTTCTCGTCCCTTTTATGGCTTCATGAGGAGTTTTCTCACGTTTGCATGTCTTGGCCCACGTTTCACTAGCTTTAACTGTTTTTGGCGCTCACGTTGCTCCTTCTACGGACTGGGTTTTAATTATCAATGGGCCTGGGTCTTTTGTCGATTCCAGCTGAGTTTGGGCCTTTCCATTGGGCTTGTATTTTTTGTTAACACAAACAAATATACAAGGGGTCAGATCCTACCCCTGTAAATTTTCATGTTTGGAAAATAATGAAGCAGAATTCGGAGTTATTAACCTCGGCTCCTCTTGTGTGTGTGTGTGTGTGTGTGTGCGCTTTTTAATTAAGAATATGTGAGGCTATCATTTTAATTGGAAAAATATATTATTTTAACTGCATTACTTTTGTTTATAAAAAATAATATATAGAAACGTGATTGCTATCAACAATAAATTACTTTTGACTTTATTACGGGCCAAACCGAGCTGTGGGTCTATCTATAAAATGAAGAGCAAAACAACTCAATCTTTTATGACTTGAAATGACCAGATCAAATAAAATAGACACAATAATTTTAGAGTTTACTCTAATAACCATAGATTATCATCATAAATTGTTATCCATGAGCGTTTTTTCAATCTTGAAATTAATTTTTTGCATTATATAAATATGCGTCAATCTTCTTCACAGGATTCATTACCTCACCAAGAAAATGAGTTCAAATTTCTAGTTTATATTTTCCCTTTCACTAAGTATACTTCCAGTCGATTCTTCCATGTAAATAATATCTTCCTATGGTAAGCTTCCATATGAAGATGAACCTCATTATCCTCGACCAAACCTAAGCCCCTCTCCCTGGAAATATCGTTCTCCACATCCAAACTCCCCGGCCGGTTTATTATTTGATCAGGGTGCCGTTGATGGGGTTGGTCACCCGAGAGTCGGCTTACGTGGGTATTTAGTAGATTATATGAAAAATAAATAAATATTTATATAATGAAATACGAGGAAAATTGTTAAGGATAAAATTCTATGTTTTGGTGATGACAAATGACTCAACATAGAGCTTAAATTATCGGATCAGGCCAGACTTAACAACGTAATTTATCCATAATAGAGTTGAAGTAAGTAGGACAAATCATTTTAGAACAGAGTGTATCAGAGTAAGTCATCTTAGGCTATCAGTTCAGGCCAAGAACAGATCAGTACAGATTAGTTGAACAAATCGGTTGGAGCTAAGTATGGAGTCAGATCAGAGCTAAATTCGATACATTGATATGATCTTATTTCTAACATTGAACAATTCGGACAAAACAATCAAAATATATCAGAGTTGTTAGCGTACGAGGATTTGCTTTTTGAAGAAGAAATAACGAGCATTTAATGCGCCAATATGGAGATAATACAGATCTTTAAACGCATATTAATTACTTGAAGCCAATTGTACAAGAATTCATCGGCTAAGTCTACTGGTAACATTTATTACCGTTTAAATTCGGATGCTATAAATAGAGAGAGGTGAAGAATGTGAAGATCTCTATCGACTCTCTTGATTCTTCTGCTTTCTGGCTCTTACAACTGGCAAAATTATTGAAACCAAAACTTTCGAATTCAATCATTCAAACAGTCTGTAGTCATTCATATCGTATTTCAACTTAGCTGAAATTAGTTTAGGATTTCAATTCTTTGTATTACATTCGATACTTTAGAAAAACATTGTAAGATGTCCTATTATTAGATCAAAGAGTTACTCGGAGTTCAGTTCAGACGTGGTCTGACTGATTGGTTTAGGATAAACAACATATTCTATTCAAAGTCTTCTAATGAATCCTTACAGCTTGGAAGAAGGGGAGATCTCGAAGCTTGGCCTGGATCTTACATAAACAAATTCTCTTGTCTGTTACTGATTTACATTTCCACATTTATTGTTCATTGATTAATTGATTTTTTATTTTATTTTTTTTGCACAAGCACTTTGTTGCTCAAGAGACGGTTTAGACCGAAATCTGCTAATCAGCTGGTAACTCAAATGCTTCAAATGTTTTAAAAGCAAAATTTTTAAAGAGGAGTTTATTCAACCCCCTTAAACCCCTTTCCAACCTTATTCGAGCCGATTAGAAACTTAAAATTTATGATTTGTACAATGATGACAAATTTATATGAATCAATTTGGAATTATGTTATCTTCTTCTTAAATAAAAGAAAGTTATATTAGTCCTAGATTTGCCTTACACAAGATCGCAGCTTCCAAGTTAACCAAATAAATTCTAAAATAAAGTTAAACCCACTCATTTTAATATATACTACAATAATATATGGAAACAATAATTCTATCTGAGATTAATTATGGTGTAAAACATTCTCGACTTCCATGCAGGTCCATCGACTTTAATTATTTTGCCTCCCCATATCTCGTAGTTCGCCTCTTTCAATCAACAAATAAAAATATAATCTAGGGAGGGATAGAATCTCAAATTCTGGTGCAAGAAATGGTTTCTAGCTATATCCTCTTTGTTCAGTTGCGAGTATATTTTTAAAAAATTGGAGCATGTTAGGATCAAACACTTAACACTAGAACAAAATTTATAGTTGTTATGGTACAAATTTATTTCCTTATACATGTGACAGTGAAAGTGCACCTATTGTATGTGTTAGGGTCGGGCCTGTTAGGATCATGAGTTCGGGAACGTGTGTGTCTAACTGTTAATGTTGTTTATACCACTTTGAGATCATTCTTACACCTTACCCTACTGTTGAACCTATTTCCAGCATAGATGGTATTATCCGTTCAAATCTGGCGTCACACTTTTACGACCACCTAGCCAACCAGATCAAGCAGCGTAACGTCAGCATCTTGAGCTTCCCAAAATGTCACTCATCTCAGTACTTCTCTCATACATTCATGCTTAACCCAACAAAGCATTTTGTTGCAAAATTATTCATTGGCATTCTTTCAAATGAATTAATTCATGACTTTATTTTGAATATTCACCTTGTTAGGATCAAGCATTTACCACTAGCCAAAAGCATTGCTGATAGCCAATGTGCAACTTTATTTCCTTATAATGTGGGAGCTACCCATTCTGTGCGTTAGGGTTGGATTTTTAGGCACATGAGTTCGGGGAGGTACGTGTCTAACTGCTGGTGCTATCTAATTTCCCTTTAGAGATCACTCTTACCATTTTCACATCGTCGGTCCTTTCCCCAACAAAGATAGTATTACCCGTTAAGATATAGTATCACACTTTTACAATCACCTGGACAACCAGATCATGCAGTGTCACATCAGTAGCTTGATTTACGAGGGCTTCCAGGAGATCACTCATCTCAGTTATTTTCTCTTATTCATGCACGTTTAACTCAACAATCCACCCTCCGCCCCCAAGAAGTATAGTAATATGCTTTTTGAGAGACTCGAACCATTAACCTAGCTCTGATACCAATTATTAGAATCAAGCACTTATCACTATGACAAAAGCTATAGTTGTTAGCCAAGGTGCAATTTTATTTCCTTATAATATGACAGCACAGAGTGCAAGTGCACCTATCGTGTGTTAGGGTTGGGTTGTTAGGCCCACCAGTCTAGGGATATGCGTGTCTAACTGCTGGTGCTGTCTCATTTTTTTAGAGATCAGTCTTATCCTTTCCCGATTGTCGGTCATATCCCCAACAAAGATAGTATTACCCGTTAAGATCTGGTGTCACACTTTTACAGCCACCTAGCCAACTAGATCAAGCGGTGCGTGCCACATCAGTAGTTTGACGTACGAGAGTTTCACACGACGTCACCCATCTAAGTACTTATCTCACTCGTGCACACTTAACTCAACATATCTGTAGGAAAATATTATGAGTTTTGGTAAAGATAGAAATCATTTTAGAGGCTATTGGATCAGATCAAGTGTAGGAGACGCAACAAAATAGATCAGACTAAATAAAGTCAACTTAGTCTACAGAACAGAATAATTCAGATCATGCTAAGTAAGGACAACTTAGCTTGTGGACCAGTTCAGAAGGGCAATCAGATTAGAGCTAGGTATAGCTTCGGGAACAGATTGATACAGATTATAGCAGGTTCCACCAAGTATCTTCAAGCACTGGAACGGATCAAATCAGGGCAGAGCTTCGAAGCAATTCAAGAGCAGAATAGAGTAGTTGGAGCTTCGTTGTTCAGATCTGGTTCAGATCAGATTAGGAGGAGAGCTGTACAGAGCAGTCTTCGAGGTAGTGACTTGATAAAAGGAGTGTAGCAGATATACTTTTCAGCATAATCTCAGAAGTATCAGAGTCCAGCCATAAACAATACTTGCTACTTTGGGAGAACATTTAATGGAGCGATACAGATCAAAGGAGGATCAATAAATACTCATTAAATGCATGGACGATGACTCAAAGATGTTCCTACTAGATCCATTTATCAATGTTTGAACCCTAAGGAGTATAAAAGGAAAAGCAAGTGTAGATGCTAAGGACGAAGCTTTATACAAATCTCGAAATCTGAGCAATTGCACTTGCGAATTCAAATCAAAAGATTTTCGTTCTTTGTTTTTCATTTAAATTTTCTGTAAAAGTATTTCAACTGGGTGTTGAATACTATTGACTTTGTACCAAAATAGATTATATTACAAAAAGCCTTTTCTCAAAAATTGTTTTCACGCAGCCTGCATGCTGAATTAGAGTTTCTACAGCGTGTGTGCTTTTTGTGGAGTGATACTAGGAGTTCATATCGGGTGCTACCTGACTGAGTGGATTAGGGTACGATGTAGTCTTGATAAAAGTATTCTAGTGGATATCCTTCCAGTTTGGAAGAAGGGGAGACGTAGAAGCGTTGCTTCGAACTTCCGTAAACAAACTCGATGCTCTTATCTGTTTTTTTTTTTATCTTATCTTACACACACCACTTTCTAGTTCACTGCTTGATTGTGATCTTTCCGTATATTTATGTATTTCACAAGAAATCATATCCAATTGAGTGCATAAATTAGCTTCTAACAACTATGTAATAAATATCGGCAACAAGAGTTATTCACCCCCTACAAACTATAAACCGTAATTTCGATCTTATCAAGCGCATTAGAGCGATCTGTTCCCGATCTTGATTTCTAACAAGTGGTATCAGAAAAGGGGAAAGTCAACCGTTGAACAAAAATCGTTTTAAAATTCATTTGCATATTTCAAAATGACATCATACAAAAACATTCCAATGTTTCAAATGAAAATTATGATGATTGGAAAATTCGCATGCAGGTACATTTGGCTGCTCAAGACGATGACATGTGGTTCATCATCACAGATGGATCCATGATAATAATGAAGGCCAATTACAGCAGTTGCAGTATCGGATGGGGCTTCTCATATGCTTGAGAAACCAAGATATGAGTGCACAACCGAAGATAAGAAGAAAGCAAATATGAACAATGTGGCCAAGGACATATTGTACAAGATGCTAGACAAAAACATGTTCAACAAAATCAAAACATGCAAAACCACCAAGGAGATCTGTGAGAAGCTAACGCAGATTTGTGAAGGCAACAAGCAAACAAAGGAGAACAAACTCATCGTTGCTATCCAAAAGTTTGATCTAAGCGAAATGGGCCCATATGAAACCATGGCAGAATTTGATGAACGCTTCAGCAGCCTTGTAATCGAATTTACAACTGGGTAACAGATTTTATAATTATTTTTTTTATAGTACCAAAATACCTTTCTTTCTTAGTTGAAAGAAAGAACAAAATATTTTCTTTATTTTGTCCTGCAGAAAACGAGCAGACAAGAGCAAAACAAAATTAATTTTTAATAAATTTTATGTTGTATTATTTTTGCACGTCCAGCCAATGTGGGTTCTTCAAATGGTACGAGATCAGAACGAAGAGACAAGAGCAGAATGGAGCAGCATCCCGCTCGAGGACAGTAAATTTGTCCAGCTAAAAACGAGCGGACAAGAGCAGAACGGAGCTTGGAATAGATCGATAAGTGAAGAGCTGAGCTCAATTAAGAATAAAGGTTCAGAAAAGTTCAGGGCAAGAGCAGAACAATTCAAATATCAGTTTAACAGTTCAGCTCAGAACAGTACAAATCAACAGAATAGAACAGATCTGATCAAGAGCAGTTGAGCAGAACAGTTAAGTTCATATTAGATCAGATCAGAGCAGTTCAGTTGAGAAGAGCTCGGTTGAAAGAGCAGAATAGATCAGCTTAGACTAGCACAGCAGATCAGATCAGAGCATCTCAGTTAAAGAGAAAGTGATGAAGAAGAAAGCGCGGTGCATAAAAGAATAATATACCAGAGCCTACAGAACTAAACATATCAGAACGAAGTTTGATCAGAAAATATACCAGCTCAGAAGGACAAATCAGTTTGAAAAAGATTAACATAACAGAAGTGATTCAAACTGACTTGTTCAATACGACAAAACGTCAGCTCAGAGTGATGAGTTTAGAAGTTTCAGCTGGACAGTTTGGTACGTCCAACCTAAAGTGGATTTTTACGATCCGGTGTATGAATCAATTCCTTCTAGTGAAGCCTTCCAGTCGGAAGAAGGAGAGACCTAGAAGGGTGCTTCGAGATTCCATAACAAATATCGCCTTCTAATGTTATCAGTGCATCTGTTATCAGCGTACTGGTTTACAACTTTGATCCATACATGTTCAGTGCGCTCTTTCTGAAGTGATATACTTATATGTTCAGCTCTTGAACTGATCTGATGCTAAGCTCCAATCTGAAATGTTCACTGAGCTATTCTATACCTATCTGTTCTAATCTTAAATGAGTTGTTCTGCCCTTCTGCTATGTTATGTTCTGAAATTGTTTTGCTTCTCTGAGTTGATCTCATCTGTACTGTTCTGATCTGAATAGTTTCGCTCTTATCAATTGATCTTATCTAATCTGATACGCTTATCTGAGCTGATCTCATATAATCTGATCTGTTCTGGCGTTGATCTCATATAATCTGATCTATTCTGGCTCTGATCTATTCTAAACTGTTCTCAACTGATCTCTGAACTGTTCTAATCTGATACAAAAATCGTAAGCAAAAAATTACAGTTGCCTCTGGAAACTCGACGATGGACTAATTTAAAGAAGAGGCGAAATAGAGGAGTAAGGGTGGAGAAACAGAACTGATCAGATTAAATAATAATGATGGTAGTTTCGTAAACAGCCAACTAATTTGACCGTTTTATTACTCGTGGGACACGTATACCAATTTTATGTCTGAAGTGATATACTTATATGTTCAGCTCTTGAACTGATCTGATGCTAAGCTCCAATCTGATCTGTTCACTGAGATATTCTATACATATCTGTTCTAATCTTAACTGATTTGTTCTGCCCTTCTGCTATGTTATGTTCTGAAATTGTTTTGCTTCTCTGAGTTGATCTCATCTGTACTGTTCTGATCTGAATAGTTCGGCTCTTATCAATTGATCTTATCTAATCTGATACGCTTATCTGAGCTGATCTCATATAATCTGATCTGTTCTGGCGTTGACTCATATAATCTGATCTATTCTGGCTCTGATCTATTCTAAACTGTTCTCAACTGATCTCTGAACTGTTCTAATCTGATACAAAAATCGTAAGCAAAAAATTACAGTTGCCCCTGGAAACTCGACGATGGACTGATTTTAAGAAGAGGCGAAATAGAGGAGTAAGGGTGGAGAAACAGAACTGATCAGATTAAATAATAGTTGATGGTAGTTTCGTAAACAGCCAACTAATTTGACCGTTTTATTACTCGTGGGACACGTATACCAATTTTATGTCTGAAGTGATATACTTATATGTTCAGCTCTTGAACTGATCTGATGCTAAGCTCCAATATGATCTGTTCACTGAGCTATTCTATACCTATATGTTCTAATCTTAACTGAGTTGTTCTGCCCTTCTGCTATGTTATGTTCTGAAATTGTTTTGCTTCTCTGAGTTGATCTCATCTGTACTGTTCTGATCTGAATATTTCTGCTCTTATCAATTGATCTTATCTAATCTGATATGCTTATCTGAGCTGATCTCATATAATCTGATCTGTTCTGGCGTTGATCTCATATAATCTGATCTATTCTGGCTCTGATCTATTCTAAACTGTTCTCAACTGATCTCTGAACTGTTCTAATCTGATACAAAAATCGTAAGCAAAAAATTACAGTTGCCCCTGGAAACTCGACGATGGACTGATTTTAAGAAGAGGCGAAATAGAGGAGTAAGGGTGGAGAAACAGAACTGATCAGATTAAATAATAGTTGATGGTAGTTTCGTAAACAGCCAACTAATTTGACCGTTTTATTACTCGTGGGACACGTATACCAATTTTATGACTATATTTTATTGATGATGACAAATTATAATCATCATCATTTTGTTTTTTTAAAAATTTAAATATATATATATATATATATATATATATATATATTATATATTGGGCGTATTTTGTCTGTGTATGTGTATGTGTATCTATCATCATTTTGTTGTATTATTAACTAATTAATATATATATATATATATATATATATATATATAATTGATATTGTGGGCATCTTGTGTCAGTATCTGTATGGGCATCTGATGATGTGCCAGCACCAAGAAGTGTCACATCATCAGGTGGCCACACAAGGGCTCACATAAACATTATCAGCCATATATATATATATGGGGAGCTAAATGTTTGACGCGTATCAAGCATATCAAACTTGAGCTAAACTCGATCATATTTTGAAATTTTTTCGAGTCGAACTCGAACAAATCATGTGCTCGATTGTTTTCAAGCATTTCAAACATTTACTTCTCGATCAATAGCTCACGAACATGTTCGAATCTTTCAAGTCGAATTCGAACTCAAATTTAATTCGGACCAAATTGTAGCAAAAAATTTCAAACTTTCGAAGCTTCAAATCGAGCTCAAACTCAAATATAACCAGTTAGATCCATAAATTTTTCATCATATTCGACTTGATTCGGTTCGTTTGTATCCTAAGTGGGTCATCACCTGTACTTACAAACAGTGTTGAATCTAGGGCGGTGGATATTTGAATAAGTGCATGCAAAGGGATCAAAATATATGTATGATCAACGGAATTACAGGTAAACGTGTACAATCCAAACATATCAAAACCATATTTTCATTTTTGGATCCCATTTTTAGGCATTCTGCTCTTTTAAACCATGAAGCAGTCCAAGTATTATGTGTATAATCCAAAAATATCAAAACTCATTCATAGGTAAATGTACAAGAAAATTTTATTTTCCTATATTATGAATTATTTTGCTACAAATTCTTAGGGATATTCATTTGACATGACACATATAATGTACTCGATATGAGTGCAAGTAACTAATCTCAAATTATAACGTATAATCTCTTACTTGGTTTGGAAAAATACCAAACTTAAACAAGAAGTTATATGTTTTCAAGCTATAATTACATTTTTTCGGACCACTAATAGTACATAACTTGCTAGAATCGGTAACAACAGCAACACAAAGTTTAAAAACTCTGATACCACTTGTTAGAAATTTTAGGTCTGATATCAGATTACAAAGCTCTGATATCACTTGTTAGGAACGATCGAACAAGATCACGCGTGTAAAAGATATTCTAAAGCAATCAGCACAGGGCAAAGTCGTGTGCAATCTGAAATAAGAAGAGAGCTGCAATAACTCTATGTTCTTGAAAGGTTTTGAACACCGAGTGCATATCAGTTCTGGTCTGAAAAACCCAATAAAAGAAAAAAAATCAAGCCAACAAGTTTGCAATCAATCTCAATTATAATCGGTTCAATCTGAACAAAATATTATTTATTATTACTCCAATTATATTGATTAATCTATCGTATTAATTAATAGAATTCTAATCATCTGAAGTAAATGCTTTCTCGATGAACTTATCATATGTGTGCACTTTAGTTATATATTTATAACGCAACTAAGATGGTATTTTTTTTTAAAAAAAAAAAAACGTATTTTAGGCAATTCCTTGCAAGGGACAAGAAAATAATGACCATCTACTAGTAAAGAACATATTATTATGTTCCCTTTATGTCTCAAAAAGCACGGATTGATTTGCAAAGTTAGCCTAAACAAATTGTTTTCATTCTCTTATTGTGGCCATAAAGTTGCCCCATCTGTCCAAATACAATACATTTTAGTCTTTCAATCTTTGAAGTTATAGAAACTATACTCGAATAATTATACTTAGAAAGAGACATAAGATAAAGACAAATGTTAGGATCAAGCGCTTACCACTAGGCCAAAAGTTATAGCTGTTAGTCAATGCGCAACTTGATTATCTTATAATGTGACAGCCGCAGAGTGCACCTAATATGTGGGTTAGGTTTGGGCAATTAGAAACATGCGTCTGGGAAGGTGCATGTCTAACTGCTGGTGCTGTCTCATTTCGCTTAGAGATCAGTCTTAACCTTTCCCGATTGCAGACACTATCTCAGCAAAGATAGTATTATCCGTTAAGATCTGGTGTACACTTTTACAGCACACATGGCCAACCAGATCAAGCGGCACTACATCAGCAACTTGAAATAGGAAAGCTTCCCAGGAGATCATCCATCTCAGTACTGATCCCATCCTTACACGCTTAACTCAACACAAAATATATTATATTCATTTAATTATTACTGAGATTACATCTCATATAATTGTATAAACTTTAGTCTCAAAATTATGAAATTTCTGAATTTTCAAATCATATCACCGTAACTCTCGCATCTTTTTTTGTGACAATGGAACCCATAGTCGACATCTCTCAATGCACATTAGAAAAACCACCAACTTATGCAGTAGCATATAAATCATGGCAGTCGGGTCATACATATATGTATACATAAATATTTATCGAAAATTCTGAAAAATAAAAATTGTCATGCTTATGTCATTGTTCAGTCAACTATCAAAATTTACATAAAACAAATCTACATTCATCTTTAAATTTCTCAAAAAAAAAATCATTTAATATAAAAGATTTTAATTCGTAAACAAAACCACTATATCAGTATTTATCTTCATACATTGACACATTCTGAGACATATATTCCTTATTCAGGTATTTTTAAAACTGGCCATGATGCCACGTCATCATAAGCCAGACAATGGTACCCAATCCCAATGGCTATTTGTATCGATCTCCTAAAAAAATTCCTAGAGAGTAAATTAATTACAATAATATATAATATTTAACTACAATAATATGGAACAATATATTTTTAATAAATGTTTTTTTTTACTATAAAAGTCTTTTGGGAAACGGGGATAGTACTTGGAATTTGATCAAACAGATTGGCTCTATCGTCGAGGACGAACATTGTCATGGGCCGGGTCCGGGCTTGATCCATTGAGTTCGGGCAGTGGAATTCTTGAACCCTGGCTTGTAACCGTTACATTTACGTGCTGGTTTTTGAGCTGGTTTTTGGGTCAGACGAGTCTGATTTCGATTCTGGGCTCGAAAATTTTTAATAAAAATAATAATTTAAAACGGAAAGTGGGAAAAAGATTGTTTGATCCGTCGGATCCGACTCGAAACCGACCCATATGTACACGGATACAAGTATGGGTCAAAGTCAAACTTAGTAATGGGTCGGTCCAGGCCGGTTATGGGTGAACTCGGCCGGTGGCCATGTCTATTGGAGGAAGGCCATTCTTTATGCATACCACATTTTGTTTTTTCATCTCGATGGGAGAGGAACGGGAAGAAGGGTTCAACGATATGATATTCAAGCTCGATTTTGTAAATTTTTATGTCATCTGGAACGATGTTTTGGAATAGGTTTTTATGAGATAGAAACTTCTACATAATCAAATTGTTTTAATTAATATGAATTACATCTTATTACAATTGTGATTATTTTATCATTTGTTACTATTATATTACCATGTATAATTACTTACTATTATACTATTATCATCTATTATCTATGAATCATTATCACTATCTAGTATAACTTTTAAATGTTTATTATTCAGTTATTAACATTTTATTTTCATATACAATCAAATTATTTAATTTTTACTGCTCAACGGATTTAGGAAATAAATATTAAGATTATATTATAAGTTGAGAAGACGTGAATGACGCAACCACAACCAGTATAATGGGAATTCCAATTCATGTATTAATGGAACTAAACATTTCCATTGGAATGATTCTTGATGTTCCAATTCTAAATCCACACCAAACAAATATGAAATTTTTGGGATTATGATTGTTTCCACCAAGCATTCCTCAAAGATTTCATATATAACTGTAACAATATACATGTACATTTAACTTGATTAATTTGCCACATTTTAGAACAATTTTTTTTGCTCAAAACATATATCTGTGAGTTAAACGTGCATGAGTGTGAGTAATATTGGGATTGATGACCTCTTATAACTCGTGCTTCAAGCTGCTAATGTTGCGTAAAAGAGTGATATCAGATATTCATACTATCTACGCTGCGGATAGGGCTAGCGGTAGTAAAATGATAAGATTAATCTCTAAAAAATGAGATAGCATCAATAGTTAGATATGCACCTCCCCAATCTCATGAGCCTAACAGTCCGACACACACAAGAGGCCACTCTGCTCTACCACATGTAGAAATTAAAGTTACATATCGACTGCCCCATGGGCACAGGCGAGTTGGTAAGACTTGGGGTGATGTGGGAATAACTTCCCCGGCTTCACGGGTTCGATTCTCGTGTGGAACATATTCCCCACTGAAATATTATGAGGGTATGCTCTGGGAATTAGTCCGTTATATAGGTCCTCTCCCTCGGGCCACTGTTTACTCGTGCATATCACTCGCTTTACCACATGTCTGAGTCAAAGGACCTCTGACCTATACAGAGGTTAGCCCATTAATGGGTTAACTTTCTAAAGATAAAGATACATATCGACTAACCACTACAATTTATGACATAGTGATAAACACTTCGTCTAACGATATAACCATCAATGTTACTTTAATTAGAGTTTCATTGTCATACATTGAAATCCAAGCTCAATAAATGTAATTAGAACTCAATTAATAGTCACTTAATGTGTCTATTAATTGTCTTTATGTTTAAGCTTAACGTAGATTTTTTATTACAATGAAAACTCATTAGGATTAAAATATACACTCATTATATAAAAGGACTAAAATATACAATATAAATATAATCAATATAGAATATAAAAAATTCTCACACATACATAATTTTTTCGAAATAATTAGCTCGAAACTGCAATTTTCAGTGATATTTATTCCACGAAATTAGCGTCTGATTTGTATTATGTGATTTGGCCGACTTTTATATTCTCAGCAATTTAGGTTTGGTTAGAAATGGAAACGCTTCTATAATAATAAAATACGAGCTTTTAAATTATACAAATTAAAAAATTTTCAACCAAATACATATATCCGTAAAGAATATTTCATTTATTTGGTATGATACATCATTTAATCGTATCATTTAAAATTAAATAGTTAACTTCCATTATATTCTTATAAACTTGTTTGGTTTGTTTGATTATTTATTGACTGATTTATTATTAACCTACTATATATCTAAATAACAATTACTCTAAACTATTTCTTAAAAAAAAAAACCCCAAGATCCGAAGAAGATACTTAATCAATTATCTTCACAAAAATCTTCTCAAAATATGATTTCAAAACATATATATATATACGATATCATGCACAACTAACGTTTTCACCTCCTTCCCGACTGCTACGTGACACCATGTGATCGAATTTATAAAAAACTTAACAAAAATGTTGAACTTAAAATATTGGTCCAATAACACGACGACACGTATTAGTCGGGAAGGAGGTGTGGAAGTTGGTTATGCAGGATATCAGATCTGTGTATATATCTATATATAATATTAGTTTTGATGCTACCTTATTTAAATTTTAATCATACCCTCATTATATAGAATTTGATATTTGAAATCTTTTGTATTTTGCTTCCTAAATAATTTTCTTTTTAAGAAACAATCTCACATCTCTATCCTATTTTTTAAGAGAATAAATAAGAAATTATTTTGGGAAGTTATACTTTAATAATCTTTTAACATATTCCTATTAAAAAAATCGGTTTCCTCACGTTCAATAATTAATAATGGTTGAAAAATATTAAATTATTGAAATATTAACAAATTAAAATTATAGTGTAGACATATTATAACGAAAGATGCACTTCCTCGCAGCGAATCACATCCAAGTATTTGTGTTTTGAAGGGAGTTTTCACTTTTCAGGCAAAACATCGAAACTGCAGCTTTCTTCCTTTTTCTTTTTCCCAATCTTTGACTCCATTTTCTGTCTTCTTCTTACACCAACACCACCTTCCCCCTTCTCTGCATTTCTTTCATCGTATTTATGCTCCGCCGGCCCATTTACTGCTCAGCCGTCTGCCACCTACTTCTGGGGTTTTTCCTAGAGTTCCAGAGGAAGGTGAAGGTGGGTTTTTCGTGGTGGGATTTTCAAGAGGTTGTTCCTTTTTGGGTAATCTGCCGGTGTCGTTTGGATGGTAGCGTGCGGCGGAGGCGGTGGAGTGGCAAGATAATGAGCGGAGAGTATGGTGGTGGCGGTGGTGTGGTGGTGATTCTACGTTTGGCATTGAATGGCAGATCTTGGTAGCTATGGTAATGCAGACCGTGACATCGAGCAGGTTACCTCTCCTATCCTTTCTTGTTTATTACCTGTTTTATTGCTGCATGTTCTTGGATTGAAGATGTGAGTTTGTGGGCAGATTCTGTCTTTTAATGTGTTTTTGTTAATTGTTTTACTGCTGATAGTGAAGATATCTACAGCTTTCCATTCAATGTTACTTTTCGTTTTTTTGGCTTTTTCCCTTGTGGGTGAGGAGAGGTGGGAGGGAGGGAGAGTGGTAGGCCATGATGCGAGCCCGAATCCAAAACCAAGTCTTTTCACTTGATGAGAGAGTTCACTGGCCAGTGGCCACTCTATTTTATTGTGGAGCCACCTTCAACCCAAAATATTGTCTAGCGCCTACCAAAAAAGGTGATGCTTGCTACTCCCTGTTCTTAGTTATAAAATATACATCCGTCAGCTTACGTTACTGACCTTGAGTTGCGAAAACCGATAATGACCCGAATAGCCATTTTTAAGGTTGCACCTTCCATGGATACGGCTCCTTTGGAGAGCATTAACATTTCACTGTAATCAAATAGGGTTGCCCAGACCACAATATTAGACCTTTATATGGGAGAGCTATTATAAGTGTATCAGCGAGTACAGTGAATAATTATATATTTTGGGGTGGGGGGTTTTAGGGGGCGGTGGTGGTTTGGCTTAGAGTTGACTTGTTTATTTTTGTAAAAAAACTAACATTTTCAATTTTTTAAAAAATATTAGGTTTGTGTCGATGGCCTGCTTGTGTCAGATTGGTTAGACCATGCCCTGATATAGATACTTGTAAAAATTACTGAAAAGAAAGGCTTATCAATTTGGTAGTCTGAGGAAATGCATCTTTTTAAAAAAATTCACTTTTCTGCCGCTCGGTTTGATATGAACTTTCGCTTGTTATATGTTTATCATTGATGGTAATTGATATGGTCGAGTTTGTAACTATGAATTCTAATATGAGTGTAGTTTCACGCTATGATAAGCCTTCTGGCTCAAGGTTTAAGTAAGTATTTTCCGTCGCTACTATATTTTTTAGTTTCGTTGTGGTCGGTCCACATACAACAAAATCCATTCAATGTTAATACATCCTTTCTCGTTGTAATACTTGGGGATTTTGATGTACTTACCTTATTCTACTGACGGGTTTTTAAGGGTCTCCCGGAGATGTTTAGATAATTAATTGTTAAAACATTAGTTTTGTCGGCTTGCCCGGAGATGTTTAGATAATTAATTGTTAAAACATTATTTTTGTCGGCTTGTACTTTTGGTTAGTAATAATACCAAGTAAAATAAGTTACGGCTGAACCAAAATTAAAAGTTGAAGTTGATATAACAGTGTAACGGGTGCATTTGTATAAGCTTTCTCAGTTTGCTTCATGATTGAGGAATATGTAAACGAAGCATTTTAAGAAAGCTTCTTGTAATTTTAAAAAGATTTTAATATAAGCGATAATTTCACTAGTTTGTCGGTGCACTCAAATTCAGTAATGTTCTCAAGAAGAAAATGTGAGAAACTTGGCTTTGTAATTATATTTAATTTGATCATTGCTTTACTTCCTTCGGCAAAACTAATAAAGTTGATAGGTTAGTACGGTTTTTCAATATTTAAAGTCCTATGCACGATTATCTGTATAGTCCCATGCACCTATCATCTATTATGAATTACCTGGATACGAAAGTTATCATATGTTAAATGAATAGTTGCCTCAGCTTCTTAAGATCCTGCCAAAGAAATTAATGAACAAAGATTCGACTTGCTTTGGAAAATCTCTTCGAAAAACTTATGGAATGTTTCTTTTATTTGTCGTGAAAGTAACCAATATAAGGAGAAACCGTTACCAAAGTTAGCAACGGAGCAAGACGAGGAGGATTAGAAAACAGATGATCAATGATGTTATAGGTGTCAATGCGTATATCCAATACATAGTTGATAGTTCATATTAGTTTGAAATCTTTCCATTATTAAAATATATCCAAACATACTTCCAGTTTCATAAATTTGTTTTAGTTACTGGTAGTGACATGTATCATAGATGACATCTTTTTTTCGAATAATTAATCTTGCCTCTCAACTTGGAACTGTTAGATTAGTGTTTTATTTTATTGATGCTTTTGGTAACCGTAATGACCCGAAATTGTGGTTATGGATGTGGTTGGATGAATACAGGGTCTGCAGTGGAGGCTTATTTAATCTACCTAGCTGAAACATCATTATTATTTTTTCGAAAGATTCATGAATGTTAATGAGAGAATTCACTACATATGTGGCTGTTTAAGTTCAAGCTTTCTAATGTTACTTCCTTTTTGGTCCTTGCGGCACTCGGCACCTTCATGTTGTTTTCTACTATAAGTGTCTCCATTTTCAACTGCAGGCGTTGATTGCTCTAAAGAAGGGTGCTCAACTACTTAAATATGGTCGTAAGGGAAAGCCTAAATTTTATCCATTTAGACTCTCTACTGTAAGTTGACTATACTTCCGCATCATAAGCACTTGTTTAGTTGTTCATGTAAGTTTTGGAAAAGGTTTAATTTATTAAGAAATTGTACTCTTATGTTATAAGTCCTTGTTCACATGTGCTCATGTTGTCTGAAGTGGATTCATCATTACATTTGTGCCTGAATACTGGCATTTGTCTTGTTTTTTGTTAGGAGTGAAAGTAGAACAGAAAATATATTGGGTCATAAGGAAACAAGAGGCCCAGTGGGCCAAGAACAGAGAAATAAACCCACAGTTAATATAGTTTACACACGACGAAGGAAAAGGGCGGGAGGAGAACAAGCGGAACATATATAAAGAGAGGGAGCAGTTAGTTAGACATTCATTCAGATATTTTGTACACACACGTGCACTCTTAGAAAGAGGAGGAGAAGTGAACGGAGCACTGTCAACTCCGGGAAGAGGGATTTCCTAGCTTCGCGTACTGTATGATTGATTTCCTACTGTAATTGCAATCTGTGTAGTTTTTTCTAATAAAAAAACCTATCAATTTGGTCCGCCCTGCCATGGCAACCACTCGGTCCGAAGCAAAATGGGATGCCTTGGAGAAAATGGTGATTACCTCACAGGACAATGTCACCAAAATGCAAGAGGAGATACATCATGTGAAGACAAACCTCTTGTCGATCAACAAAACTCTCAGTGATTTAGGCGATTTGAAGTCATTGGTGGAGACGTTAACCCGTAGCCGTGGGGGGGAACCACAGGACCGACGCGAGCATCACGCGTCGGAGGAGATGGAGGAAACACTTGGAGGATCACACAGACTGCACCGAGGAGACGACTACGAAGATGTAAGGCTGGCGATGCGGCGGTTCGAGATTCCACCTTTCAACGGCGTAGATCCAGTGGGCTGGTTGAGTAAAGCGGAACAATATTTCGAAATACATGGTACGCCGATCTACCACCGCCTTAAAATTACTCATATTTGCATGGAAGGGGGGGCAGTGTACTGGTTTCAGTGGGCGCGGTCCCGAATCAGAATTGGAGTTGGGACAGATTCGCTGATGAACTTATTCATCGGTACAGTGGCCACAAAGCCACGAATCCGTTTGAATTGTTAGCGTCGTTGAAGCAAGAAACACGATCGGTAGAAGAGTATATTGAGGAATTTGAGATACTGATCGCACAAGTAGGTGATTTACCTGAATCACAGTGCATGGGCTATTTTCTCAGTGGGCTTAGAGAAGAACTGAGACTGCGATTGCGTACGCATAGCCCGCGCACCATTACGCGCGCCATGGATCTGGCTCGTAGTGTGGAGGAGGAATTGACGTGGTTGACAGGGAGAGGGGCAGCGAGAGATGGAAGTATGACGCATCTTGGGGAAGGGAGACAACGGTGGACAGACAATGTATTGGGCCGGGCTCAACATGTGGAAAGATTGAAGATGGGTCGAGCCCATTGGAATGACCGCTTGGGAGAGAGACATGATGACATTAACAACTCCGGTCCTAAAACATTACAACATCCTGTCAAACCATTACAGAGTCATACAACTACAACTACAACGGCAGGGAGAGGGAATAACGAACGTTTCAGGGAAGGAAAAATTCTGTCGCACCAAGAATATTTGAATAGAAGGGAGAAGGGTTTATGTTACAGATGTGGTGAACCTTACAACCCTTTACATAAATGTGCTCACAAATCATTAAGAGTGGCGTTCCTGGTGGAAGATGACGATGATGAAGATACGGGGGAAGATCTGGAAAAGGATGTTGACAATCATTTAGGAACTCACACACATGCTACCCGAGAATGTAATATTCTGGACCTACCATTGTGCTCCATAGGAGGGATTACCCAGCCGCAAACCATGAAATTAAGAGGCAGACTCCAAGGGGCAGAGATAGTAGTGATGCTGGACAGTGGCGCAAGCCATAACTTTATCTCTAGAACACTGGTGGAGCAGTTAGAACTGGAGGTGGATGAAACAGTACAATTTGGAGTTTGTTTGGGAGATGGCGCACGAGTTACTTGTCAGGGAATTTGCAGACAATTATTGGTGGACCTCCGGCACTGTGAAATACAGATTGATAGTTATGTGTTTGAACTTGGGGGCGTCGACTTGATTCTGGGAATCGACTGGTTGCGCACATTAGGAGAGGTAGTGGTGAATTGGGACTCAATGCGTATGAGCTTCACTCTGGGAAAGGGAGTAGTGACATTGACAGGGGATCCCAGTTTAAATAGATCGGTTGTATCCAGCAGAGCACTACTGGGAATGGCAGAAATAGAGTTCAGCGGAGTGTTGTGGAATATTACTGTGGAGGGATCCAAGGATGGAGTGCAAAATACAGCACCAGAACTGGGAGCGTTGCTAGATAGATATGAGAAATTATTTGAGGAACCACGGGGCTTACCTCCTAAGCGTCGAAGGGAACATGCTATCATCCTGAAAGAAGGCAGTGAACCGGTACAGGTCAGGCCATATAGATACGCTCACCATCAGAAGGATGAAATAGAAAAATTAGTTTCACAAATGCTCCAGGCAGGAGTGATCCAACACAGCGGCAGTCCGTTCTCGAGCCCTGTTATATTGGTGAAAAAAAAAGATGGAAGCTGGTGTTTCTGCGTGGATTATAGGGCTTTAAATGACATTACAGTGGCAGATAAATTTCCTCTACCAGTAATTGATGAGCTTTTGGATGAACTTCATGGGGCTGTGTGGTTTTCTAAATTAGATATGAAGTCCGGCTATCACCAAATCCGTGTCAAGGCGGAGGATGTACCCAAGACAGCCTTTCGCACTCATGAAGGGCATTACGAATTTTTGGTAATGCCTTTCTGCTTAAAGAATGCACCTGCGACGTTCCAGGCGACAATGAATGAGGTCCTTAAACCATTTCTGAGGAAATTTGTTCTAGTCTTCCTGGATGATATATTGATTTTCAGCAAGGATTGGGAGGAGCACTTGGAACACCTTCAGCAAGTTCTAGAAGTCCTGCTGGAACACACATTATTACTGAATCGAAAGAAATGTGAATTCGGACTACAGCAGGTTGAGTGTTTGGGACACATAGTGACAGGGGAGGGAGTAGCAGTGGATCCAAGAAAAGTCACAGCTGTACAAAATTGGCCCAAACCTGGTACGATCAAGGGATTGAGAGGTTTTCTAGGATTAACTGGGTACTACAGGAAATTTGTACAGAACTATGGCAAGATAGCAAGACCGTTGACAGATTTGCTAAAGAAAGAGTGTTTTGGTTGGAATGAAGAAGCACAGGCAACGTTTGACAAGTTAAAAGGGGTCTTGAGAGCGCCACCAGTACTGCGAATGCCAAATTTCCAGCAGGAATTCACCATCGAGTGTGATGCTTCCGGAAGAGGAGTGGGCGCAGTTTTGTCACAAGAAGGCAGACCAATAGCATTTTTCAGTAAAGCATTGGCTCCTCGGACACTGTCCAAATCTACCTATGAGAAGGAGCTTATGGCTATGGTGCTTGCTATTCAACATTGGAGACCTTACTTGTTGGGACGCAAATTTGTAGTGGTGACGGACCATCGTTCACTAACTAGTTTACTGAAACAACGGGTGACCACACCGGACCAGCAACATTGGATAAGGAAGTTGCTGGGGTATGAATTTGACATAAAATATAAGGCTGGAACTCAAAATGGAGCTGCTGATGCATTGTCCAGAAGGCAAGAGGAGGGGCTGGAATTAAAGGGAATATCATTACCAGTATGGATTGAACATGAAGAAATTAAAGCAGCTGTTCAACAGGATCCAAAGTTGAGAAACATTATACAGGAATTGGCGAATGGGACACGCGCAGAGGGACCTTACTCACTGGTAAATGGAGTTCTGTTACACAGAGGGAGAGTAGTAGTCCCAAGAGAATCTCCCTGGCCAAGAAAATTAATATATGAAGCTCATATGACACCTGTGGGAGGACATTCCGGGGCTTTGAAGACATTGAAGCGCATCGCTAGTTCGTTTTTTTGGACAGGCATGCAAGGGGATATAGCGCAGTTTATAGTTGAGTGTGACATTTGCCAGAAACAGAAATATGCAGCGACCAAACCAGCTGGTTTGTTACAACCTCTAGCAATTCCGGCAGCGATTTGGGAGGACTTATCAATGGATTTCATAGTGGGGCTACCTAAATCAAGAGGATTTGAGGTAATCATGGTGGTGGTGGATAGACTATCAAAATATGCGCACTTCCTGCTGCTCAAGCATCCAATTTCTGTCAGGGGGGTCGCAGAATTGTTTGACAGAGAGATTGTGCGCTTACATGGTACTCCACAGTCGATAGTTAGTGACCGCGACCCCATTTTCATGAGCCATTTCTGGCGAGAGTATTTCAGACTACAAGGTACCTGTTTGAGAATGAGTTCGGCCTATCACCCTGAAACAGACGGACAAACAGAGGTATTAAATCGTTGTCTAGAAACGTATTTACGCTGCTTCGCTTCAGAGCAACCACGAACCTGGGCTGTGTGGATACACTGGGCGGAATTTTGGTATAATACCTCCTATCACACGGCCACAGGAATGACGCCGTTTGAAATAGTCTATGGAAGAAAGGCGCCGAAAATAATTCATTTCTGGCCGCAAGAGACATCAGTGGCTGCTGTCGCACAGGAATTGGCGGATAGAGATGAGTTATTGAGGCAAGTGAAGTTTAATTTGCATAGGCCCAGCAAAGAATGGTGAAACAGGCTGATGCCAACAGGAATGAGGTGCATTTTGAAGTGGGAGATCAAGTATATTTGAAGTTGCGCCCGCATAAACAACAGTCAGTGTGAAAGAATATATCAGAAACTAGCTCCGCGGTATTATGGGCCATTCCGGATTCCACAGAAAATAGGAGCAGTGGCATACAAATTGAGCTTGCCGTCAAATTCTAAAATCCATCCGGTATTCCATGTATCGTGTCTGAAGAAGGCAGTAGGGCAAAAAGAGAGCAATCAGCCTCTGCCCAAGGGACTGGAAACGGACTTAACTACTGAATTTGAACCGGAGAGTGTGGTAGCTGAAAGATATAAACAGAGAGGAGGAGAACAAGTGCAGCAAGTACTCATTCATTGGAAGGGCAGACAAGTAGAGGAGGATACTTGGGAGGATGTTCAAGCGTTCATTAACCAATTTCCTGGCTTCAGCCTTGAGGACAAGGTTGTTTCTAAAGAGGCGGGTATTGTTAGGAGTGAAAGTAGAACAGAAAATATATTGGGTCATAAGGAAACAAGAGGCCCAGTGGGCCAAGAACAGAGAAATAAACCCACAGTTAATATAGTTTACACACGACGAAGGAAAAGGGCGGGAGGAGAACAAGCGGAACATATATAAAGAGAGGGAGCAGTTAGTTAGACATTCATTCAGATATTTTGTACACACACGTGCACTCTTAGAAAGAGGAGGAGAAGTGAACGGAGCACTGTCAACTCCGGGAAGAGGGATTTCCTAGCTTCGCGTACTGTATGATTGATTTCCTACTGTAATTGCAATCTGTGTAGTTTTTTCTAATAAAAAACCTATCATTTTTACTGGTCTCCTGTGATGAGTCAGTCCTTTAAGATTCTCAGGCTTGATGTGTTTTGGTAAAAACTGTATCTGAGACCTTTATTCATTTGTGTTCAAGTGGTTACCCTGATAGGCAAGGGCATCCTCTTTTTCATATCAACATATTCAAGGATGCTAAAAAAGGTTGCTTTTAGCTCATAATGTTTTTGCTAGATTATTATCTTGGTCCATTTAGTTCTTGCTCTTACAGTTCTAGAATGTTTTGATGATATCTCTAATTAACATGAAGGAATGTTGGGTTGCGAATAAAAATTGGACTTGATTTTAGGTTCTGAAGGGTGGAACCGTGGGAAAATGTAGTGCTATCTATTACTCATATTCAAAAATGTGACATTAGGTTATTTTTCGTATGATACTAGTGAAGTGGCATGCCATTGAGTTATCTTAGATTAAAATTTGTTGTCAATCAGTCATTTAACTTTAGTTACTACCAATTGTTACAAGCTTCATTCAATATATTGAAATTGTTCATGAAGGAGTCACCCAACGTAGATAGTTCGTCGCCATGTAAAAAAACTATGGCAACAATTATAAGAGTTCTTTTAAGTTATGCTTGGATGAATGCATTTCAAATACATAGATTTTGGTTGGTTTTATAGTCTATCATGAAACAATAAATCAAAGTTTAAATCCACATTACTTATGTTACACATCACTCGTACAACGTGAAATGGATTTCAAATGATACGATTCTTGGATGAATTTAGAATCTGTCATATTTAACATACAATACTATCTCATAACACATTTGAAACCGGCGGATTTGAAATTCATCCATCCAAACACAACCTTAGAGTAAAAACATTAGTGAGAGTACTTTTTGTTAAAAAAGGAAACTTGGACATGCACTAAAAAAGGTAAACGTGGAAAATGTGATTTGTGGACTTCAGCTTCAGATTTCCTTTAAAAATAAAGGAATAAACTTCTTTCTTTCTTACATCAAACACATAACTGCCTCTGCTCTTTTTTCTAAATATATACTGAAAAAGTTCCTGCTGAACGATTTTTTATTCCATAGTTTCAATGCCAAGTGCTTTTAAACTGGGTCTAAGTTGCAGTCAGGAACTGCAAAATTGATCAGCTTTTGAACATTTCTTGGCGTACTTAAGGGGGATTGTCGCATGTTTAGTTTATGGTCGGATTGGTGCTGTTTTTTACTGGTTGAGTATATAATGTTTTCATATCTTGATAGCCTCCCATACCATTTTCAGTTTTTATGCATTTCTCTTAATACTAATAGCTATATTTTTTATTTCGACATTACAGGACGAAAAATCTTTAATTTGGATTTCTAGTAGTGGTGAAAGAAATTTGAAGTTAGCTTCAGTATCAAGAATTATTCCCGGACAAAGAACTGTGAGCTTTGCATCCAATTTCATTATTTTCTCTATCATAACTAATTTATTATAGTTTATGACTAAGCCTCCAAAAATAATAAAACAAATGTTCTTGAGAAGTATTGTACTAGAAGTCATTTTAATGGATTATACCAACTTGATTGCCAGGCTGTATTTCAAAGATATTTGCGCCCTGACAAGGACTACTTATCCTTCTCGCTCATATATAACAACGGGAAAAGATCGCTAGACCTGGTTAGTTAAACCTGAGGTTTGTTCATAACGATTGTTTTTATATCTTCACTGTTGAAATTTTAGCTCTGCTCTCTTCCTATTGTTGCCAGATATGCAAGGACAAAGTTGAGGCAGAGATCTGGATAGCTGGCCTCAAGTCATTGATATCTTCTGGACAAGCTGGACGCTCAAAAATTGATGGATGGAATGATGGAGGCCTCTATTTTGATGTAAACTTTGCAGCCATTTTGATGCGAACATGAACTTCTGGTTAATGCATTAAAGTTTAAAGTATGCTCATGAAACTTGGATATGAATACCGTGTTAATGGGTATAATGCAGTACTTGGGGTGCAAACTTTTACATTGAATAATGATAGGTGAAATTGGTACTTTCTCCTGTGTCATTAGGTCTCCAATTGGGCAAACTTCTATTTATATACTGATTCAGATATATACTCCTATGAAAATAAATCAATCACCTTGTTGGTAAGACCAGCATTCTTGTTGGTAACGTTAATTTTAAGGGCGTGGCATTTTACCTGGATAGGTTTTACAAGTTTTACATACCCTAATCTGACATTTGGCTAACGGATATGTTGCATTTCCTATCATACTCGATAGTTATTCTTCTTGTAAATTGTTCCAGGACAACAGAGATTTGCCATCAAACAGTCCAAGTAACAGTTCTGTGAATGCTGCACGAAAAGTTAGTTCATCCGAGGTTTCCATTAGTTCAAATATAAGCAGTTCTCCGAAGAGCAGTAGCATAGATAATTCGATCTATTCAGAAAGGTCACATGTGGCTTTGGATCAACCGATCATGCAAGTGAAAGGATCTGGTTCAGATGCTTTTCGTGTTAGCGTATCTAGTGCCCCTAGTACGTCAAGTCATGGTTCTGCACCAGATGATTGTGATGCTTTAGGTGATGTGTATATATGGGGTGAAGTTATATGTGACAATGTCATAAAGGTTGGTCCAGAGAAGAATGCTAGTTCCATTAGCACAAAAGCTGATGTTCTGCTTCCCAGGCCGTTAGAGTGTAATGTTGTTCTGGATGTGCATCATATAGCTTGTGGGGTCCGGCATGCTGCTCTAGTCACTAGGCAAGGAGAGGTCTTTACTTGGGGGGAAGAATCAGGTGGACGGCTCGGCCATGGAGTTGGGAAAGATGTTACTCAGCCTCGTCTAGTGGAATCTTTGTCATTTTGCAGTGTTGATTTAGTAGCATGTGGAGAGTTTCACTCTTGCGCCGTTACAATGGGTGGTGAACTTTACACATGGGGTGACGGTACGCATAAAGTGGGGCTCCTGGGTCATGGGACGGATGTCAGTCATTGGATACCGAAGCGAATTTCGGGCCCTCTCGAGGGACTTCAAGTTGCACTGGTTACTTGTGGCCCGTGGCATACAGCTTTAGTAACATCAACTGGACAGCTCTTTACATTTGGAGATGGTACTTTTGGTGTTTTGGGACATGGAAATAGAGAGAGTGTTTCATACCCGAGGGAGGTCGAGTCTGTCTCGGGATTGAGAACAATCACTGTTGCATGTGGAGTGTGGCATACTGCTGCTGTGGTTGAGGTTATTGTAACTCAGTCCAGTGCAAGTGTTTCGTCAGGGAAACTGTTTACTTGGGGTGATGGTGATAAAAATCGCCTTGGTCATGGTGATAAAGAATCTCGGCTGAAACCTACTTGTGTGCCTGCCCTAATCGATTATAATTTTCAGAAAATTGCCTGTGGACATAGTTTGACGATCGGCCTAACAACATCTGGGAGAGTTTTTACAATGGGAAGTTCAGTCTACGGTCAGCTCGGAAATCCTCAGTCAGATGGAAAGTTACCTTGTTTGGTCGAAGACAAGCTTAATGGCGAATCTGTTGAAGAAATTGCTTGTGGTGCCTACCATGTGGCGGTATTATCTTCCAAAAACGAGGTATATACATGGGGTAAGGGTGCCAATGGGAGATTGGGCCATGGAGATGTAGAAGATAGGAAAACACCAGTTCTGGTCGAGGCATTGAAGGATAGACATGTGAAATTTCTAGCTTGTGGCTCAAACTATACTGCCGCAATATGCCTTCACAAATGGGTCTCTGGTGCGGAGCAGTCCCAGTGCTCTGCTTGTAGACAGGCGTTTGGCTTTACGCGAAAGAGGCATAATTGCTACAACTGCGGACTAGTACACTGCCACGCTTGCAGTTCAAAAAAAGCTTTACGGGCAGCATTGGCACCTAATCCTGGCAAGCCGTATCGGGTGTGTGATTCTTGTTATGCGAAACTGAGTAAGGTAGCGGAAGCCGGTAGCAACAACCGAAAGAATGTTAACCCACGTCTTTCAGGCGAGAATAAGGATAGGCTGGACAAAGCGGATTTAAAGTTGGCCAGGTCGGCCATGTCATCTAACTTTGATTTGATCAAGCAGTTCGATATAAAACCAGCTAAACAAGGGAAGAAAGCTGAAACTTTCTCTTTAGGTCGATCCTCTCAGGTTCCTTCTCTATTCCAGCCTTCTATATTTCAGCTGAAAGATGCTGCCATAGCTACATCTATTGATGCACGTCGAGCAGTTCCAAAACCAATTATTGCCCCCTCGAATGTTAGTTCAAGATCCGTTTCGCCCTTTTCCCGGAAAGCAAGCCCGCCTAGATCTGCAACACCGGTTCCTACTACATCAGGGCTTTCTTTTTCTAAAACCATTGGTGACAGCATGAAGAAGACCAATGAAGTTCTGAATCAGGAAGTGAGCAAGTTGCGCGTTCAGGTACACTGTCAAGTTCCATTTTGTTTCCTTTTTGGCTTAATTTCTGAAACCTTTTCATCATTTGTAATATTTTTTTAATATAGGTTGAAAGCCTGACAAATCGATGTGAAATGCAAGAACAGGAGCTTCAGAAATCGGCAAAGAAAGTCCAAGAAGCAATGGCATCAGCCGCCGAGGAATCTGCTAAATGTAAAGCTGCAAAAGAAGTGATCAAGTCTCTTGCGGCACAGGTTCGTTTGGCTACACAAGCACACATATATATTGACCTAAGAATGTGTTCTAATGCTGATATTGCTCGTTTCAGCTCAAAGATATGGCTGAAAAATTACCACCCGGGGCGTATGACCCTGAAAGTCTCAAACTTGTATACCTGCCAAACGGATTGGAACCAAATGGTATACTCTACCCTGGTGCGAATGGAGAAACAAATTCAAGAACTGACCAAGTCAGCAGCTCCTACCTGGCTTCCCATCCTACTATTGATTCAGCTCCATCAAACGGTAGGCAAACACCCTCGGAAGTGCTCGCAGGAGATGCTGTTAGAATCAACGAAAGCAATTCCCAGGCTGAGGGAATTGGACTTTCCACCGCCAACCGGACAACTGATGGCTCGAGCATCAGAATTCCTAATGGTAGTGGAAGTATCCAAGCTAACCGGAGCAGTGTATCCGATAGTGTTGACACTAGAGAATCCGTGCCTAACCCAGACGGTGAAAATGGCTTGAGATCCGGGAACGCGGATGTCCTTGGCAGTGCCAGTCAAGTAGAGGCTGAATGGATAGAGCAATATGAACCTGGTGTGTACATAACCCTCGTAGCCTTTCGCAATGGGACTAGAGATCTCAAGCGCGTACGGTTCAGGTATTTGAGATATTCGACTTCTTTCTACAACACTACATGTAGTCATTTACTGATATGATTGAAAGATGTGTTTGACTTATTTGGTTAGACACCTGAGTCTGAATTCTTGAAAGACATTCCCAATAATCTTATTTGAGCAATGATACTGAGCTTAGAGATTTTGTAACTCTCCTTCCGTGTAGCCTTAGGCTACACGGAAGTAACACTCTCGGTGTAGCCTTGTCCCCTCCTGGATGTGGGTGGGAAGGCCTCGCCACCACGTGCATTATATTCGAAACGACGCGTCGCATTTTGTCTGCCAAGAAACGTAAGACTTGACTTCATCCTTTTTCCATGTAGCCGGAGAAGATTTGGCGAGCACCAAGCAGAGACATGGTGGTCAGAGAACCGAGAAAAAGTCTACGAGAGGTACAACGTTCGTGGAACCGACAAGTCGTCTTCCCGGGCATCAGAACGGCCCCTTTCGCCATCTTCGCAGATTTAGGTAAAAAGAAGAGCAAAAATCATCCTTCTGAGCTTAATGTGATGAAACCACTCCCATTTTTTGATATATTTGTTCCCATTTTTTTTAGCTCCTTATTTTTACTTGGTACTTTAATTGTCCTCCCTAGCTTACACTATGGTGTATATATACTATATAACATTTTAGTCGCGGTTCATCTTGGAGACCGATATATGTGTTGTGATTCATTCGTCGTGGCTCGAATATGTATTATGTGTGTAAAAATAAGATGAATTAAAAGAAACTTTATCTCAGAAGATGAAACTTTGAACTTCAACTTGAACCAAAACATATGAAAAATTAACTTAGCAAGGCACTTTGTGATTATTTTATTCAGAACGAAGTTTTCTGAAATCATATTTAAAAGCAATGTTATCTTTTAGTAAGAGCGACTGGTGGATGAAAAAAACGTAAACTGTAAAATTAGGTTGCGAAAAGATATTAAAAGTATATATATATTAAAATTGATACTGTGGACATCTTATGTGAGCATCTGTATTTGTATGGACATCTGGTGATGTGACATTTTCCGGTGTTGTCACATCATCAGGTGTCCACACAGGTGCTTACAATAGGTTCCATATGGAATAATATTTAACAAAAAAATCATCCGCATAACCATTGCGTTTATAGTTTCAGCAACTTTTGAAATAAATACAAAAAAAATTATAGGGAATATTCATTTCTAATGTCTTTTACAAAAAAAAAAAAAAATTAAACTTACAATTTGTGTGTATGTTTGATTTATATTAGTCAACAAATGATAGTTTGGAGAAGTGGGGAGGACGAAGAAACCGTGTTTTTATTTGGCCTTTTCTTTTTTTATGTCCTCAAAAGAAACACGACAATAGTGTTCGAGTCACACACGACTTTGTTACAAGTATCGTACACGCTTACCTTTAAGGATATCGGTAGATTAGATAATGTAATTTAGGAATTACTATTGATGAATTCATTAAATAAATAAATTAAATAATTAATGTGATGGTCAATTTGCATTTCTGAAAGTTGGTTGCATCCCAATATTAGGTGTGCTCAACTGTTGGTAAAGTATGTGTTCAGGTAACGTAAAGTAAATTATAATAGATCTGGAGTGTCACACCTTCCTGGTTTTAATTTTCGTAGTTTATAATAAAAAAGGTATAGTTTTGATTCTAACTTTTAAATATAAATCATAGAAGTTGAGAGATGGAGGATCGAGTGTTTGCCGTTTTACCAAAAGTTATAGTTGATGATGGTAGTGGTGCAACTCCAATCTTTTAAATCGCATAATAACACAAGCGCCACGTTTCGATCGCTCTACCTAGCAGGGCAATTATTGCACATCAGCAATCCAACTTTCCAATAATTGCACTCCTTGCAATCAATGGGAATCGAACCCGTGACCTTGGCTCTGATACTAATTGTAGGACTGAGCACTTGCCGCTTTACCAAAAGCTATGGCTGATGGTAACGGTGCAACTCCAATATTTAAACCGCATAGCAACACAAGCGCCACGTTTTGATCGCTCTACCTAGCAGGGCAATTATTGCACATTAACAATCCACCTTTCCAATAATTGCACTCCTTGCAATCAATGGGAATCGAACCCGTGAGCTTGTCTCTGATACTAATTGTAAGACTGAGCACTTGCCGCTTTATCAAAAGATATGGCTTGTGGTAACGGTGCAACTCCAATCTTTTAAACCGCATAGCAACACAAGCGTCATGTTTCGATCGTTCTACCTAGCAGGGATAATTATTGCACCTCAACAAGAGATAATCAGTATTTTCGAGTGTTCTAAGATATTTCCACCTTGTTATAAATTAGGAATGGGTTTACAAACACAACAAAAGCCCCTTCCACCTTGAAACAGTTTCCTAAAAACTCTTACAAAGACTATCTGCTTATCATAATCAGGTGATAAGCAAATGGTTTTAAAAAGAGAATGGACAGAAAGTTTTGCTTTTTTATTAACATGATTTCTGAGAAAAAGAATCAAAAGATAAGTAGATGAGATAACTTAAATTAGAAAAATTTAGTAGTATTTGATATTATAAATGTACAATCATGCTTTATAATGCTTAAGCGCAATTTTTTTAAAAAATAAGACTCTGATTCGAGTTCTTCCAAAAATTCATAAAAAATTTCATTTTACGACGTCGTCGTCACCTGACTATGTGCTAGCCCGGCCTTTGGTTGGTAGTCTCAAGCTCTACTTAATTTGATGAATATAAGAAAAGAAATATAAATTTAAGATTTATAGCTGATAATAAGCATAACAATATGATTATGTGGACTTTAAGATTTATCCGTGATCTTATTTCCAATAACTTACAATAGTCCAATAAAAACGAATGATAAGATAGAAAGAATAGAATTAGCAAAGAATTGATGTATGAGACTTACCTTATATTTACGCATTTGTTTTAAAACAAAATCGTAAGTATAGTAAAAATTTACAACTTTTTTTCACGCTTAAACTTGCACGAGACTTACATACATTTGCTGTTGAGGTGCAATAGTTGCCCTTGTTAGGTAAAACGATTGAAATGTGTCGCTTGAGTTGCTAAACGGTTTAAAATATTGGAGTTACACCGTTACCACCAGCTATAACTTTTGTTAAAACGGCAAGCTTTCGATCCTATATTTGGTATGAGAGCCAAAGTCACGAGTTCGATTTCCATTGATTGCAAGGAGTGTAATAATTTAGATGGATTATTAAGTTACACTAATGGTTCCTGCTAGATAGAACTATCGAAACGTGACGTTGAGTTGCTATACGATTTAAAACATTGGATTGCACCATTATCATCAGTTATAGTTTTGGTAAAACGGCAAGCGTTCGATCATACATATGCATTATATAATTTATCCATTTGTTTTAAAAATTCATGTGATTTGTGAAATTATTTATTGGATAAGCGTCGAAAATTAGGTAACTCAAAAGGTTGACTTACGTTAATTCATGCAAGAAATTAATGCAAATCGTAGGACCCACCCCCTCAAATTTAGACTCTGTCTACGAAATCATAATAAATAATTCAACCGCTTTAACATTGAAAATAGAAAAAAAAAAACCCATAATTCAACCTTTCACGCTCAAATCTAAATTTTTTAATCTCCCCTGTCTTCTTACGTCATCAAAGCACAAAACTATTTTTTAAAAACCTAAAATAACTACAACAAAAGCAAAATAAGAGTTGTAACAAAATAGAAAAATTATCCAAATAAATTTATAAATTTAAATATTATTTAAGGCTACATTTATGACATAAATATTAACCACGAATATCAAATTTGGTGGAATTTAGACAAAATAAATACAAAAAAGGAGTCGTCGTGTTTCTCCACAATATCAAAGTTTCTCATATAAATTGTGATGTTTATATTATAGTAATGTTACACAATACTTTGACGTATCGTTACTTTAATAATATAATATTAATAATCATATTCTAATTCTATCTCATTGTATGTTTGATTGAATTATTATTTATATATCAGTCAAATCATATTTATTTATTTATTTGATAATAATAAAAATTTTATTTATTTATTTAATATTAATCAAATTATTCAAAATTAAAGTAAATAATAATATTATCTCTCGATTTTTTAATTATATTTATTAAATTTTTATAAATATTAAAAATATAAACAAATTTAAGACGTTGACTAAAAAGACATCACATGTGCCTCCAAGAACTTCCCAAGTATATAAGGCAACGGAGCCCCCATTCAATCTCCCTCGAATCACAGAATTCAACAAAAATGGCGAAACAGAGGAGGTTGGCTGAAGAGTTGTACCTCACGGTTCCTAGCTTGTACCGCTGCCCGATTTCCATGGACGTGATGCGGTCGCCGGTGAGCCTATGCACCGGCGTAACCTACGACCGGAGCTCCATCGAGCGGTGGCTGGCCCTCGGTCACAACACGTGCCCCGCCACCATGCAGACACTCCCCTCCACCAGCACGACCCCCAATCTCAACCTCCGCCGCCTCATCGATCTCTGGATCTCTCAGGCCGAAGCCGCTCGCACGTCGCGGATCGAGGTCTCCAAGCAGGTGGCGTCCGACGTCATCAGCGGCGCCGCTGGACTCGACTCCGATTCGCTGGAGAATGTGATCGATTTCATGAAGGATTCGTGGGATAATACGAAGCTCGTCGCGCAATCGCGGGGTTTTGTAGTGAGATTGGTTGATGCTTTGGCGAAAGCGAGCGAGATCCGGATTTCTGAGCTCATTGTCGCTGTTTTGGATCCGATTTTGCAGGAGGATGGAGTGAAGGAGCTGTTGAATGAGCTAATTCTCGAAAATGGAGACTGTTTATCGTCTTTCATCTCAGTTTTACAGAAAGGAGCCGTGGAATCGAAGATCAGAACCGCGAAAATCCTGGAATTTCTCGCCGCGAATCCCGAATCCCGGCGCAAAATCGAAGAAAAGCAGGGATTACTGCACGAACTGTACAATCTCTCCACCGCAGAGAGCAACTCGTCCGCGGTAGAGGCCGGCCTATCATCTCTCCTTGCGATTTCCACCACCAGGCCGGCGAAGAAGGATCTGATCCGGCTGGGAATAGTCGGAACCGTAGGGACAATCCTCTCCGGATACGAGAATGCGGTTCGTGCTGTAACCGAGAAGGCCTTGGGGGTACTGGAACAAATCGCCACGTGTACGGAGGGGAGAGGCGCGATCGGGGCCGACGAGAGATGTCTGGCGGGGATAGTCCGGAGCCTGATGAAATGTTCCGGTGAGGCGACGGAGCATGGCGTGGCGGTTCTCTGGAGCCTGCTCTGCCTAGGTCGGGACTGTGCCGCGGCGGAGACGGTAGTACAAGTCAACGGGTTGACCAAGGTACTACTGGTGATGCAGAGCGATTGTACCTTGGGCACGAGGAAGATGTGTGTGGACTTGGTCAAGGTTTTGAGGGGAAAACAAGGGAAGTCCAATTTGGCTCCTTATGAGACTCGGACCACTCACATTACGCCTTATTAATTTGACTAACACAATTGGTTATTAGTTTTTTTTACAAAACTATTGGTCTAAGTTGAAAGTTAGGTAGAAAGATACACAAATTTTATGGGTTTAAAACATTGTAAATTTACACACAAAGGAGGATACGAGAAAGAATACAAATGTAATGACATGGGCTTGTTTGACCAGTGCACAATTTTTTGTTGTATTTGATATGTTTTATCCTTGAGAATTTAAATCATGTTTACCTGAATAACAGCTGAAAACATATCAAGAATTATCTCCAGCCATTGATTATGATGCGGAACTTTAAACAGCACAAACAACGAATTGAAATTACTACAAAGATTCTAAGCACTCCAGAAATCACAATAGATGGTGTGAATGATTTGTGATTGGGATGGCAATTTTCCCCGCGGGTTCGGGTCCCGGCGGAGAAAAACCGAACGGGGACGGTTCTGGGGGGCTTTTTTCGGTTTTGGTTTCGGTTTCGGGGATTTTGAAAATCCCCGAGAGTAATTCGGGGCGGTTATGGGGATACTGTCCCCATCCCCGAATCCCCGAAACCGCCCCAATAAAAAATAATAATAATAATAATAATTTAAAATTAAAGAAAAAGTAAAACATTTAAAGATAAACAAAGTCCGTTGCTGCGTTGCAAAGCCCTATTCCGTATTTCCAATTGAAACAAGCAGCTCTTGAATCTTGCTCGATTCAACATCGATCGGCCGACCTCCACCCTTCCTTCGATTAGTTGCTGAAGTGCTTTGAGATTCGCCTCACCCTTCCTTCGATTAGTTTTCGGGTGTCCTTCTTCCTGTGCGCGAACCCATCGAGGCAGGTGGCCTGATTCGTCATCGCGCCGCTGAGGAGCGTCGGTAAGTCGTAGTAGTGGTTTGTGGTGGTGGAGTTACTGGTGGATAAGTCCGCGAGGACCTTTCTCAGCTGGGATATTGTGCGTGAGAAGAGCTCGAGGCAATCGTCGAGAGCTCGTAGGTCAATCGGGTCGAGCTTCCTTGCGATTTTGCGGCGGATGGCGCTGCAGTTGGAGGCGGATTCTGTGATCTCCGCCATGGAGACATTTATGGTGGCGGAGATGATTTCTGGGAGCGTCTTCCGGTGGTGTTCCGGGATAGACTCGACGGTTTTGGCGCAGAGGTCGGGGTACGACGTATTCTGGCAGCATGTTTGATCAGCCTGAATTTGACAAACAGCGGGAACTGGAATGAGTGCGAGAAGAACAAGAGACAAGAGAGGAAGTTTGGAGTCCATTCTATTGGGACTTTGGAAATTGAAGGGTCTTCCAGTGTGATTGATTCGTTAGGCCTTTAAATACTAGATCGCAAATTGGGCCCATTGTCATCCCTAATTTGTGACACAGAGTCACTATTTATAGATGATTTATGTCATCAACAAATCTATCAAGATTGTGACAGATCTCGATAAATACATTTTACATATTTTGATTGATTAAAATCCTTATAAATTGTATACATCTAAATCTTTCATTATTTGACCACTTAACAAAGATGAAAAGATGTGTATGATCAAATTTCAATCAAAATCTATATGTGCCACTTAATGAGATAATATTTTTGATATCCGGATAAAAATATTTCTAATATCATCACACTATTGATTTTTTTTTACTACAATAGTGGATACACTAATAGTCGTTTTATAACTAATAATGTTTGAAAAGGTCTTTGTTATTCTTATTATTATTATGTTTCATCATATTGGAAACACATTAAATGGTTGGATTTCATATCTGGATGGTAGGCTTGAGTTGGCTAAATGGGTAATTGGTTGGACTTCGTATGATTATAATTGTCTTCATTTTACAATAAACAGCGAATAGTTTGCCAAGTATATCCGATTATATTCCACTACGAAATGTCAAAGCCGAAAAGTTACCTATCTTATTACAATTTTGTTAATTGCGATTTGTTGAGTTACTACGATCACATGAATTAATTTTCTTTCATGTGAGGATTGTTGACAAATGGGTTGTGTATCCATTAGAATCAATAAATTTAATTTGAACAAGTTTCGTAAGTAATTTGGGGTGAATGATATGTTAATTAGGGTAGTTGTAAGTTTCAAATCAAGAAACGGTAAAACTCAAATAAATACTCATAAGAATGTTTTCTTTTCCTCAAGGAATATTAAATCATAAAAAATGTTCTAATATGCGGAAAACGTTTGTCCATTGATAAGCGCATTCTCACCCTGACACAGCCTTCGCCAACCAGCACCACCTAAACATCCTCACCTGCATCGATGAAATCTAATGAGGCTAAGGGTCCAGCAAGTAAATTCCGGGAATAACAAATAATACATACTACGATCATATGCATTCATGTTCTTTTATGTGGGGATTGTTGGCGAATCGGTTGTGTACCCATTAGAATCAAAAAATTTAATTTGAACAAGTTTCGTAAGTAATTTGGGGTGAATGATATATTAATTAGGGTAGTTCGAAGTTTATCGAATAAAACGAGTGATCGAAGGATATATATATATATATTAATTATAATCATAATATAATCTAACCAGAAAAAAGAAAAAAAGGAGAAGGAAAGAACCATATAAATACATATTAGTAAAGATTAGACCATATTAATATAATATAATTTATTATAATTATAATATGATCTTCACTTTGCCGACCCATGCATAGTTCAGTGGACGAGGGATAGAGATTTGTTAAATGTTAAACACACTGTTTTTGGAATCGGACCGGACTTCAATCGGGAATCGGTCGTTGGTCCGGTTCAGACCATGTAAAAAAACCGTTTTGTCGATTTGATCGACCAAGAACCAATGGAATCGGCCAAGAACCGGTGGGTTCAACTGGTTTTCAATATTTTTATTTTTTAATTTTTTCTAATTATTTTAAAATATAAAACTAATATTTGGTTATATATTTAATAATTAATAGTAAATTTGAAAAAATAATATATTTTTATCTATTTAAATATATTTTTTAGATTTTAAAATTTAAAACATTATTATTCATTATACTATATTAACATTTTATTATAAATTATATTTGGGTTGGATCGTTAGTCGAACCGGTTGGACCGTTTTTAATAGCAAAACCAGTTCGATAATCGATTCGGTTATGTAAACATTGGTTAAATGTACTTTGATGCATCTATGGAAATATATGTATATGCTTAAAGGCTATATTTGTATGTTCCACTGAAGTTATACAATTAATATTATAGAAGGTTATTTTTCAAAGGATGGTGAAAAAAATAAAGGTTTAATTATGATAAATGGAATAAACATAATGATTGAAAATAAACACATATAATTCTTTTGGTTATTAACGAAAAATATGAATTAACTTGTCAAAAAAGTAATAAAATTTATTTGCACTTTGATTTGAATTTGAAGTATTCTTTATTTGCCCGCAAAATTTCATTCCACTGCTCAAGTGCTCATCCCCCACCTCTCGAGTTTAATTTGTCCTACAGAGAGACATTCTTGAATTTCTTGAAAAAGCGAATGAAATTCGAAGAATGTATCAATTTTCTCTCAATCTCTTCTGCGCTCTTTTGCTCTTCTTCTTCTTCTTCGGCCCATCATTTTCGTCTCCTTTGAGCAATCTCACCTTCTTCGGCGGCGCTTTTCTGAGCAATAACTCCATAGTCCTAACCCAAGAAACCAGCTGCGCACCGCCGCCGTTGCCGGATGATACGGCGCTGCCTCCGCTCAGTCCCCTCTCCGGTGTCGGAAGAGCATTCTCCGCGAACCCATTTCACTTTCTTGACCTTTCGACCAATGCCACCGCTTCTTTCTCCTGCAGCTTCTCTTTCACCATAACGAGCAACTCTTCCTGCCCCTTCGGGAATGGTTTCGCCTTCCAAATCACATCCAACACCGGTCTCTTCAGCGTTTACGATGGTTATATGGGGCTCCCGGAGGACTTGGAGACCTCAACGGAGGTTCAAGATTCTTATTTCGCTGTCGAATTCGACACGAGCTTCGAACCGAATCTTGAGGACATTAATGGTAATCATCTCGGCATTGATTTGAACAATATCATGTCATTGGCTTCTGTTGATGTGGTTACGAAAGGACTTGATCTTAAGAGTGGTAAAGAAATGACTGCCTGGATTGAGTATAGGGATTCGGCGAAGGTTGTCCGAGTGTGGCTCGGGTATTCGAGCCAGATTAAGCCTCCGGATCCTGTTCTTGTTGCGCAGATTGATTTATCCAAGCAGTTTAAAGAGTTCATGCATGTGGGATTCTCTGCTTCAAATGGGAGAGGGTCGTCTGCTCATGTGGTTGATCACTGGCGATTCAAGACGTTTTTCGGGTTCCTCCCTTCGACAATGCCGATGGATATAGTTGAAGATGATGACTGCATTATGTGTTCTCCAGTAGATTCGGATTTACAGATTGGTTCCTTTGTATATCATCCTTTGAATAAAAGGATACTAAAATTTGCACTTGTTTTTGGTAGTTTAGCGGTGGTGACTCTCATTGTGGCAGCAGCTGTTGTGATTTTCTTGGTGTGTTATCTGAGGAGGAGGCGACTTAGACGAGCCCGTAGCGAACGACATATGCATAGGTTTCATGGTGGTAGGATGGTTCCCAAAATGCTATCTCTCAATGAGATAAAGTCAGCCACCAATGGATTCAATCAGGACAAGATTATTGGGGAAGGAGCCTCTGCTGTTGTCTATGAAGGCGCCATTCCATCTTATGGTTCTGTGGCGGTGAAAAGATTCAATTATGAAAATGGTTTTGATGCCTCGTTGTCTCGTATTCCATTTAACACCGAATTTTCGACAATGGTGGGGTGCTTGAGGCACAAGAACTTGGTGCAGCTTCAAGGATGGTGCTGTGAGAGAAATGAGCTAGTGTTGGTTTACGAGTACATGGCAAATGGAAGCTTAGATAAGATCCTTCACAACCGAACGAGTTTGACGAAGTTCTTGACGTGGGAACGACGGCTAAACATCATTCTTGGGGTTGCTTCTGCGGTCAAATACCTACATGAGGAATGTGTGAGCCAAATAATCCACAGAGATATTAAGACTTGTAACATACTTCTTGATTCCGAGTTTAACGCTAAGTTAGGCGATTTTGGTTTGGCTGAGGTGTATAGGCATAGTTTTCGAGCTCGGGATGCAACTGTCCCTGCTGGCACCATGGGTTATCTAGCTCCTGAGTATGCCTTCTCTGGTGTCCCCACTGTTAAAACTGATGTTTATAGCTTTGGAGTGGTGGTTCTTGAAGTTGCAACAGGGAGGAGGCCGGTTGACGAGGAGAGTCTCGCGGTTATCGATTTCGTGTGGGATTTGTGGGAGAAGGGGTCGATTTGTAAGGCGGCAGATCCTAAACTGATGAATAAGTTCAGTAAAGTGGAGATGGAAAGAACACTTGTGGTGGGGCTTGCATGTGCGCATCCGAACTGTGATAAGAGGCCAACGATGAGGGAAGCTGCTAGGATGCTCAGAGGGGAGACTGCCCTGCCGGTTTTGCCATCAAGAAAGCCGACGGTGAGGATCCAATCTGTCCTACCAGAGGGTTGTGAAGAGATCATGAGTGGCGATCATATCGACGACACGCCTTGGTCTACACCTAGAACACATTTTAGCAGGAACTAGTGATGATGAGGAGAAATGTTGAACTGTGAATCTGATCTAAATGGCTGGTTTTTTCTTGGTTTATATAGTTCTCGCTCTGATGCTAACTTCGATCGATTCGGCTAGTCTTTACGTGCTAACTTCGATCGATTCGGCTAGTTTTTACGTGTGCTGCTGCAGAATATTAGGATTGATTTCATGTCATGTTGAGTTTGTAAAGATCATACAAACGAAGAAATTAAGCTACTTGTGGTAAATCACTGGTACATGAGTTTAATATATGGTCTTATATGGTACTTATAAATGGGACTCTATAAAAGTCGAAATTTTTAAGATTTACTTCTTTTTTTAATTATGATAATAACTTTTTCAACTTAATAGTTAATTTATCACGAGGACCGGTACATTGTCTCTGTCGGTTGTTTATATTAGATTGTGATCATATAATTTATTAAATGTGAGGTTTGTTACTTATACGTAGTCCGATATTGTTGATATATTCTATGATATATTAGTGTTTTAGTAAAAAAAAATTAAAGGAAAAATCTCAGCTATTTTAAATCTTAATCAACTGGGGACTAAAATTTGTTATTAAGTAATTCACATGGCTAAAATATGCTTTATTATTTACAATTGTTAGTAAAACAAATAGTAGTGAAGCTTATTTGGGCCTCAAATATGGGTTTTAAGAACACAGAAGTAAATAAGGCCCATACCGTAATGATTATTGGGCCATAGTTTGGCCCAAATAAAATTATACCTTTCCCTACAAATTGAGAAGCTGTCTAGAGCTGAATCCATAGTAGCCGCTTCCTCGTTCCGGCGAATATCTGTGTCGTCCAAATTCAACAATCTATGGTTTTTCCTTTTTGAAATTTTATTTTAGTACTGGTTTTTGTAGATTAATTAGCCCAATGATGGAAAAAATCAACACATTGAAGTGGTATGATGGTTCTGATTCATCACTGGCCTTTGCGAATCTCCGGAGTAATCAGCCGCCGTCGCCTCCCCGCGATAAAATCCAATTTTTTCCTCAATTATTTTGTAAATTTTCACCCTTTTGCACGTTTGGCTGTTTGCTCATGGAGGTGCGCGGAAGGCCTTTGTTGATTCTCCGTCAGTACTCTTAGCTGCTTGTGATTTTTCAAAAGCTATGAGATCTGAGGGTTTTACATTGTACTGTTCGCTTGAAGGTTTTAGCTCCCATTTGCTCAGATTTGAAAAGTTTATGCTTGTTCACGTTTATACCGGATTAAAAAATTGTGACTATTATGTTCGATTCTATCATACAGGGCAGATAGGAGGATCAACTTATTTGCATCGAATTTGTTGAAAATCTTAATGTGACTTAAAAAAGTAAACTTTTGTGTCATTTAGGATTGTTAATGGGAGAGTTTGTGCAGGTTCCTTGAAAAATTTATGATTGCTTATAGTTTTTCGAAACATTCCATTGCTGCATTGAGTTTCTGCAATGTAGTTGTGCATATATGCCATAGCTAGTTAATCTCAGTGAAGGTTTAAGATGTAGATGACATTTGTTACTCTTTGCTAGAATCAGATTTATTCAAACATTGGTAGTTGTTTAGCTTAGTTTATATGCTAAAATCGGCTATCATCTGCTCCTCATTATGGATCGAAGTAAGATTGATTCAAATGTCCAGCTGAGAGATGAAGATTCAAAGTGTATGATGGAGTCTTGCTAATTGAGTGAATTATATAATCATGCACTAGGTTTAATTTATGAAATAGTTTAGTGCTTAATTATGTTTATGGGCTGTGTATGTTAATTTTCGGTTTATTCGTGATTAGGCTTTTATGGGTCAGTTTAGGTGGAAATGTTTACCCAAGTTACCCATGTATATATGCTAGGGCACAAGATCATTTGAAAAGAAAAATGTCCTGTTCCTAAATCTATCGTTTCTTTCTCATAATTTTAAGAAATGTTTTAGCTATGCAAGAAACTTGAATTTATCAAGATTCATTCTTGTAGCATTCAGAATCTGAACATATTACTTCCAAGCAATGATGTTCTAGCAAATAATAATCTTTACTGGAATTTTGTTTAATCAACGGAGCAGTTCTTAAGTCAAGCATAGGTAGCTTCCAGGATTTAATTTGGTATATGTACTATTTCTATTCTATGGAAGACATCCTAAGGAAAAAATTGGTAGAGCTTTGATATTGTGTTCCTTCATTTATATTGTTGGGTTACCTTCACTATCTCTGCCTATATAAATTGAGCTCATATAGATTATTTTTAAAGACCGCCTCCTATTGATATCTGTAACCCAGGTCATGCATATGCAGATCTTCTCTTGTCAAATTATTCACTTTTTAATGTTTCATTTCATATTATTTGGCCCAATGATGGAAAATTAACACCTTGAAGTGGTATGATGGTTTTGATTCATCAGTGGCCTTTGTGTATTGCCAGAGTGAGCAGCTACCGTCATTTCCCCCGCCCTCTCCATTGTAAAATCTGATTTTTCTCCACTACTTTGAAAATTTTCACCCTTTTGCTCGTGATGGTTGGCTGTTTGCTCATGGAGGTGCACAGAAGGACTTTTGGTGCTTCTCCATCAGTATTTTGAGTCACTTGTGATTTATCAAAAGCTATGAGATCTGAGGGCTTTACATTTTAATTGTTATTCTTATCTTTAGTTGATCTTTGCCATAAGTTTTTCTCTTGACGACAATTATCACATACTGAGAATGATGTTTAGTATGGGATTAGAGTTCGATCCCAGCCTATATCCGTGTTTTTAATGAAATATAGTCCTTTTTAGCATTTCTGGCGTAGTTATTTCAAAGATTACATTAGATTTGCTCAAGATTTTTTTTGTTTAATTTGCTTGTTTATCCCGCAGCTGCCCACAAATTGGGGCTGATGAGGGCAACTCTAACAGTTTTCACAGATGAAATATAACTAATTTTTCAATATGTTTTACCTTGTCAGGATCTGCCACTTTAGAGTTGACCTGCTTTCGCATTAATGGGTTTGAATCGAGATATCCACTCCAAAATATAGTTAGTGCCCTCTACTTCTTATAATGTTTATCATAAAATAGGAGAACTGAGGGCGCTTGGCAGGATTTGATAATTTTATTCACATTTGGCTAAACGAAAACAGTGTCTATGTGAATTAGCAATTATTTTTAATTATTAACTGTTGCTGATGCCCAATGATGGTATATTACAAGGTTATGAGTGTAGCTCTGATGTTGTTTGATTGCCTCCTTCATCATCTCTACCAGTCCAATTCATCATCATCATCATCATCATCATCATCATCTTCTTCGTCGTCGACGACGCTCTTCTTGTTATTATCGTCGTTATTATTGTCAATCACATACCATATTGGTGGTGTTGATGATGTTGGATTGGCTTTCTAGAAAGCATTAGATGTTATCATAACCTTCTGTACTCTGAGGGCTTCTCTGAATCATTTGTGATACCAAGCTTTTGTTTTCCCTCTCATTTGTTCATTGTCCTAGATTTGGATTACTTGTACATCTCTACGGAAAATGGATTCTTTTGATGTTTTTACATTTGTTTTGGTTTTATAATTTACACCAATATATCTTTATGTTAAATGTGCAATTTTATTATATTTAGATCATTCAAAATTGTGTCAACTGAAGTCTTCTTATTTACCATTTATGTTATTCATGTGGAGTAAAAACATAGTTTAAATAATTGTAAAAGTTGCTGCTATGGATGAAATAGTAGAGATTGATCGATATTAGCAATTCTTTCAACATCTAAAGTGTGTTTTCTCTCCTCTCTTCAATGCAATATGGTAAGATAATAGCAGGATCATGTTGTATTACAGTGCTCATTTTTGCAAGTTGTATGATTCGAAACATACATCTTAAGAATGTCCATGGATTATATTATCATTTTCCACTCGATGTTACCAAAATGGCCAAACCAAGTTTAGTGGATTTGTTGTAACAAGTTTTGTCTGATGTTGGCAGATTTCCGATGCTTAGCTCGATTCGATGGTCTTATGGATGTGGAGTTATTCGGAATGCTGCCAGAATATTTGCAGCTCCTGATCTATGGGTGAAACGTCTAAATTTAATTACAGACATGATCTTTACGGCTTTATGAAAAACCATAATATGGTACATACATTTAAAAGCATAGTTCTCTTTTATATTTTGGGGATTGGAAATGGAATGGATATTGATGTGAAGCAAGATAGAACATGATGTCATTATTACGTCTTCATTCTTGTAGCTCCATTTTTAACATCAATAACTCTATTTTAAAGGATGTCTGAGATCAGTTGTCTGTGTTTAAAAAGCAAACAATATTAAATGGATATTCTTTGACAATGTGCAGATTTTTCTTGGATTAACTACTATATTTTCTTGAAGTTGCAATTAATGCTTCTAATCCACGATCCCGTATGAGGTCCCCAACAAAAGAATGAATTTCCATGTATGAGAATAATTGTGGATCATTAATATGTATTTGGGTAATGTTCAAGAATAGATTGAACTCAATCGATCCCGACAGACATCATTCCCCAGGCAATTGACTTGTGCTTAGCTTTTTGGATACTTGTGAGGCAGGTGGGGGCCTCTGGTGATTCTAATGGCAGTAACTCAGTTTACTGAGGACATCAACAAGGGACATTTGGGAAGGGACTAGACCAAGTTCTCCTGAGAAGCACAATATAATTTATACTGCTACAAGTCACAACTAAGATGAATAAGGAACAATAACAGCTGAACAAACGTAATATAAGGAATTACTATGGTGGTAAAATATCATGCGGCACATGATCAACGGATGTCTGGGTCCATCCAATCTGAGTATGATCGAAGGTAAGGGATTTCCGAGGAAACAGAACGAGCAAGAACAGAGATGTGTCTCGTGTAGAGACCGGAGCTAAGATGTAAGATTTTCTCGAGAAGTTCGAATATATATTATTTTGTCATTATTGAACTAAAGATTTCAACGGATGTCTAGGTCCATCCAATCTGAGTATGATCGAAGGTAAGGGATTTCCGAGGAAACAGAACGAGCAAGAACAGAGATGTGTCTCGTGTAGAGACCGGAGCTAAGATGTAAGATTTTCTCGAGAAGTTCGAATATATATTATTTTGTCATTATCGAACTAAAGATTATATTGCATTCGAGATGTGTCTCGCTGTCATGAGATGTTATTTTGGGTCATCCTCGAAAGAGTACATTCGATGATGTACACTTACCAAGATATTCGATTTCCATGTTTTTTATATTTCACCTCTACATGCTCTATTAAGATTTGCCTAAACCACAGCATGAAATTTTCCTATAAGGTAATTCATATGACATATTTGTAACTCATTCCCACTGGATTCATACATTTAATTGGAGCATTACACTACACTCAAAGGCTGTATATTATTAGTTCAAAATTATTTTTTCCTTTTATTTCACACTTAATGATGCATCTAGACTGATAATGTTTACTTCTAGAAGGTTTGCTTAATGGTAATAAACAATGTGCACATAAAATAAACTTGATTTGTATTTGGTCCATGTTGGAGATTTTTGATAACAAATGGAGTGAGTCAGGTTGAAATTGTCAAAGTCAAATGTCCAGACATTGTGAATATATATATATATATATATATATATTCACAATGTCTGGACATTTGACTTTGACAATTTCAACCTGACTCACTCCATTTGTTATCAAAAATCTCCAACATGGACCAAATACAAATCAAGTTTATTTTATGTGCACATTGTTTATTACCATTAAGCAAACCTTCTAGAAGTAAACATTATCAGTCTAGATGCATCATTAAGTGTGAAATAAAAGGAAAAAATAATTTTGAACTAATAATATACAGCCTTTGAGTGTAGTGTAATGCTCCAATTAAATGTATGAATCCAGTGGGAATGAGTTACAAATATGTCATATGAATTACCTTATAGGAAAATTTCATGCTGTGGTTTAGGCAAATCTTAATAGAGCATGTAGAGGTGAAATATAAAAAACATGGAAATCGAATATCTTGGTAAGTGTACATCATCGAATGTACTCTTTCGAGGATGACCCAAAATAACATCTCATGACAGCGAGACACATCTCGAATGCAATATAATCTTTAGTTCGATAATGACAAAATAATATATATTCGAACTTCTCGAGAAAATCTTACATCTTAGCTCCGGTCTCTACACGAGACACATCTCTGTTCTTGCTCGTTCTGTTTCCTCGGAAATCCCTTACCTTCGATCATACTCAGATTGGATGGACCCAGACATCCGTTGATCATGTGCCGCATGATATTTTACCACCATAGTAATTCCTTATATTACGTTTGTTCAGCCGTCCATAAAGGTGCTCATACTAGGTACCCACAGTATCAGCTCTCATATATATATATATTAGTATAAAGGAATAACTAATAACAGTAGGTCTTTTTCATTATTACAAACTATTCCATTCCATCCCGATATTATAGAATTGAAACTATTGTTTTATTTTTATATTTTTTTTAAGTAAACCCAACTAATGGTTAACCCCTATATAGTTCAGAGACTTCTTGGCCGAGATATGTTTTAAATCGGATATACACGGGTAGGTAGGGATCCGAGGGAGAGAACTTATATAACAGGTAAACCCAGAACATATCCCACTTATTTAGTTCGATGGTCGGTGAAAACAAGAAATTAGAAATTTATCCGCTTGTGTTTAAAATACTAGAATCTTACACTTCCCGTTTCTATATCCAATGTCAACATACGAATAGTCAAGATCACACGATAATATGGAATATAATTTCTTAATAATTATTTGCTAGTGCTATCAGGAAGCAAATTGCTAAAAAAAAAATTCTAATATGTTCACTATGATTGTCTTGATCAGCAAGACGTTTTCCATTCTAATAGGTTCATGAAGAAGGATAAATTTCGAAATTAATTATGATAGATATTACGTAATAATGTCAAATCTATTTAAACTCTATCATTATAAATAATATAATTTGATCTTTCTTATGTTCGTTATTGTCCCTCCCACTATTTATTTATGACTCCGCTCTTGAACCCTGGTAAATTATTGGGAAGACTAATAAAATGTGGTATTTTATCCGAACATTAAATAATTTATTCACGACAAGATGGAATCAATTAAAATTTAATCACTATTTTATTTTCGACTCATAAATAAATTATGTCCATTTGGATATGGTCTAATATATACAATACAACTACATCGGGAGGTTTTACGTTACCGGAAATGTGTAGGATAAGAATTCACCAAATATATTATCAAATACTTTTAGTTAATCCACCTCATAAAAATTATACAGGAGATATTTTTTAGAATTACGAGAACTATGAGCAGATAATTAAAGTTTTTCAAGTAATATTTCTAACTCAATTAACTCTTATATACAAAAATGAATTTATGATATATAATGCCCACGTTATCACCTTGAGACCCGAGGACCGAGTTGCACGTATTAGATGCCGACTTGCACTGATAGCTCGGGACGATTATCCGAGGACTTACGTTTAGCTCGGGAGTGTTTCCGGAGAAGAAGATCATGCCTCCAAAAGTCTAACTAGTATACACATCTCCCTCTTTGAACTACGAGATCACCGAGAATCGCGGAGAGAATCTCGTTCAAGATACTCATCAATCTAGGCGTAATCTCCGAGGGCTAAATTGCCTATAGCATCACACGTCGAGCAAAGAGTCCAGTGCCGAGTAAAGAGCTCATCTTCACCGCCTAGGCCCTCTATAAATATCCAGATACGCTCCCTCATTATAACATTCATATATTCACTTGCTCATAGCTTCCATATGCTCTCTTTTGCTCTCTTTTTTGCTCCCATACACTCTGCTTGACTTAACGGAGGGGCTTCGTCGGACACACTTCCGACGCCATCTGACCAGTTACCTGAGGCTGTAGGTGTTTCGAAGACTTCGAACACCCTTCATTGATCAGCATACCCGACGTCCTGATTTCCAGAGATGGTATCAGCTCGTCGGCTGAGAGAATTCGGTTACATCAATATATTCTTGTGTAAACTTATTAGCACTTATATAAATTTTGTTGAAAAATGGGCAATATCCAAATTAATTAATCGAGTTATAATCGTCCGATAAAAGTCGAAATTGACTTGAAAACTTGAATCTGCATTTTGAGTAGATATTTTGGAATATTAATTTGCTCAAAACCGATTTTAGGTGAATGAGAAATTAATAAAACAATTAAAGTCCATTTATTGGGAATTGTGCAGCTGTCCCACATGAGGAAAAGAGCCTAGTCAAACCTTCCTTTTATATGAGTTCATATTATATGTAAATAATTAATAAAAGTTGCGATAGATCCGAGAAGGTTCCTCAAAGGCGAGTAGGTGTAACGCACCTACGAGCCCGCGCCCACGCCCGTGCCGGAGCACGTGCACTTCGCACTGTCGCAATGATCTCTTTGAGGCGCACTTTGCACTTCGCACGTACGCATCGTCACGAGGAGCTCTTAAATTTATGCTCGAGTGACACGGGATGACTGGGCAGTGACGCGGCTACGATGTGGCCACAGTGACGGATGAGTGGGCAGGCAGAATGATATCAACCATTGGATCAGATATAAATAGAATGGATGTGATGAATCACGAAAAGTTGCGATCTGAACCATTAGATGGATTGTGAAAAGACACGATCCAGGCCATTAGTGAAACAATGCAATTTGGAGCGTTTGATCTTGGATGAACGGATGCGATTGGTTCAATCAAAGGGCTGCATTGTGAAGGGTCATGATCCTTCAGAATGGACACAATCTAGACCATTGGATGTAGATCCAATGGCTACGATTAAGGCATTTCTAAAGATACATGACTATGCACTAAAGGCCCACTGACCCTTCAAAATCTATAAATAGGACCCCCCAGAATCATCACAAACACACCAAAAAATCCTAGCATTTCTAATCTCCCTCACTTCAATACTCTCTCTGCATTCTGAGTCCAAAAAACATCTGAAAAAAAGTTCGTTGTTCTCGTAATTTGGTGGGCTCCTATTACGAGAAGTTCGTCGTTGTATCTTGAGAAACGATTGCCACAAATCGTAAGCACCTGGGCGGGATAATATCGTTTTAAAGAAATAGTGTTCAACACTATCCTCGACGATCCTAATTTTGCATTGAAATAAAGGTGCCAAATTTTGTATAGATATATTTAAGGTTATTATAAGTTACGGATCAGATAGAACCGTGGCCCTCCAATCACATGCTAAATAAAAACGGCTCCTCCCAAACTAGATTACTTGCCTCCGATCATATTCGGTTGTGGTTCAAAAAAGTGATTCACGATCAAAGTCAACAGTGTAAATCGATTTTATTTATTTTCTTGTGATTTTGAGAGTAACAAATCGAGAACCGAAGATCCGTGGATGATTCAATATCAAAACGTTGAGATTGAAGTGTGATACTTGGAATTTGTGCTTCAAGTTTTACCTTATTTTTCCACATGCCATGTGTTTGATGATTTGCAGCACTAGCAAGTTGGTTGATTTGTATATTTGAGGATATTTCTAGTTTTAATTAATCCGAAGATAGCTTGCCTTTTCTTAATTAATTCCGGCTGTTACAATTATTTTATGGCTTTTCCTCTCGTTTAAATCACAAGAATATAACTAACAAATAATGGACATCAATATTTATAATGTCTCACCCCATTAATGAGCTATGTCCACACTCAAGGAGATAACTTCTTTATTAATAACAAGAGACAAAAGAATTGAGACTGATCTCTCGCTAATCATATTCCTTCTAAAGAATTTAAGAGATTATGTTTATAGAAGAGATGATTTATGTTTTTGGGGTGATTTTGGAATGAAGAACGAATGTATATTACTGGTGAAATTTAGAGGAAAAAAATTAATTATATAATTGCTTAAATCAAACCTATAAATTTTTACTAACAAAACTCCACATATTTTCAAAGTGTGTTTTAATTAAAAAACATGTAGCTTGAATTCTTACCAATTTGATGACTTAAGTGACTTTATGATTAATGAGATATGATTGACTCCTATAACATTTGATATTATTTTTGTGAGAAAGTGTTTCTATCCGTGGTCGTTGTGGTGTAAAAGTTACCTTGCCATACGATCAAATGGACATGTTGTTTTGGGTCAAATGGACATGTTGTTTTGGGTTGTTATACGTTTTAAAAAATTTGAATTTTATTATTACTTGTGATATTATTATTACTTGTGATAAAATGTTTCTAACGTTAGTTCATTGTGGTATAAAAATTACTTTGTTATACCTTTGGATAAATCAAATAAGTATTTGATCGTTGATATAGGGGTGTCAAATTCTGACATGATCCGAAAACCTGACCCGAATCCACCCGAAAAAATCAGGTTCGGGTTGAGACATTTCGGGTTGGTTCGGGTCGGGTTCGGGTTCAGAATTTTTTAAAAAATTTTACCCAACCCGACCCGAACCCACCCGATCCATCCAAATTGACACTAAAATGTAACCCCATCCGACAACCCGACCCGAATCACCCGAAGAAAATCAGGTTCAGGTTGATACATTTCGGGTTGGTTCGGGTTCGGGTTCGGGTCGGGAATTTTTTTAAAAATTTTTACCCAATCGGACCCGAACCCACCTCACCCACCCGAATTGACACCCCTACGTTGACATATGCAGCTTATCTTGTTAAATCACACACCATCATATATCATTTGTCAATTGTAGGATCCCTTCAAGGATGATATTGTGAAATTTATATTAAGAGAATTTGTATTTGGAAAATGAAATGATTTTGACAAAATGAAAATTAACATATTTTTTATAAAAATATTAGTTTATTAATGGGCTAACCCCCTATATAGGTCATAGCCCCCTGACTCATATATGTTTAAATCGAGGGATATGCACGAGTAGGCGGAGGTTCGGGGGAGAAGATTTATATAACGGACTAACTCCCAGAACATATCCCATAATATTTCAGTTGGGAATATGCTCCACACGAGAATCGACCCATCAACGTATTCTTAATATGATGTGAAGTAAAATGGTTGGCGTTGAGGTGGTATACGTGTAACGTTGACAGCGAAAGTGGAAGTCTTGGTTGGCGCGTAATGACTTGGAATTTTCATTTACAATTTCTCTTAATTTTTACTCATACTCCCTCTTGATCAAATCTCTTATGCCAAAAAATTTTTTTAAATTATATCAGAAAACAAAATAAGAAAAACCTTCTTATTACGAAATATTCGATATGCAACTACGAGCTCGAATATAATCAAGATTAATTAGCTTCTTAGTTTTTCGTGTTTTTCTACGTATATAATGCAAGACATTACGGAAAATGTTTTTAAGTTAAGATGATCTTTAATATCTTCCCCGTTTGTTGTAAATTCCAAAACTTTTGAAAACTTTTGATCATTTGGGAATGAGTACTCATCGAGTTATTGCTCTATAAGGTATATTGTCATAATTAAACACAATTTGAGTAGGAAATTGAGATATTACACGGGTAAATAATTTTTATAGAGAGGATATATGCGAAACAATTATATAAAGCTTTCTTAGCTCGATACGCGTCGTCTTGCTCCCCATCCCATGGTCTCGGGTTTGACATAATGGTATTAAAACAATCTCGATAATATTGTGTTCGCTGAGAATTCGATTCAATATATTAGGAGGACATAGAACATGAAGAAAAACAGTGAGGATATGTGTAATAATTCGTCCAACATAAAAATTTGGTACATTAATTATGAAAGATTTTAGAATGATTTACAATGATATAGTTTTAACAACTTAGATTATAAATTATAGAATGTCAAAGATTACTTGTTATTGTTATCAATGGAATCAATTGGACAACGTCTCACTTAAAACTTGATATGTGACTTTAATACTTGAATATAGAGTTTAAGGTCAAAGTGGATATTATTGGTTTAGTGTCTTATGCATTTCTCTGAACGATGTATGTCATATTTATATCATATCGAGTACTGGATTTGTATCAAAGATTATAGTTGATGAGAACTGTGCAATTTTGTAAGGATCAAATGCTTATTATTCGATCAAAAGTTATAGCTGTTAGCCTAACTTTATTTACTTATACACGTAGCAACGCAAAGTGCACCTATCTTGGAAGTTAGGGTCGGGCTATTAGGTTCATGAGTTTGGGAAGTATGTGTCTAACTATTGGTGCTAACTTCATCCCCGACATAGATAGTATTATCCGTTAAGATATGACATCACTATTTTTTACGACCCTACCGACAATCCCACATCAAGAAGTATAGAAATATATTTTTGGGAGACTCGAACCCATGACATTGTTCCGGAACCAATTGTTAAGATCATGAGCTGCCGAAAATTAGAGCTGGTAGGCAATATACAACTTTATTTTCTTATACATGTGACAACAAAGAGTGCGACGTTTTTTTATGTACATTATGATGGACTGTTAGGTCCATGAGTTCGAGGAGGAGTCACATGCATGTCTACCTGCTGATGCGGTTCCATATCACTTAAAGATCAGTCTTAACTTCTCCGACAATCGGCTCTATCGTCTTCACAGATAGTATGACCCGTTAAAATATAACGTCACTATTTTACGACTCACCTAGCCAATCAGATCAAGTCGTGCAATTAAACAGCATGACATACGAAAGTTTCTTAAAAACGTCACATATCTCCATACTATTTCCATTTATACGTGCTTAATCCAACAAATTCAATTTTTTACAATTGTACAACAGCGTATATGATACGTGCCATCTGCTCTTTGTTTGCACAATTATTAGTACAGATCGTTATATAACATGTTCTTTTTTCTTATTCTTTGTCATGTATTTTCATAATCCTTTTGGAGTTATTATATAATAGTCTATATGATAGGTGCCATCATCTCTTTGTTTGCACAATTATTAGGACATATCGTTATATAACATGTTATTTTTTCTTATTCTTTGTCATGTATTTTTTTAATTAATGACCATTCACCTTTTGGAGTCATTATATATTCTTTAATAATAGGATTATCTTTTTTTAGTGGTAGGCGTGCAACCGAGAGAGAGAGAGACCTTATTCCATGAAATTGACGTGTTAAAAAACAACATAATATACGTCTTATTTTTAAGATTTAGACTTTAATCTTTGGGTGAATTCTATATTTGCTAAAATCTTGAACATTGAATTCCAAAACTTGAATTTCATAATTTTGACTTTCGAGAACAAACTCTTTTTTATAATTTATTTATAATACAATAATTATGAATGGTACGGTCATTTTTACCTTGGGTCGGTCTCCTTGCAACTCCGGCCATCTATACGATCTAATATTAGTCATGTATGCTCCAGGGACACAGGTGAATTGGGACATAAACGAGTCGATAAAACCTGAAGTGATATGAGATTCTCCTTTCCGATTTCGCGTGTTTGATTATCATGTGAAACAAATTTCCTACTAAAATATTGTAGGGGTATGTTTTTGGGTCGGTATGTTATTGATGTAGCCAAATTAACCTCAACCGAGAGCTAATACCACCACGTCGAGGAGCTCGGGCACGTCGAGCAACTGGGGGCTAGATTGCACTTCCTTTCAATGCCTGCGACCACAAACAACTCGTTCAGAGGGCGCCGGAGGTGTGTCCGGCGAAGCCCCTCCGATGCTTAAGTCAGATGATGCGCGCGCGAGAGAATGAGAGCAAATATATGATGTGTGCAAAAGTGTGCAAGAATGAGTGTGTCTATAAAGGAGCAAACCTGGTGGTATTTATAGAGGGGCTAAGTCGGTGGAGAGGAGGATACCTCGGCGGAAATCTCGGACGAGTGAGATACTCCGTGATCTTCGGGGATCTTGTTACGTAAACAAGGAAAGTCGTATCGTCCTTGGATTCTCTAAAGAAGAAACAAATATCGTATCCAAATCTTCTAAAAAAGGAAAGACGTACCTAGGAAGGATTCTTCAGCACGTCGGATAGGAGGCCTCGGGCAGTACCCCGAGCTTGGAGCGCTCCCTCAGGCTACTTGCTCCTCTCGACACCGCAGGTGCTAGGGCATCCCCCGATCTGGTGGCAAGGCCTCGGTAAAGACTCCCGAGCTCCGTGTGTGCCTTTTGGTTGCTCTCGCTTTTGATGACGTAGGTAATATTGATGCTGCAGTGCCCGGTCCTCGGATCCCGAGGTGATTATGGGGGGCATCAGTTATATAAGTCATATCCCTCCTTACCTGTCCACGCATATTCCTCGATTTAAAACATGTATGGCCAAAGGACCTCTGATCTATACATGAAGTTAGCATTTTAATTGGGTAAATTTTTTTTTTTTTTGAAAAAATATTAGTAATGCATGTTCACAAAATTATAATCTTTTTTACCAACACATATTTGTATTCCATCACTTTTTAACAAATTTATAAATATACTACGAATTGTTATTATTCTGTTTTGAGAGAAAAGAAAAGAAAAGAGAGGCCGTAAAAGCGAAGCGTGTTGGTTTGGTGTTTGTGGCGCGTAAACGAAACAGCGGGCCCCACCCCCTTCCTTGGCACTTTTTTCACTGCTATGAATATGAATAACCAATTCTTACAACAAATTACATTGCTGAATTATTCTCAATCTCTCTCGAACGATAATCTCCAATTTACGCGGTACAAATCGCTCTCAATATAACCCACTTCCTCTTCCTTTCGGGTCCCAAAATATCCCCATTTCGTATCTCCTTCCTCTGGGATCCCTATCCACTCTTGGGTTCTTTCCAAAAGGGTGTTTCTTGGGCTCTGTGGGGAGATTTCTTGAGATCTACCATCCTTTTGATCTTGTCTGAGGTGTTTTGATTCTGGGTTTTTGTGGGTTCTGCTTCAATTTTCGTTCTTTTCGAATTTTCGGAGTATCAGTGGTGTGTGTTTTCAGTTTTGGTATCTTATTTTCTTCAATCGGCCTTCTGTTTGTTTGATTGATCTCAGTTCCAATTTGTCCCCTTTTGATGTGAATTTTTTTCGAGATATGCCAGCTACAGATTTCCTACGAGCCCCAGCATCATCGTCTTCGAGCTCTGGGTTCCCCATTTCGAGCAGGAAACGTGATCAAATCCACTCGATGGAGTCCCCGAATGAATTCGCCGGTCCGGAGATGGAGTTGGAATCTTTCCAGAGGCAGGTCTCCGAAAGACTCCACGACTTATCGTCATCCGACTCCGACGATCTGCTTTCGATCCCGTGGATTCGAAAGCTTCTGGACACTTTCCTCTGTTGCCATGAGGATTTCAGAGTCATCGTCTTCAAAAACAGGGGGCAGCTGAGTAAGCCCCCAATGGACAAGTACATTTCGGATTATTTCGAGAGGAGTGTGAAGGCCTTGGACGTCTGCAACGCTATTCGAGATGGGATCGAAAGGGTCCGCCAGTGGCAGAAGCAATTGGAGATCGTTCTATGTGCCTTGGACAGCCGGAGGACCATCGGGGAGGGCCAGCTCCGCCGCGCCAAGAAGGCGCTGATCGATTTGGCCATAGCGATGCTGGATGACAAGGAGTCGAGTTCCAGTGTCGCCCATAGGAATAGGTCCTTCGTGCGTAACAATGCGCATAGGGAGCTGAGATCTTTCAGGTCACTTTCTTGGAGTGTTTCGAGGACTTGGTCTGCCGCTAGGCAGATTCAGGCAATCGGGAGCAACTTGGTGGCTCCCAAGACTAACGAGACCATCTCCACCAATAGGTTGAATGTGGCTGTTTTCACAATGAGTCATTTGTTGTTGTTTGTCATGTGGGCACTCGTAGCCGCTATCCCTTGCCAAGATCGCGGCCTTCAGATTCACCTCTCTGTCACCAGGCAGTATCTTTGGGCCACCCCGATGCTTGCTCTACATGAGAGGATCTTAGAGGAATCCAAGAGACGGGACAGGAGAAATTCTTGTGGGCTGTTGAAGGAGATTCATGGGATCGACAAATGTGCTCGGCATATGAATGAGTTAGCCGATTCTGCTCATTTCCCATTGACAGAGCAAAAGGAAGCCGAAATGAAGGAAAGGGTTCAAGAATTGGCTCTAGTCCATGAAGCTATAAAGGACGGGTTGGATCCCTTGGAACGCCAAGTTAGGCAAGTGTTCCATAGGATCGTCCGTTGCAGGACCGAGGGACTCGAATCGTTTGGAGTCGCAAATAGCCATAGTAGATGAGTTTGATCCAAAAGTTTGAGTCTTTGGTTTCTTGGATATAGGGTAACAAAGGGGAATAATGTTAGGGAATGTGCCCAGATCAATAAAAAGGGTTGGGATGTGCAAATCTTGTTTGCAATTTTGTATAGGAATTAGGCTAAATCATGACAATGTTTTTCTCGACATTTTTGTTATCGCACAATGCAAGTTTTTAAAAGAAGTATAAATTCCCATGTCACTCTGCATTGTAAAGATGTAGGAAAACCCAGTATTTTTATCCGATCCATTTGCTTGCTTCGTTAGAGAATACTGTTGGTAATGGTGGTGATTCCACCTCAAGAACTTGGATATCCCTCGATTTATCGCCTGTATGACAAGAGGTCTCATCTATACAGGGATTAGCCCATTAATGGATAAGTATATGAATAATGTTTCGATCATTCTCGATTGTCCCACCAATGTGAACAGTCATCGATGTCAGGACAGATAACATACACTCCACATGGCTGCATAGTTTGCAGTGATGGAATATTTTCACTTTGTCTCTATACCTTTTATTTCTAGTGTTCACATTTTATGATTTGTACCAAGAAAAGTGAGGGAGAGAGAGAGGAAAGAACCAAGAGAGGCATGTATGATTAGCTAGACCTGACCACATGTGGGGTTGATTTGGAAATAGGTCCGGATCTTGACCCGTGGTCGACGGGTTGTTTAATCGGGTCAACGAGTTTGATCTGGAATCATATCTGTATATGTATACGGGTTGGTTAATCTGGTCAACGAGTTTGATCTGGAATCATATCTGTATCTGTATACGTATTGTCGGTTGTAGGTTGTCTAATGAAAACCCGTTGGTCCGGTCCAGTTTAAAAAAATAAAAAGTTTTACAACATTCGAACCTTGGGATTTAGAAACGGTCCGAACCCAACCCGTGATCAGGTGCATTCAGACGAGCATCTAAAGATTTTCTTCCTTGGCATATATATATATATATATATAGACTAATTAACAAACATGAGAGAAAACACCATTTTCTTTTCTCTAACTTCAAAGGAAATACAATTGCTAACAGAAGTTCTATGCTACTACTTCTGGTGAGGAGCTCCATATCATCATTATCTGACGTGTTGCATTAATTTTACTATAGAAATTATAAAAATAAAGAACTCTATAAAAATTTTTATCACGAACTTAGTGTTACTCATACTTTTACCAACGTCATTTCTTGCAAGATTTTATAACTTTGGTTCCAATTTAAGATATGGTATTTTAAAATTTAAAAAAATGATAATACATTTGTATTCACAATTAGAATAATAATATGATAAGAAAATAATAAAAAAAAAAACCGTCTGTTTCTTCAATTTTTCATATTAATATAATAGAGATTTAAAAATCTAAAAATAAAATATATATGCGCATAGGTATTCATTTTGCATAAATTCAATGAGCAGTCAACCTAACAAATTTTCCAAGAAACGAATCATTCTAGTTTTTGTTTCATGCAATTATTATATGGTCTTTTTTTTTAATGGAGAAAAACGAAATGAAATAAGTCATATTGGCTGTACATTCCTAACGTTTTTCTTGTTTAATTTATACCAAAATTAATGCGAAAAAACCTTGAAATATACCATTAGTTGAAAGTTAAAATGTGGCAAAATAAGAGTTGGAAATGATAATTTTGGTAAAAAAATCTCAGGAAAAGATTTTAGTAATTCAGAAAATGGCTTGAAGGAAGATATTTCAATCAAATTTTTGTTGAGAAATTAGATCTCAACCATGATTCATTACAGTGGATCAATTAACTAAGGTAAAATAATAAGAGGGGAACACAGACTAATGAGATAACAATGAAGAGTACATGTGTTGTTTACTAAAGCAAGGGGTGTTCCTCACCAAGCATAGACTTTCCCATCTTAAAAGACGATCCATGCATGTTATTTGTCTCCTATGATGGAAAAAAATATTCGTAACAGTGACATATATTTGAAATCTCATGCAACCGAATTTTGTCCGTCAATGAACTCCCATCATATCAGACAGTCAAGTCGGGAGGTCTGTCATCGGGAGATGAGCTAGATGGAAACTATTGGAGCTGAAATAGGAGTAAACTGCTTGGACGAATCACCAACAGTGAGGTATCACTAGGTCTGAGCCACGACACGATATAGCTCGAGGACTGTGAGAGGACACATCGAGAGCTCTGCCCTCGAGGATGAGCTGGATGTCTTTCCTTCATGACCTGCAACCACAGACGCTAGTCAAAGGGCGTCGGGAGTTATCCTGACGAAGCCCTCCGATGCTTAAGTCAGCTCGAGTGATCGATAATATATATATAGTGCAGAGAATGAGTCCGATGAATGTATGTAAACTGAGGCGTATCCCGGGTATTTATAGGAGGGGATATGCGATTGTTGCGTATACGTCACCTTGGAAATCATGAGCCGAAGGGGGCTCTGCAGACCTTGCGTGTACACTATCCTGCCACCAGTACGTAGGAATGGGTCTTGCGCTTTGTCAGTGCACTAATCATGTGCTAAACAAGAGGAGCAATTGGTTGTGATGGATCGTTATCAATGACATACCTCTTGCCCCGAGGTCACGTCGCTAAGCTATACTGTGAAAAATCGTCATACCTCGAGACCTCGAGGTATCCGGAAGTACTGCCCGAAGCGCATATCAGGTACCTACTGAACGTCTATTGGGGGTGCGTTGATTGGAAATCACAAGGGGTGCCTACCTGTCCGGTTTTCTTTATCCCGATGTGACATTTGATAGGTGAAATGACCTCTAGGACCGAGGTGATCGGGTGATGTCAGGACGGGAGGCTACCAGTGATGTTCCAAGAGGAGCTCTTTCCTCGTGTCCCAATGTGTAAATACTTGTGCTATCAAACTCTATGCGTGAAATCGGAACGAAAAGTTAGCGAAATGCGTGCTTTCTCCCATATACTCATCAATATAATCATCTGAGCACACATTATTACAGTTGTGATTTCCATTGAAGGGGAGCGATGATCCAGACCCTCTTTCTCCGAGGTCTGTTCGGTGAAGATTTCACTCTCCAACTTGTACGAACTTCAAATCACTTGTTTCGCATCACTTGATGAGTTTATGTGTTTGTTTGGTGTTTTCCTTCAGAGATTGACGACTATTTTAGTGCAGAAGCATGATGAAATTTTTCCTGAAACTGCGGTACTCAGAGCCAGTTCCGGGAAATCTTGGGCTGTGAAACTGGAGGCTGCTCAATGTTACTTTACGGTTCATTGGCCAAAATTTGTGGAGGATTTGGGGCTTAGAATTGGCGAGTTTCTGGTGTTCTAGTCAGCTGGAAACTCCAGCTGCCGCAAGAGGGCCATTTCAAACCCGTGATATTGATGAAGAAGTTGAAATATTGAGCAAAGATTAATGATATTTTATATTTGGTTCTCGGATAGGAAACCAAATAAAACCAAACTGTTTGTACCAAAAATATAAGCCCAAGAATGAAGCCAAAAACCGAAACCCATACCTAAAAATAATTAGACCCGGTCCATGGACAAACCAAAAAGCGACGCCAAGGAAAACAATTGAAGCAGTAACGTGGTTCATGGCCCAAGTCGTGCGAACGTGGCATTGGAGAAACTCCCCATGACGATATAAAGGAAACGATGGACAGACAAGAAGAATCATTCAACATCACTCAGCAAAATCTGCACAAATTCTCGGCAATCATCACCAATCAAATCCCTTAGTCTATTATGATTTTATTATTCAGTTCTCAAAATCATTTGTTCTTATAGTTTTGTCTCCTACATCTTGTTGAAAATACAAGCAATGTCAGATTTATTCCAGTCTTTTCGCTTTCTTGGCGTTATATTGATTCAGGAGATTAGAACTAACAATCAAATTTAGTTCCTGCTTTCGTTTGATTGTTAATTTTTTTTACAAATTTTACACAAATTGGTGCTAAGGCACCTGGCACGCCAAGCAATTTGCGCAGCACACAAACAAAATTTGGCACGCCCGATGGGACCGAAGTATGACTCCGAGAAAAAAAGAACAATCCGATAAGAACAAAGAAATTGACAGCATGACAAAACTCGAAGAACTCCCGACTATGAAGAACAGCAAGAAATATCTGTTCAGGGTATGGTTGACAGTATTGAAGGCCACTCCCATGGCCATGCTATTGCAGAAGAGCCTGCCAAACCACAGATTGTTATGGATATGGAAGAGGCTTCCAGTGTCATGGCTGAGGGTATTCTAGCTTACGTGAAAGCAGTGATGAGCCACACCACTCAGTCCACAAATTATGGGAATTTCCAACACAAAGAACCAGAACAAGGTGCGGGGAGTTCCAGAGCAGGCGAAGCTCGCCGCTCTATCCCAACTCCCCAAAGTCATGAAGAGAGATACACACCCCCTCATCGAAGAGAAGAAACTAGTTTCCAGAGAAACCCTGCGATCGTTAGTTGAAGTCGCCTATATTGGACGTATGGGGTTATATATGAGTTGACATAGTGTATGCGGAGGTCGCTAATATCGCCTCAACACCTTATATAGGTGCACCATAGTCCGGGATTTTAGAACACGACACTCCACCCCGACTGAAGGATATGTTCATCTTCAAGTTATATTATAACGTTTGAAAGTTTGTTTTAAATTGTGGTGTGGTTTGATGCATATTTCATTGTCATCTTATTTTAAGATGTTGAAATTTTTTTTTACAAAATTATAATCTATTAAGTGTCGGGCACTGGGCCCCACAACCAAAAGATCAAACTACAAGATTCGTAATAGAAATCTATGTACTCAAGATAAACAAAGAACGACATCAATAGAACAAAGGAATAAAGATAGAAACTCTATAATTAACACACCAGATAACTTGCTCGAATCAAAAGGACCATGCTCTAGTACCGAATAACATGATTCTTGTAAAAATATGAAGAGTAAACACGAGTATATTAAAAGATTATCCTCTATTCCACAAAACACGTGAAAACGTCGATTCAACGGTCGTATTCTCCACCTCTAAACTCGATGGTTAGCAACAAAAACAACGAGAAACGAACAACTGAAATCAATTGAACCTCCAAAAATTTTACGTTGCCAACTATTAGGCAAGAATTTTGTTTTTAAAAAAAGGTTAGCCTATTAATGGACTAACCCCCTATATAGTTCAGAGGGGCCCCTTAACCCATATATGTTTTAAATCGAGGGATATGCACGAGGAGGAAGGGCCGGAGGAGAGGACTTATATAACAAGAGCATACCTCCACAATATTTCAGTGGGGAATATGCTCCACACGAAAATCGAACCCGTGAAGCCGGAGAAATTACTCCCATATCACCCCAAGTCTTACCAGCTCGCCCGTGCCCCTGGGGGCATTAGGCAAGAATTTCTTCTTCTAGTATTGGTGGATGAAAATGAATTCCATCCTGGCACCCACACTGGATCGTGAATTACATATGAGTTGTGCTGGATCGTGAATTACATATGAGTTGTGTTAAAATTCAGATATTCCAATATAAGGTTTAGCTATTTTTCTTATTGTTGAAAACTGATATCAAATGAAACACTTGAGTTTACTGGGATTCTTGTTGCTTCTTCAAACATTTTTCAAACTTATATATGAGACCACGTACACAGGCATGTTAATGTTTGTACTTGGCTCTAAAGTTCGTGGAAATTAAAAAATTTTTGTTCATTTTTATCTATCTATCAATATATTGATCAATCATTAAATATTTTTTTTCCAATGAATGTAACTAGAAGAGACACAATTTATATAAATGTGGTCATTTAAGTGTGCAACTTGCACAATGAATCCAACCATGCTATTATTGAGAAATAGATATCACATCTCCAGCTGAAGAGCAACTCAACTCAAATTTAGAAAAATCCAAAGGTTCTAGATGACAATGGAGAAATCTTTGGTGGCTTAGATGGTGCAGGCGGATGTCGTTTACGCACAAGGAGTTGATCCTCGTCGGCAACGTGCTTGGGTGATGGTGCGGGTGCAGGCGGATGGATCGGTTTGTGTTTCGATGCCTCGGCCAGCATGTCGAGACGGAGATGAGAATGCGGTGTGGGCGCATGTGCAGGTGGTGGACTGGATGGCTTGCGTTGGCTGAGTTCTGAGTCGTAGGCAATGGATTCGATGGTTAGTGCCGAAGCAGTGAGGAGAAGAAGCAACAAATTTGCACTAGACATGATTATTGGTATTGAAGAGAATAGAATTGCTGGTGATTTATATAGGGAAAATTAGGAGCCCTTGCATAGTTTGCATGACAACAAGTGTCAAAAGAAATGCAAGGACTTTGGAGAGGCGGAATCATTCACCAACCAAACAAAAATTAGTTCTTACCAAGTATATGATATATTATATGATAAAGCACCACTTGCGTTATGGTTAGTTTTAAATATTATTTTAATAATACCATCAAAGCATTAACATCAGGACCTTCCAATTTTAATAATTTATATAGTTAATAATTGATGGAATACATGCATAATTCATTAGCTTTTTCTTTTTGTTAAGTAAAAATAAATTTAATTTATATAAAAAAGAGATTGTATTATCAATGTGTGAATCATATATATATAAACTCATTGTACATACATAGTTATAAAAAGAAGTAACTGATCTTCAGGTTTAAATAAATAAGAAATATTTATTGTATGGACCAATAAAAATTCATCGTATAAAAAACAATAGATTAGATTTCCTGAAGAAACACACAACAACATAATTATATTTTATTAAATTGTCCTAGTTATGTTTTTAATCTACATAATCTGCACGAAGTTTATCATATTTGTTGGGAAAATATTCCGAGTTTTGGTGAAGACAAAAATCAGCTCGGAGGCTATCAGATCAAATCAGACGTATGGAACACAACAAACTAGATAGACTAAGCAAAGTTAACTTAATCTTAAGAACAGTTTAGATTAGATCACGCTAAGTAAGGACGACATAGCATCTGGTCCAATTAGAAGGGAACTCACATCAGAGATGGATGGAGCTTCGTGACAGATTGATACAAATCATAGCAGCTTCCACCCAGTATCTTCAAGTCCTGAAACAGTTCAGATCAGAGCTTAGGAGAGATCGGAGTACGAATAATAATAAAGTCATTGCTTGTTACAAATCGCTCCAAACCAGCTTAGAGACAATTAGAAATAAAATGGTCTAATACAATTTAATTCACAAAAGAAATACGGTCTGAAACAGCAAGTAAACGCTGGCTTACCGATAAACACACTCCTCCGATCAGATCCAGCTCATGCCATCCATCTCTCAAAGAACATGCTCACCTGCACCCAAGAAATCTTGTGAGCCTAGGGGCTCAGCAAGTAATTTGAGTGTAACAAAACAACATTGCAGGCGGACAAGAACTTATAAAGGAAACTGAGTTAAATCATAAACTTTCTTAGGTTCTGCGGTTATAAAATAACCCATTACTCATATAACATTTTTCGTATGGGATGTGGAGCAGAAGTTCTCCTTAGGTCTGGTCTCTTGATCAAGCTTATCTAATATCAGGTCTATGGCGAAACTATCGCCCATTATCATTCATGTTTGGAGGGACACCCCGATCCGTCGATCGACATCCTCACTCCCATAAGCTGACCGTCTGTTATGCCACAAATCATAAAACTTACAATGAACTTCATTTAAATGTTATGACATATGACATGGAAACTTCTGACATTCCTCCTTCGTAACCTTGCCATATATTATTAAACATTTGTACATACTATTGTTGAAACTATTCTTGAAATACTCTCCTCTGATCTGGTCGCGAAACATCTCACGAGCTTAGATCAGCTCTGGATAGAAAATAGATCACGACTTAGATCAGCTTTGGATAGAAAACAGATCACGACTGGTTGGTCATCTCAGATTGGGGAAAGTCAACACAACTTAAACAATCGGGCTAAATCAAGAAGGTCAAACAAAGTCAACTCAGCTCAAGACAATAGGATTAGATCGTGAACTTAGAGCAGCTCAGGGGGAAACAGATTACGCACTTGGAACATCTCAGAAGAGGAAAAACAGTTTACGGGCTTAGAAAAAATCGTGAACTTAAAAAGGAACAGTCACTCAGCTTAGAGTAATGAAGTCAGATCGCAAGCTCAGATAAGCTCTTGGGAATATCAGATCGCAACTGTAAGCTGGTTCAGAACTGAAATTTAGATTATGAACTTAAATCATCTTAGAAACATGAATTATTGAGGTTCAGATCAAACTGAAGTGAATGGATCAAATCAAATTAAACTAACGACATGGTACTGCTATCAGCTCGGATAATGAAATCGGATCGTGAGCATAAAAACATCTCTGGGTGAGAAATTAGATTACGAGCGTAAAACAGCTCTACCAAGAATTACAAGGATCCAGATTAGACCAGAATAATGGGTCAAATCAGATTAGCATAAATACCTGATACTGATATCAACTCGAGAAGTCCAGAAGAGACCAGCTCAGCTTATCAGATCAGAACGAAGTTCTAATTAGACCAGCTTTGTCTATCATCTCGGAACATCATCCTTAGCCATTCAGCACGATACAGACGATGGAAATGTCCAGAAGTCATACATGTAGGCTGTTTTCATACATCCCAGTATTTTGAATAGAAAACCTAACATCCATCTCCATAAAACCAGTCTTTTCGATCACTTTTGATGAAAAAAACACTTACTGTGAACCCACATTCATTTAGAAAACCATTTCAGCTAAATACGTAGCTTCGAGAGAGTTCATTTTATATCAACCTATGACTAGTAGACCTATACAAAGACTAGAGTTTAGCATTTACAGATCTCTTTCGTTATCCTATTATACGGGTCATTCCCCGTACAAAACAGATTGAAGGCTATTGAATTTATAAAAGGTTCAAGATCCATACCGGGGCGGTGAAATAAAGTAACAGTGGTATAGGAAGTTTTATTAGTGAACTGAGCTTAGATGGCTTAATCCACAGATAAGATTTCAAACAAACCTATCAATATACTTGACCTGACTCGCTTTCCTCACTCCGTCCCGGCTTAGGAGAGATTGAGCTTGACTAGAGCATTTCTTTGCCCGATAGCGCCTTCATTCCTTCTTTTCAAGATGTTTACTTAGCCTCCTTCCTGGTCCTTTCGAACCAGATATTGAAAAACCTGGCTCACAGCTAGATAGAGAGAAAAGTGGGAAGATTGAATCTTGGTATCGCACACACCGCAAAGAGGTGAGACTTAAAGAGGTGGTGCTACATCCAACCCGGCACCAAGCATGAACAAAACCAAACAAGATAATTTTTTTTACAAAACTGTAAAGAAGACTCCAGACTCAATTGCATCGATCAAATCCTCAACTCACGTCTACCCTTCCGCTTTTGAAATGAAAAAAAAATGGAATGCTGATTGATCCACTCGCCCTCTTCAGTTAGGTTTGAGGGAGGAAGTAATTATTCGCATCCAGTAAGAGATAAGAAAACTCTCAACATTTATTGATTAATTATCGGCTTTAGTCTCTTCCTTCAGCCTAAGGCCGTCAAAGAGCAGAAAAGTGTACAAACGATTCGATCTTATTGGCTTCTTCAAGAAGATAGAATTATCTCTATCTATCTAATGCAACAAGTCTCCTACTCCTCCTACTATTATTATCCGTTTTTAGGGTAAATGACTGAGTCTATTCCTTACTGCTGTTGACATGGGTTCATTCCTATCCAGCGGCAGCAGACTAGTCTTTATGGCCAGAATTGTCCGCAAGGTGAATGAAAAGGTAGCTATGGAATTGCTCCTATTACAAATCCCGTGCCAATGTCAGATCTACGAATACCGGGTTGTTGTTTGCAAGAATACGCTGGCTCTTTGAAGGACAACTTCCCTTGTTAATGTACGAGCAGGGGACTAGTTGAAAGATGCCCACAATCAGATGCTAGAGGAACTGAACTGCCAATATGTATATCAAGATCAATAATAAAGGCAAGATTATGTTCTGCTCTTGTCTCAGATTTCACCTCTCTGCGTGGGAGAGGGGAATGAGGAGGTAGCGTCGTAGGGACTCGAGCTTTCTCGTTCTTTTTTCTTTTCGCTTTCGGATAACTCTGTCGATCAGCACTAATCTTTCCCTTGGGTGCCCGCCTATCTGGCTAATTCGTCTAGATCTTATCAACATGGTTGCCCAGGTTATGATTGAGCGTCAAGGGCTTTGCTCGTTTGTGTCACTCGCCTACGAGTATCTTCCTTACTTTTGCCCGCAATGCAATGTTGTTGGCCATTCCTCGGCTACTTGTCGTAAGAATCCAAATAAGCAGCAAGATAAACCGAAAGGTGATGATGGAGATGGAAACTCAAAGCGTAGCAACGCTAAGAAGCCTGTGGTCTATCGTGAAAAACAAGCTTCCAAGGGTAAGGAAAAGGTGACTGATTCTTCGGACATGCCGATTAATAACTCATTTTCATGTTTGCATCCGGATAATGCTACATCCACTGATGAATTGGAGCCACAAGCGGACAGTGGTGCAAGTTCTAGCTCTGTGGATGTTTACGTATCATCCCCAGCGCCTCCCTTAGTTCAGTCTTCGGCTGACTCTAAAGTTTCTGATTCTCCCTACTTAGCGGAGCCCATTTTTTGGTCGTCAGCCTTGGATTCTCACATGCAGACTTCTTATGGCAATGAGCGATTGATTGGTCTGAGGTTATCGACAAAAAAGATTTGTCTAAGCCACTTCGTTTCTTTTTGTCCAAGTCACTTCTTTTTTTGTCCAAGTGGCTTTTCTTTTTGTCTAACTCACTTCCTTTTTTCTGTGTGAGTTTGGGGAAGATCCCCATTCATAGGTCCGAGATCTACATCTATGAATTGGAAGGTCCGAATGATCAACTCTACAATCAGTTGTTAGAATCAATAGGTCTTCAAATTGTTCATTTGAAAAAATGGAAACCCTTCTTATTGGATGATCATGATACTTCCCGAAAATCGAAATTCTTGATCAATGGAGGAACAATATCACCCTTTTTGTTCAATAAGATACCAAAGTGGATGATTGACTCATTCCATACTAGAAATAATCGCAGGAAATCCTTTGCTAACGCGGATTCCTATTTCTCAATGATATTCCACAATCAAGACAATTGGCTGAATCCCGTGAAACCATTTCATAGAAGTTCATTGATATCTTCTTTTTATAAAGCAAATCGACTTCGATTCTTGAATAATCCACATCACTTCTGCTTCTATTCTAACACAAGATTCCCCTTTATCTGTGGAAAAGGCCCTATCAATAATTATGATTTTACGTATGGACAATTCCTCAATATCTTGTTCATTCGCAAGAAAATATTTTCTTTGTGCGTCGGTAAAAAAGAACATGTTTTTTGGGGGAGCACCGAGCCAGCCATTGCTCGATCCAATAGCCCACTCACCTTTCTCCAAGATTGAAGTTGTAGGAGTCCTAAAATCTTAATGCCCTGATCTGCCGTCCAATCTACATACATTCATTCTACTCGGTAAATATGGCTTAGCTGGCTCTCTGTCCGCTTCTCCTTTATTGATAGGCTCGGTAGGCTAAGTAAGTACTTCCATAGGCCAGTACTTCTCTTGTTAGGCTAGCCAGTAAGTAACGTAAACGTAGTTGGTAAGGCTTTCGGGTGTCCAGTTTAATGTACGGATTTTACTGAAAAGGCAGACGAAAGTAAACAAGAAAAGGAAAGTTCTTCAAATACCTAGCTCCGATAGAGTTCATTTTATATCAACCTATGACTAGTAGACCTATACAAAGACTAGAGTTTAGCATTTACAGATCTCTTTCGTTATCCTATTATACGGGTTATTCCCCGTACAAAACAGATTGAAGGCTATTGAATATATAACAGATTCAAGATCCATACCGGGGCGGTGAAATAAAGTAGCAGTGGTATAGGAAGTTTTATTAGTGAACTGAGCTTAGATGGTTTAATCCACGGATAAGATTTCAAACAAACCTATCAATATACTTGACCTGACTCGCTTTCGAAACAATAAACTCTGGAGAAACTTCAAACTCAAACACACAAGCTGAAAGAACGTACTATGCTTTCAAGGATGCGTCAAAGAACAAAAATTACTGGCCTCAAAGTTGAACGACAGTTTGCAAAGAACAACTCCGGCTTTGAATCTTCCACAAGCACGGTCGAAAATCTTTAGAAAAATTGAAGGAGAATGACTTCAGTTGGATTCTATCTGAGAGAATTCTTAGCGCCTCAAATGGGTAGCAAATGATGAAATTTGGTGTGGAGTAGGGTTTAAAGTACTGCACAGGTATGGGCATCTACCAACCAAAATCATTTCTTTGAAAAGTATTTTTATTTTTTAAAAACCTGAACCGTGCTTGGGTTCATCCTCCGGGAACTATTCCCGAACCGCCAAGGTTAAAATCCAAGAATTCAGCTCAGACGAAATCTGAAATGTTAAACGCAAAATAACAATTTAACCCTTCAAGACTATTGGATCTGTGTAACAGATCTATCTTAGTTTTGATGAACACAAAACTTGTTATTTTGTATCTAACAGTTTATATGAGTGTGCAGGCTTAGCTAGGTTTAGATCAGATTAGACACAAGCTGAGAAGCGTCGAACTGAGTTGATCCTCAGTTCTTCCCTGAAACTGATGGAGAAATCTTTGGTGGCTTAGATGGTGCAGGCGGATGTCGTTTACGCGCAAGGAGTTGATCCTCGTCGGCCACGTGCTTGGGTGATGGTGCGGGTGCAGGCGGATGCGGATGGATCGGTTTGTGTTTCGATGCCTCGGCCATCATGTCGAGACGGAGATGAGAATGCGGTGTGGGCGCATGTGCAGGTGGTGGACTGGATGGCTTGCGTTGGCTGAGTTCTGAGTCGTAGGCAATGGATTCGATGGTTAGTGCCGAAGCAGTGAGGAGAAGAAGCAACAAATTTGCACTAGACATGGTTATTGATATTGAAGAGAATAGAATTGCTGGTGATTTATATAGGGAAAATTAGGAGCCCTTGCATAGTTTGCATGACAACAAGTGTCAAAAGAAATGCAAGGACTTTGGAGAGGCGGAATCATTCACCAACCAAACAAAAAATTATTTCTTACCAAGTATTGATATATTATATGATAAAGCACCACTTGCGTTATGGTTAGTTTTAAATATTATTTTAATAATACCATCAAAGCATTAACATCAGGACCTTCCAATTTTAATAATTTATATAGTTAATAATAATTGATGGAATACATGCATAATTCATTATCATCTTATTTATTTACAGAAAATATTTAGCACATTGGCCGAAGGCAAAACAAAAAGAAAATATTATTCTAGAGATCATATTGTCAAAAGGTTGAAAATATTGATAAGTTTGTTTTTTGTCAAAAGAAAATATTATTCTAGAGATCTATTTTTGAAAAAAATAGATAAGTAACTAAAAGTGTATATTTTAGAATATCGGATTTATAGAATATATAAGGCTCCGTTTGGACATGTTTTTAAAAACGTTTTTAGTGTTTTAAAGTTAAAAAACTTAAAATATGTTTGGATAATATTTTTATAAAATATTTTTGAAAATATTAAAAAACTAGTTTTTGAGTACACATTTTGAAGAACAAGTGAAAGATGTTTTCTAATATTTTTAGAATACAAATATAGGGTAAACTTTATACGAATGGTCAATTAAACTTTTTTTATTATACTAATTTTTTAAATGCTATTTTAATACTATTTCTTAATTATAAATCATTTTTTAAAATAATTATCTAAACATTTTTTCATTTAGAAATTAAAGTAGTTGTCCAAACCCATACTTACCTTTAAAAAAGCTTTCAAAATATTTTATAAGATTTTTCTAAAAAACACTTTTATAAAAATATTTTTAAAAACTTGTCCAAACGAAACTTATTATAGTTAAAATATCATGCTAGAGTAAAAATTATTCGAAGTGAGTTTATTGGACTCAAATTAAATAAGATTGCACCTAACATAAGTATTGGGCCTTTCTTTCATCGTTTAGCACATTTCTCCTCCAAGCAAAGTCAAAGAGGAATGTGTTGGCTTTGTTTTACTTTTGGAATCACTCGATATCATTAAGGAAAGCATTGTGTTAAGTTAAGCGTGTAAGGATCATAGTAGTATCGGGTTTGATGACATCATACGAAACTCTCGTACATCAAACTTCTGATATTGTGTCACTTGATCTGATTGGTCAGGTGGATTTTAAAACTGTGAGTCCAAATATTAACGGGTAATAGTATTTATGTTGGATATGATCGATGGTAGAGAAAATGGTAAGACTGATCTCAAATGGATTATACAGCACAAAAAGTTAGATATACACCACCCTGTACTCACAGGCCTAACAGTCTGACTCAAACGTATATAGTTAGTGCATTCTGTGCTGACGCTTTATAATAAAGTTACACCTTATTAACAGCTACAGTTTTGGCATAGTAGCAAACTTTTTGATCCTAATAAGTGGTATCGGAGAGAGGTCTCCCAAGAAGCATGATATACTTCTTGGAGGAGGAGATTGTTGAGTTAACTGTGCAAGGGTGAGAGTAGTACTGGGACAGGTGATCTGCTGGGAAGCTCTCGTACGTCAAGCTGCTGACATTGTGCCGCTTGATTGACCAGGTAAAGTTGCACCTTGGCAAACGGTCATAACTTTGGCCTAGTGTAATTGCTTGATCCTAACATGTTGTGCTAGAAATATCTATCTCTCCCAAATCAATTGTTGAGCTGAATCCTCTCTGGTTTCTAAATTTCTAGATTTTATCGGTTCATATTTTGGGATTATGTAATAAAATCAACTTGTAAAAAAAATTGAAAACCTCCATCGTGAAAGCAAGAAGACTAATGTAACTACCGATAGACGTAAAAAAAATAAATGTTGAAATTTGCACTGTTTCTTTCCTGATTTTACAGCAAGGTTCACTCTCCTCCCTTTCATATTGGAACCATCTATATATTCGGAACCCTCACGACGAGACCTATATTTTGTTGGCGCAGCGGCGGATCCGGATCCCGCTCCCGGGACGCAGCGGAAGATTTCAAAATTTTGCATCGGGAACGGTCAATACATAACAATAATAACAAATAAACATACATAGGGTGTTTGATTTGGTACCTTGCTGGCGTCTAGGCGCCTGACTCCGACCAATTCACGAGGAAATTGGCACTTCAACGGTTGGCGGTTGTCGTTCTCCGAATCCGGTCCACGACTGAAATCACGATCCCTTTGTCGGTCTGCACTAGAAAACACGACAAATGTTTCACGGACGGAATCTCCACGTCAAGACGGTCGGAACAAGTCCAACCACGGCAGGCGACAGCGCACGACGGCGGGCGACGGCGCGAGGGAGGGGACGGCGGCCGTGTGGAGAAAGGAGGAGAGGGGGCGGCTACTTTAGGGTTTTTGGAGTAGTATATTTGTGTCATGCAAACCCTATGTCATGTATTTATAGACTTGGGATGGGCTTGAACCGGCCCAATGGGCCTGGGTCAGGCCCAGTCCCGTATGAACATTCGGTTCAACTGCATCACCGTGGCTCCATCATACTTCCGATCGACGATCAGATCGGACCGATCTACACAGTTTACAAAACTGAGTATTATGATGCGAAAATAATTTTTCAGACCACCTAGTCCAAAATTGCAGTTTAGCCCCTCCAAGTTTCAAGGATAGTCAAACTAGCCCAAACTTTAGGGAAATTGCATTTGAGACTAATCATTACAACCAAGACCTCGGACTTATCACTCGACAAATGGTAACCACTTGGAAAGTCCGAACGAGGGTAGTTCGATAGATCACCAGGTCACTATCCATCTGCATGCTCAGAACATCACAATGTTCCCTACCAATGAAACGTGGTACTTCACATCGCAGATGCTAGTCTCAAGCTCGGGCGGGCTTATCCTCATTTTGACGGCCCAATCGACTAGGAACGAGTTTAGAATACACAGTGACTATTAGATGTGTTTCATGATATCCATCATATCCACTATCACATCTAACATACACTATGATGCATTCTAGATCTTTGTCCAACACAATTGTTAACATTATAAAATAATGAAGATAAAGAATGCCATAAAAGAATACGAATTTCATAAATAAAGATCGTTATACAAAGAGTCAATAAGAACCCACACGCCACAAGTTGGCTAGTTGGGCATCTACTCTAACATATTTCTGTACCAATTTTGTAAGGTTTTGTTGCAACTTCTGGAAATCAATCAATCGTCGCAGCGACGCATGGCCTTTGTCGCTTCTCATGAACAAGGAAGAGGGTTCTATAAATTCATAAATCCACAAGATATTTAATTTGTCTTGAATGATTAAATTGTTGTTTTTGCGTTTAACATTTCAGATTTCGCTTGAGCTGAATTCTTCGATTTTTAGTCTTGGCGGTTCGTGAATAGTTCCCGGAAGATGATCACAAGCACGGTTTAGGTTTTTTTTAAAAATAAAATAAATAAAAACATTTTTCAAAAAAATGATTTCGGTTGGTAGATGTCCATGCCTGTGCAGTACTTTAAAACCTACTCCACACCAAATTTCATCTTTGCTACCCATTTGAGGTGCTAAGAATTCTCTCAGATAGAATCCAATCGAAGTCCTTCTCCTTCAGTTTGTCTAAAGCTTTTTGACCGTACTTGTAGAAGATTCAAAGTCGGAGATGTTCTCTGCAAACTGTCGTTCAGCTTTGAGGCAAGTAATTTCTGTTCTTTGACGCATCCTTGAAAGTATAGTACATTTTTTTCAGCTTGTGTGTTTGAGTTTGAAGTTTCTCCAGAGTTTATTGTTTAGCTGAAATGGTTTTCTACATAAATGAGGGTTCACAGTAAGTGTTTTGTTCATCAAAAGTGATCGAAAAGACTGGTTTTATGGAGATCGATGTTAGGTTTTCTTTCAAAATACTGGGATGCATGAAAACAGCCTACACGTATGAATTCTGGACGTTTCCATTGTCTGTATCGTGCTGAATGGCTAAGATGAGGTTCCGAGCTGATAGGAAAAGTTGGTCTAGTTTGAACTTCGTTCTGATATGATAAGCTGAGCTGGTCTCTTCTGGACTTCTCCGAGTTGATATCAGTACCACGTATTTATGCTAATCTGATTTGACCCATTATTCTGGTCTAATCTGGATCCTTGTAATTCTTGGCAGAGCTGTTTTACGCTCTTAATCTGATTTCTCAAGCAGAGCTGTTTTATGCTCGCGATCCGATTTCATTCTTTGAGATGATAGCAGTACCATGTCGTTATTCTAATCTGATTTGATCCATTTACTTCAGTTTGATCTGAACCTAAATAGTTCATGTTTCTAAGATGATTTAAGTTCATAATCTAAATTCAGTTTTGAACCAGCTTACCGTTGCGATCTGATATTCCCCAGAGCTGATATGAGTCTACGATCTGACTTCATTCTCTAAGCTGAGTGACTGTTCCTTTTTAAGTTCACGATTTGTTTCTAAGCTCGTAATCTGTTTTTCCTCTTCTGAGCTGTTCCAAATTCGTAATTTTTTTCCCTGAGCTGCTCTAGGCTCATGATTTGATCCGATTGTCCTGAGCTGAGTTGACTTTATTTGACCTTATTAATTTAGCTCGATTGTCTAAGTTGTGTTGACTTTCTCGAATCTAAGATGACCAACAAGTTGTGATTTGTTTTCTATCCAGAGCTGATCTAAGTCGTCATCTGTTTTATGTCCAGAGCTGATCTAAGCTCGTTAGCTAATTTTCCATTCTGAGCTGATCCCATAATTTCTTCAGCTGTAGTCAGTTGTACTCCCAGTGTCATTTTAAAGTTCAAGGAGATTTTAAATTAGTGAACCACATTATTTTGCGATCTTAACCAGATCAGAGGAGAGTATTTCTGTGAGGTCCGGGGCTCAAAGAGGGCGGGGAGTGATCGTCGGTGACAAGAGGTTGCACCGTCCATAAGCGGCTCCTGGCAGGCTTCTGAGGCGAAGGGGCACATGAATGAACCGATCCCACATCGGAATGATAGGGATACGAGACTAGGAAGTTATAGATGTAATTCAAGTTAGTTGAGGAAGGCTTATCAGATTTAATTGGTACTACTCATACCAATAAGGTGCATCTTCTTTTCGGGATCTCATCACTTAAGAAATCCAAAGTTAAACGTGCTTGACTTGGGATAATTTTGGGATGGGTGACCCCCTGGGAAGTTTCTCAGGGTGCGTGCGAGTAAGGACAAAACACGTTGGAAAGATCAGTTTGGGTACAGTGGAGACTGTCGTTAAATCTGGGGTGTTACAATTTCAAAAAGAGTTCAACAATAAAATATAAGAAGGTATTTTATGACCAATCCATTATTGCGGATGTGCGATCCGAACTGAGGAGAGAGTTCTTGCCTTTGAAGCAAGGAGATCTTTTGGCGAGGGATTATATTAGTAATTTTGAGCGGGGATGCTATTTTGTGCCGTTAATTTGTGGAGATGCTGAAGAAAAGCTCCGTCATTTTGTGGATGGATTAAAACCAAAGCTTAAGCACGATGTTAGGCTAGCTGAGACAAAAGATTCAGGCAGCAGTTGACAAGGCTCTGCGGGCTGAACAAGACTGGAAGAAAATCGAAGCAAAGCGCCAACAAAAACTTCAGGCCTTTCAGCTTAGAGATCAAAGACAATCTAAACGACCCAATTAGAACCAGTAGAGACACCAGGGTCAATGACCACAACATCCACAACCACTCAACCCAGTTCCCAGGATATATAATAGACCAGTTTGCCCAAAGTACCACAAGAATCATGATGGTGAGTGTATAGCTGGTCATAATGTGTGTTACAAGTGTGGTACTCCTGGCCACATTGCTAAGGACCGTGATCAAAGCAGCTCATAACCAGCAGAGCTTATGTGATGACGACAGAATAGGCGATCCCAGACACTACCGTAGTTACCGGTAAGATTATTATTGCTGACATGCCTTCTATTGCTTGTTAGACTCGGGTGAACCCATTAGTTTATGTCAGAATCTTTTGTTAAGAAATTACCCAAACCACCTGAACGATTATCAGTAGGCTATTGTGACATGGTGCCATCAGGAGAGGGACTTGTATCCCATAGTATATTTCGTAGCATAGACCTTAGGCTCCAAGGGTATGTAGTGTCTGCTGATCTAATCGTATTACCCATGCCCAAGTTTGATTTAATTGGGAATGGATTGGTTAAATAAGTATGGAGTAGTTATTGATTTTAAACTAAGGATAGTAGAAGTTGAACCACCCCAAGGGGATCAGTTTTGTTTGAAGCTAACCAGGTTAGGAGAGTTGATTTCAGCTGTCAAAGCCCAAAGCTGTTTGAGAAAAGTATGTTTAGGATTTTTGGCTAGCATATCGTCCATAGTTGATGATGGGAAACCTAAGCTGATAAATGCGGAAGTAGTGAATGAATTCCCCGAAGTTTTCCTAGATGACGTCTCTGGTCTACCCCCAGATCGGGAGATTGAGTTTGTGATTGAACTGGTACCTGGTGCCGTGCCAGTATCTAAACCTCCATATGGACTTGCACCTACGGAGATGAGAGAATTGAAGGATCAAAGCCAAGATCTTGTAGAGACGGGTTTCATACGTCCTAGTACCTCACATTGGGGAAAGAAGGATGGAAGCTTGAGATTATGTAAAGACTATAGAGAGCTGAATATGCCGATGGCGTAGAAAAAGTACCCCTTCCAAGGATCAAAGATTTGTTCGATCAACTTCAAGGAGCAATAGTGTTTTCTAAGATTGATATCCGATCTGAATACCACCAGCTGAAGATTGAAGAAGAGGATACTTACAAGACTGCCTTCAGAACGCGTTATGGTCATTACGAGTTTTTAGTGTTTCCATTTGGATTGACGAATGCACCTTTAGCGTTCAGGGATTTGATGAATAGAGTGTTCCAACATTAATTATATCAGTTTGTAATAGTGTTTATAGACGACATTTTGATATGCTCTAAGAACAGAAGAGAGCACTCGAATCAGCTCAGGACGGTGTTGCAAATTTTAAAGGACAAGTAACTTTTGTTAAGTTCAGTAAGTGTGAGTTCTGTTAGAGGAGGTTACATTTCTAGGTCACATAATTTCTAAAGATAGATTATAATTTGACACAGCTAAGGTGGAAACAATTTGAGACTGGCCTGTGCCCAAGAGTGTTACTGAGGTCCGTAGCTTTTTTTTAGGACTTGCAGGTTATTGCCGTTGATTTATCAGAGGATTTTCCAAAACAGCAGTTCCATTAACCTCCTTGACCAGGAAACATGTCAAGTATGATTAGATCTCTGATTGTGAGCTGAGTTTTGAGAAATTGAAACAAGCCTTAGTGGAAGCCCCTGTGTTAGCCATGCCCTCTTGGCAAGGAAATTATGTTATCTACGCGGATGCGTCCAAGCTGGGATTGGCCACTGTGCTGATACATATTGTAGGGGGTGATGAAGTTTAGAAGGAAGGGTAAGCTGAGTCCTAGATAAATCGATCCCTTCAAGATCATAGAAAGAGTGAGAACGTTAGCTTATCTGTTAGCACTACCTCATCAGCTATCTACTGTACACAACGTGTTTCACGTATCAGCTCTTAGGAAGTACGTTCCAAGTCCCTTGCATGTATTGAGCTATGAGCCAAAATAGTTCGCACCTGATCTGAGTCATGAAGAAGAGCCGGTACGTGTTCTACTTAGAGAAGATAGAAAACGGAGAAATCAAAGTATCCTTGAGGTCAAAGTTCAATGGGTGAACCATTCAGAGCGGAAAGAAACATGGGAAGTTGAGCAGATATGCTTAGTCACTACCCAGAGCTGCTTCAGTGAGCCAATTTCTAGGACGAAATTTATTTAACAGGCTAGAGTTGTAATGCTCAGGAAATCCATAAATCCACAAGATATTTAGTTTTTCTTTGTTAGGATCGAAAAACAGATTGTGCACTACAGTGAAAACAGATCGTGCGATCTGAAAAAATAATAAAAATGAGTTAGAATAGCAAACACAAGCTGCAATAGCTCTGGTTCTTGAAATCATTGAGCATCGAGAAATACATCAGATTAGGTATAAAAACAAAGAGGAAAACATTTGAATGTATTCTCTAAGATTTAAAATTGAAAGCAGATGGTTTCAAATTATGCGATGCAAGTATGTATGCGGGAAGCTGTAAAGAACTCATCTAAATTTGTTTATGGAAGTTCAGAGCCTTGCTCCTACGTCTCCCCTTCTATCAAATTGGAAGGCTCTATTAGAAGGCTTTGATCATACAACGATGTGTATTGATCCACTCAGCTGAGACTTACCTATTGCCCAAAGCTGAACTCCTAGACTCTCTCTCTACACACCAGCTCGCAGGCTGTGTGATCTCCAATTCCAAGAACATGTTTAACGTCTCTGTTCAAATACTACAAACACTAAGTTTAACATCTTCATGTCAAGAATCTGTTTGTATTTTGGGGTGTGATTCATTCAACTATTCTATTCAACTCTCGGATCTCATATATGTGAGTGAATCTGTGTGTGAGAAGTATTACAGTGAATGAAATTCTCGAATGTTTTCTCACACTGGGAAGTGCTTCTTTCAAAGCTAATAGACTCAACAGTCTACTTTTACGATTAAGCTCCTTTGATCTGATAGTCGACTGCTTCACCTCTGTTTTCTTTCCCTGGCGACTACTCTCTCTATTCCTCTTCTGTCTCATTGTTCGTTCGCCATTCTATCGCCTTGTGTCTTCATCAGTTTAGCTCGTATGAATAAGGTCTCTGATCTCATGTTACCCTTGGACACAATCTTCTAGTCGTTGAGTTGCTTCTCTAAAGTTCCTGACATTGTGTCCTTGTTGTCATTTCATTGTACATAGGTTTCTGAGACCATTTAATTTTTTTGTACTTGTACTGAACCTGATGTTGACGTAGCAAATCTGTTTGAACTACTTTAATCCAGACTTTACATACACTCGTTTCAAACTGCTTTGCTCTAATCTGATATGCTCTAAGCTGAATGCCTCTGAGCTATTCTATCCTGAGTCATGTTCTGATCTGCTCTTCAATCTTGTATCTTCTTCTTCCTCTCAGCAGATCGCCTCTAGGAAACTCCACCTCAGATGATCTTGTTCATCTGCTCTAAGCTGATTCGACTCTATGCTGATCTTGCTCTGTTATTACAGCATATATATCCTGAGCTTATCTGGTCTATGTCTTAATTCATTCAGTTCTCAGCTGAACTCTTCTAAGATGGTTGCTTCTGAGTTGATTTTCTTGTCTCTTCTAAGCTGCTCTCCCTGAACTGGTTTCTTCTGTGCTGATCATTGCTCTAAGATAAATCAGTTTGGATGTTGTTTGCTGGATTAGTTTGGGTGTCCCCTACTGGATCAGTTTGGACAACTTCTCAATTGAACTCAGTTCGACGCTTCTCAGCTTGTGTCTAATCTGATCTGAACCTAGCTAAGCCTGCGCACTCATGTAAACTGTTAGATACAAAATAACAAGTTTCGTGTTCATCAAAACTAAGATAGATCTGTTACACAGATCCAACAGTCTTGAAGGGTTAAATTGTTATTTTTGCATGTAAAATTTCAAATTTCGTCTGAGCTGAATTCTTGGATTTTAACCTTGGCGGTTCGTGAATAGACCCAAGCACGGTTCAGGTTTTAAAAAATAAAAATACTTTTCAAAGAAATGATTTTGGTTTGTAAATGCTCATACCTGTGCAGTACTTTAAACCCTACTCCACACCAAATTTCATCATTTGCTACCCATTTGAGGCGCTAAGAATTCTCTCAGATAGAATCCAACTGAAGTCCTTCTCCTTCAGTTTTTCTAAAGATTTTCGACCGTGCTTGTGGAATATTCAAAGCCGGAGTTGTTCTTTGCAAACTGTCGTTCAGCTTTGAGGCAAGTAATTTCTGTTCTTTGATGCATCCTTGAAAGCATAGTACGTTCTTTTCATCTTGTGTGTTTGAGTTTGAAGTTTCTCTAGAGTTTATTGTTTCGAAAGCGAGTCAGGTCAAGTATATTGATAGGTTTGTTTGAAATCTTATCTGTGGATTAAGCCATCTAAGCTCAGTTCACTAATAAAACTTCCTATACCACTGCTACTTTATTTCATCGCCCCGGTATGGATCTTGAATCTGTTATATATTCAATAGCCTTCAATCTGTTTTGTACGGGGAATGACCCGTATAATAGGATAACGAAAGAGATCTGTAAATGCTAAACTCTAGTCTTTGTATAGGTCTACTAGTCATAGGTTGATATAAAATGAACTCTCTCGAAGCTACGTATTTAGCTGAAATGGTTTTCTAAATGAATGTGGGTTCACAGTAAGTGTTTTTTTCATCAAAAGTGATCGAAAAGACTGGTTTTATGGAGATGGATGTTAGGTTTTCTATTCAAAATACTGGGATGCATGAAAACAGCATACATGTATGACTTCTGGACGTTTCCATCGTCTGTATCGTGCTGAATGGCTAAGGATGATGTTCCGAGATGATAGACAAAGCTGGTCTAATTAGAACTTCGTTCTGATCTGATAAGCTGAGCTGGTCTCTTCTAGACTTCTTCGAGTTGATATCAGTATCATGTATTTATTCTAATCTTTTGACCCATTATTCTGGTCTAATCTGGATCCTTGTAATTCTTGGCAGAGCTGTTTTACGCTCGTAATCTAATTTCTCACCTAGAGATGTTTTTACGCTCACGATCCGATTTCATTATCCGAGCTGATAGCAGTACCATGTCGTTATTCTAATCTGATTTGATCCATTCACTTCAGTTTGATCTGAACCTCAATAATTCATGTTTCTAAGATGATTTAAGTTCATAATCTAAATTTCAGTTCTGAACCAGCTTACAGTTGCGATCTGATATTCCCAAGAGCTTATCTGAGCTTGCGATCTGACTTCATTACTCTAAGCTGAGTGACTGTTCCTTTTTAAGTTCACGATTTTTTCTAAGCCCGTAATCTAGTTTTTCCTCTTCTGAGATGTTCCAAGTGCGTAATCTGTTTCCCTCTGAGCTGCTCTAAGCTCACGATCTGATCCGATTGTCTTGAGCTGAGTTGACTTTGTTTGACCTTCTTGATTTAGCCCGATTGTTTAAGTTGTGTTGACTTTCCCCAATCTGAGATGACCAACCAGTCGTGATCTGTTTTTTATCCAAAGCTGATCTAAGTCGTGATCTGTTTTCTATCCAGAGCTGATCTAAGCTCGTGAGATGTTTCGCGATCTTTACCAGATCACAGGAGAGTATTTCAAGAAAAGTTTCAACAATAGTATGTACAAATGTTTAATAATATATGGCAAGGTTACGAAGGAGGAATGTCAGAAGTTTCCATGTCATATTCCATAACATTTAAATGAAGTTCATTGTAAAGTTTTATGATTTGTGGCATAACAGACGGTCAGCTTATGGGAGTGAGGATGTCGATCGACGGATCGGGGTGTCCCTCCAAACATGAATGATAATGGGCGATAGTTTCGCCATAGACCTGATATTAGATAAGCTTGATCAAGAGACCAGACCTAAGGAGAACTTCTGCTCCACATCCCATACGAAAAATGTTATATGAGTAATGGGTTATTTTATAACCGCAGATCCTAAGAAAGTTTATGATTTAACTCAGTTTCCTTTATAAGTTCTTGTCCGCCTGCAATGTTGTTTTGTTACACTCTACTTGCTGAGCCCCTAGGCTCACAAGATTTCTTGGGTGCAGGTGAGCATGTTCTTTGAGAGATGGATGGCATGAGCTGGATCTGATCGGAGGAGTGTGTTTATCGGTAAGCCAGCGTTTACGTGCTGTTTCAGAACGTATTTCTTTTGTGAATTAAATTGTATTAGACCATTTTATTTCTAATTGTCTCTAAGCTGGTTTGGAGCGATTTGTAACAAGCAATGACTTTATTATTATTCGTACTCCGATCTCTCCTAAGCTCTTATCTGAACTGTTTCAGGACTTGAAGATACTTGGTGGAGCCTGCTATGATCTGTATCAGTCTGTCACGAAGCTCCATCCATCTCTGATATGATTGTTCTTCTAACTGGTCCAAACGCTAAGTCGTCCTTACTTAGCGTGATCTGATCTGAACTGTTCTTAAGACTAAGTTGACTTTACTTAGTCTGATCTGGTTTGTTGTGTTCCCTACGTCTGATTTGATCTGATAGCCTCCGAGCAGATTTTTGTCTTCACCAAACTCGGAATATTTTCCCAACAAATATGATAAACTTCATGCAGATTATGTAGATTAAAAACATAACTAGGACAATTTAATAAAATATAATTATGTTGTTGTGTGTTTCTTCAGGAAATCTATCTATTATTTTTTATACGATAAAGTTTTATTGGTCCATACAATAGATATTTGTTATTTATTTAAACCTGAAGATCAGTTACTTCTTTTTATAACTATGTATGCACAATGAGTTTATATATATAAACAGAAAGAAATGTGATTCACACATTGATAAATACAATCTCTTTTTTATATAAATTAAATTTATTTTCACTTAACAAAAAGAAAAAGCTAATGAATTATGCATGTATTCCTAACTATATAAATTATTAAAATTGGAAGGTCCTGATGTTAATGCTTTGATGGTATTATTAAAATAATATTTAAAACTAACCATAACGCAAGTGGTGCTTTATCATATAATATATCAATACTTGGTAAGAAATAATTTATGTGAATGATACCGCCTCTCCAAAGTCCTTGCATTTCTTTTGACACTTGTTGTCATGCAAACTATGCAAGGGCTCCTAATTTTCCCTATATAAATCACCAGCAATTCTATTCTCTTCAATACCAATAATCATGTCTAGTGCAAATTTGTTGCTTCTTCTCCTCACTGCTTCGGCACTAACCATCGAATCCATTGCCTACGACTCAGAACTCAGCCAACGCAAGCCATCCAGTCCACCACCTGCACATGCGCCCACACCGCAATCTCATCTCCGTCTCGACATGCTGGCCGAGGCATCGAAACACAAACCGATCCATCCGCCTGCACCCGCACCATCACCCAAGCACATGGCCGTCGAGGATCAACTCCTTGTGCGTAAACCACATCCGCCTGCACCATCTAAACCACCAAAGATTTCTCCATTGTCCTCTAGAACCTTTGGATTTTTCTAATTTGAGTTGAGTTGCTCTTCAGTTGGAGATGTGACATCTATTTCTCAATAATAGCATGGTTGGATTCATTGTGCAAGTTGCACACTTAAGTAACCACATTTACATAAATTGTGTCTCTTCTAGTTACATTTATAGGAAAAAATTATTTCATTGTTGATCGATATATTGATAGATAGATAAATAAACAAACAATAGCTTTAATTTCCACGGCCTTTAAAGCCAAGAACAAGCATTCGTATGCCTGCGTACGTAGTCCCATATATAAGTTTGAAAACTAACTAAAATGTTTGAAGAAACAACAACAATATATAGAGTTTCTATCTTTATTCCTTCGTTCTATTGATGTGTACATAGATTTCTATTACGAATCTTGTAGTTTAGTCTTCTGGTTGTGGGGCCCAGCATTCGACACTTAATATATTATGATTTTGCAATTTTTTTCAACATCTTAAAATAAGCTGACAATGAAATATGCATAAAATCACAACCGAATTTAAAATAAACTTTCAATCATTATAATATAACTCAAAAGATAAACATCATCCTTCAGTCGGGGTGAAGTGTTGTGTTCTAATATCTATGGCGTACCTATATAAAGGGTTCAGGCCAAATTATCGACCTCGGCATACACTATGCCAACTCGTATATAACCCCATACGTCCAATATATCAAGGCGACTTCCACCATATCAAAGTGAATCATAAGACTAAATACATAGCAATCAAACCACCAACTCGTCATTCAAAATTTCATTACAATGATACATTTATCTCGTATTACACCGATCGTTTGTACCTTGTCAATGAATATCAAATATGGAATAGCTGTACCAATCTATGATAATAAATCTTATCTCAATCTAAAAATATTTCCGTAACACTTCTCTAATCTTAAATTGTGCGGTCCGGATACAAACTGCCCCTTTTTCGTTTCCTTTCTACACTGGGCACAGGGCCGCCTCTTCCTTAGCGCGGGCGCATTCAAACTACTGATTTTGGACTTGTGTTGCTTCATTTCTTGTGTTTCCTATCATTGGCTTGGGGTATTACACAAATCAACAACAAAATATTTCCAACTTCCTCCTTTGATGTAGGCTCATGTATCAATGAGTTTCAGCTATAAGCCAGCTAGAGCAGTTATCGTAGAAAATTAATAAACCATTTGACAACATGTTATGGTAGAGATAGACATTTCTAGCACAACGTGTTAGGATCAAGTGTTTACCATAGGCCAAAGGCTATAGCTGTTAGCCAATGTGCAACTTTATCTGATCAACCAGATCAAACGGTACAACGTCATCAACATGACGTGCGAGAGCTTCCCAGCAGGTGACCTATCTCAGTACTACTCTCACCCTTGCACGCTTAACTCAACAATACCCTCTTCCAAAAAGTATAGAAATATGCTTCTTGGGAGAACTCGAACCCTTGACCTCACTCTGATACCAATTGTTAGTATCAAATACTTATCACTAGGCCAAAAGCTATAGCTGTTCGCCCAGATGCAACTTCATTTTTATAATGTGGCAGCATAGAGTACATATTATATATGTTAGAGTCGGGTTGTTAGGCCTTGAAGTCCGGGGAGGTATATGTCTAACTGTTAATATTGTTTCATATCTATTTGAGATCGACTTATCATTTTGTACGTCGATCATCTCCCCAGTAGAGATAGTATTAGCTGTTAAGATATGATATCACACTTTTAAAACATATCTAACCAACCAGGTCAAGTGACACAATGCCAATAGCTTGATATACGAGATCTACCCAGGAGGTCACCGAGGTCATCCATCCTGATACTACTTTCACCCTTACACACTTAACTCAACACAACACTTTGATTCCTTAAGTAGTAGTACATTTGGGTTTGATTTTAGTTAGGAGTTATAGATAACATTTGCCCCTTATTTCCTACAGCTAGGATTCTTATTAAGATTAGTACTTAATTGTTTTACAAGAATTACATGTTTTCTATTAACTAAAGAGAACTAGTTTTCCACAAAATATTGGGATATTTATATGCCCGTTTATTCTCTATTTATGTGAGTACCAAAAAACAAAGTTATCAATATTTTCAACCTTTTGACAATATGATATCTAGAATAATATTATATTTAGGTTTTGCCTTCGGCCAATGTGCTAAATTTTTTTCTGTAAATCAATAAGATTATAAGGAAGACCCTAATGTAAATTAGTCCATCAATATTTTTGTAAATCGGATCAGATGTAGAAATGCACTGATACTGCTTTTTATAAATCAAGGCCCAGATCAGATTCCTATGATACCACTTGATAGGATCAAAAACTGGTTGTACAATACAATATAGAGGTTAGGGGGGAGTAAATAAACTCTTTTTGAAACCTTTTATGTTTTAAAACAATTTTGGGATTAGCTCTGTTAAGAGCTAATTCCTATGCTCAATCCGATCTACTCTCTTGTAAAATAAATAAATTATGTGGAAAAATCACAATTGAGCAGTGAACCAAAAGTGTGATGCATGCAAACTGAAATAGTGAAAAGAGATTAGAGAGTCGAGTTTGTTTATGGAAGTTCGAAGCAATGCTCCTACGTCTCTACTTCTTCCAATTTGTAAGGATTTGCACTAGAAGAATTTGATGTAGAATACATAGTATCATATCCTCTCAGTCAGTCAGCACCTGATCTAAACTCCTAATCTCACTCGAAAAACAACACACAAGCTATAAAATTTCAAATACAGCACGCTGGCTGTGAAAATGTTGGATCTGTGTAGTAGATCAAATCTGGATTTTGATAAACACAAAACTTTTTATTATGATTCTTACGATTTAATTGGGTGCGCAGGTCTAAGCTGAAGCAGATCAGATTGCATAGGTCTAAGCTGGAACAGTCGAGGACGCCTAAACTGATCCAGCAGATGACATCCAAGCTGGCCCATCTTGGAGCAAGAGCAGCTTAGAGAGTCAGATCAGGGCCGAGCTGAAAGCTGAAGACTGTACAGTATAAGAAGAGCTAAGCTCAGTTACGAAGTGCAGATCAGTTTAGCGTAGAACAGTTCAGTTGAAGCATCGAGTTAGAGCAACTTTATCTGATCAACCAGATCAAGCGGTATAATGTCAGCAACTTGACGTACGAGGGCTTCTCAGCAGGTCACCTATCTCAGTACTACTCTCACCATTGAACGCTTAACTCAACAATCTCCTCCCTCAATAACCAGTACTACTCTTACTCTTGCACTCTTAACTCAACAATATCCTCCCCCGATAAGTATAGAATGCTTCTTGGGAGACTCGTACCTTTGACCTCGCTCTGATACCAATTGTTAGAATCAAACGCTTACCACTAGGTCAAAAACTATAGTTGTTAGTCAAGGTGCAACTTTATTTTCTTATAATGTGGTAGCGCAGAGTACATCTATTATGTACGCTAGAGTCGGGCTGTTAGGACTATAGATTCGGGGAGGTGCATGTCTAAGTGTTGGTGCTGTCTCATACCCAAGGGCTGCGAGCTCGATCACAATGCTGCTGAAGCATTCATCAAATTCTGCCATGGTTTCGCCTAGCTTCATCTTTATTGAATCGAACTTTTGGATGGAAATGGTGAGCTTTTTTTCCTTCGTCTGCTCGTTGCTTTGACAAATCTGGGTCAGCTTTTTCCTTGGTTGTTTTACATGTTCTGATTTTACTAAACACATTTTTATCAATCGTTTTGTATAGTATATCCTTGGCCATATTGTGAGGAGATACATATGATATTGCAACTGACCATATGTCATCATCTTGCACAACCAAATGTCCCGCATGCGAATTTTCGAATCATTATAATTTTCATTTGAAAACGTTGGAATATTTTTGTATGATGCCATTGAGAATATGCAAATGAAGTTTTGAAAAAAAAAAATTTATTCAAGGATTGAGCTTCCCCTGCTCTGATACCACTTGTTGGAATCGGATCAGAGGTAGAAATGCTCTGATACCTCTTTTTAGAAATCAAGAACCAGATCATATTCTTCTGATACTGCTTGATAGGATCGAAAACTGGTCGTGCAATATGGTTTAGAGTTTAGAGGAGGGTGAATAAATTATTTTTGAAAATTTTTGTATTTTAAAACAATTTTGGGATTAACACTGTTAGGAGCTAATTCCCGTGCTGAATCCGATCTGCTCTCTTGTAAAATAAATGAATTATGCGGAAAAATCACAATTGAGCAGTGAACCAAAAGTCTGATGCGTGCAAACTGTAGTAAACAGATTAGAGAGTCGAGTTTGTTTAAGGAAATTCGAATCAACACTTCCACGTCTCTCATTCTTCCAAACAGGAAGGATTTTCACTAGAAAACTTTAATGTATAATACACAGTATCATAATCCACATAGTCAGGCAGAACCCGATCTGAACTCCTAGTCTCACTCGATAAACATTACAAGCTGTAAAATTTCAAATACAGCATGCAAGCCGTGAAAACAATTTAAATAAAGGCTTTTCAAATATATGAGCTATTTGTATACAAGCCTATAGTATTCAGTCTTCAGCTTGAAATACTTTCAGAAAATTTAAAAGAAAAACAATGAAAAACAATCTTCTGATTAAAAGGAAAAAATCGCAAGTGCAGTTGCTCACATCGCGTTTGAAGTAGAAAGCTTCTCATTTCAAAACATCGTATCTTTCTTCTGAACTTGATCTTCCTTTTGTACTATCAGGATTCAAAAGGTAATAAATGTATCCGGTAGGACATTTTTGCATCCTTGTCAATGCATTTAATGGTGCATTTGATGATTGTCCTTTGATGGTACAGCTCCATTAAATGTCTTCTCAAAGTAGCAAGTCTTGTTTACGGTTAACTCTGACACATCTGATATTATGTTTAAAACATATCTGCTACACTCCTTTCGTCAAGTCATTGCCTCAAAGACTGCTCTGTTCAACTCTCCTTCTGATCTGTTCTGGACCTGATCTGACTTACAAAACTCCACATACTCTGTTCTGCTCTTGAACTATTTCGATGCTCCGCTCTGATCTGACCCGTTCTGTCGAAGCTCCTAAGATGTTCTATTTTCTCCTAAGCTCTGATCTGAACTGCTCCAGGACTTGAAGATACTTGGTGGAACCTGATATTATCTGTATCAATCTGTAATGAAGCTTCATCCATCTCTGATCTGATTGTCCTTCTGAACTGGTCCAAACGCTAAGTCGTCCTTACTTAGCGTGATCTGATCTGAATTGTTCTGAAGACTAAGTTGACTTTACTTATCCGATCTGGTTTTTTATGTTCCCTACGTCTGATTTGATCTGATAGCCTCCGAGCTGATTTTGTCTTCACCAAAACTTAGAATATTTTCCCAACAAATATGATAAACTACATGCAGATTATGTAGATTAAAAACATAACTAGGACAATTTAATAAAATATAATTATGTTGTTGTGTGTTTCTTCAAGAAATTAATTCTAGTATTTTTGTAATTTTTATTAGTCCATACAATAAATATTTCTTATTTAAAATTGGAAGGTCCTAATGTTAATGTTTTGATGGTATTATTAATAATAGTTAAAACTAACCATAACAGAAGTTGATGCTTTATCATATAATATGTCAATACTTGGTAAGGAATAATTATAACAACAAATTTTTTGTTTGGTTGGTGAATGATTCCGCCTCTCCAAAGTCCTTGCAAATTTTTTGACACTTGTTGTCATGCAACTATGCGAGGGCTCTAATTTTCTATATAAATCACCAGCAATTCTATTCTCTTCAATATCAATAATCATGTCTAGTGCAAATTTGTTGCTTCTTCTCCTCACTGCTTCGGCACTAACCATCGAATCCATTGCCTACGACTCAGAACTCAGCCAACGCAAGCCATCCAGTCCACCACCTGCACATGCGCCCGCACCGCATTCTCATCTCCGTCTCGACATGATGGCCGAGGCATCGAAACACAAACCGATCCATCCGCCTGCACCCGCACCATCACCCAAGCACATGGCCGACGAGGATCAACTCCTTGTGCGTAAACGACATCCGCCTTCACCATCTAAACCACCAAAGATATCTCCATTGTCGTCTAGAACCATTGGATTTTTCTAAATTTGATTTGAATTGCTCCTCCGTTGGAGATGTAACATCTATTTCTCAATAATAGCATGGTTGGAGTCTGTGTGCAAGTTGCACTCTTAAATAACCACATTTATATATTTTATTTCTCTTCTAGTTACATTCATTGGAAAAAAAAAATATTTCATGATTGATCGATATATTGATAGATAGATAAAAAATGAAAAAAAATCTTTAATTTCCACGAACTTTAGAGCCAAGTACAAGCATTAACATGCCTGTGTACGTAGTCTCATATATAAGTTTGAAAACTAACGAAAACGTTTGAAGAAGCAACAAGAATCCTAGAAAACTCAAGTGTTTCAATTGAGTATTAATTTTCAAGTTGTCTACTCAAGTGATATTTATTTATCATATGTACTCGGTCATATCATATTAGGTAGAGCCGTCAAAACGGGTAAAGTCCGTCGGGTTAGCCCGCCTCGCCATGAAAAACAAGCGGGTTGGGTTACTAAAATTATACCTTGTTTGGAGGCGGGTCGAAACGGGCTGGCACGTTTGGGTCATGGGTTAAGGCGGGACGGGACGGGTTGGCCCGCGGGTTAGTAAGAAACTAATAAAATTTATTCTTTTATAATTTTCTATTGGAGTCAATATGGCATTTTACTCGTATTTTGGGCTATTATTCTTTTTTGTGGTGTCTTTCAAATGACAACAATTAATGTGCCATTATAAAAAATTAAAAAAATTCAAGAGCAAATGTATTTGCATATGTAATTTAATTTATTTTATTATAAGATAAGATCTTAGTGATCGAATTGCATAAAAAATTAGAAGACAGTAAGCCAAATGGAGCGTGTTAAATAAAATACATGATCATTGAACATATTAATGCTCTGGTAATTATAATCTAAATTTGAAAAAAAAAAATTAGTTAGCCGGTTGGCCAGCTAGTCCGCCAACCCATTGCGGGGCGGGGCGGGCCATATCTTTAGGAGCCAACTAGATTGGTGAGCTGGCTCGCCCCGCCCCGTTTAAATGCGGTCCTCGGTGGTGCGGGGCGGGTTGGCCCGTTTGACGGCACTAAATATTGGGTTTATACTCACCGGTCTTCTTACTACATCTTGTTTTCATGTGCTTGAGAGTAGGTGTGAGATGAGGCAAGGAAGGTCAAACTCAAATTCCTGACGTCAAGTATAAGAGTTAGAGTGAGTAGATTATAATTTTTTTTTTGCAAAATTATAATCTATGATACATATTATAGCTTAAAATTGACTCCCACGGGAACTTATTATTCACCTTTAGTTTTCAATAAACTTTAGTAAAGGTTTTTCATATCTTTTTTTTTTTTTTTTTTTTTTTTTAAAATACACTCTTTTATTAGATGCGGGGATGGGGATCCCCGTCCCCGAACCGATCCCCACGGGGATGGGGATGGGGATCCCCGAATCATTCGGGGGCGGGGATGGTATTGGCAAAATCGTCCCCGCCCGCCCCGCCCCGTTGCCATCCCTAACAACCTCTGACCTACAATCCCAGTTCGTTTACTTGGGACTTTTTTCTAAAAAATCTCCATGTTTTCGGTGTAGAACGGAATTCGATGAAAGATGAGCGATTCGTCAACCTCTTCGTCGTCCTACGACTCCGCCGTGGGTGCCCCACAACCGGTACTGGTGCTGTTGACTTCATGTGTTTATGTCAGTGTGTGCTTTCTGGGTGATGGGTTTGGATCTTTTCTTGGTTTGGGTTTTGTTTTTGAAGCTTGAGGGGTTGGTTTTACTTCGTCTTGTCGGTTTCTCTGGGGTGATCCTCTCCGATTTTGGTGTTTTTCTTGTGTTATTTAGTGTTTATGTGGATCCCTTTTCTGTGTTTTGATTGTATGGCGGGCCGTTGATGTGTCCGAGGATCTGGATTAGTACAACCTAGATAGTTGAAGGAGATGTATATGTGTTTTTTTAATTTTTGCTTCCGCCAAACCCGTGGAATTAGGGCTCTTGTAATTGTGTGGAAAGAGTTGAAAGTTTTTGAGGAAATGAGTTAAAGTTCTGCACATTTTTCGACAACTAAGGTTTTGATTGGGAAAAGTTGGAAGCAAAATCTATCTTCATATTTTCCTTGTGTTGTTTTGTTAACTTAAAGAAGTGAGTATACGTTTTTGTAGATTCTTTTTAACTGGTTGAACGTATTGATTATGTTGGAATAAATGTTGTTCATATGGTGGATTTATTGCAGAGTGTTGTAGGGAGTCATTCAACGTCTCAGGGGATATTTGCAGCAGTGTCTCGCCATTGGCATGATGTGTTTTGGTTGCTTATATTTATGGCACATTTGGTGGTTGTCGGTTTTGCACTGGCAGTTTTGGGGCTTAACGGGTTTAAGCAGAAGGATAGGCTAAACATTGATCAGTATACAATGGGATTTCTTGAGAATAAAGATGGTCTAACAGAAGATTACTGGCCATTGTATGCTGTTGCTGGCGGCGTAGGGGCGCTTTTGGGATGGACTTGGTTGCTATTGCTTGGTTCACGAGCAAATCAAATGATGAAGCTCTCTGTGCACCTTTTGACAACATATCTTGCTGTCATCAGTGTGCTTTGTTTTTGGATTAAACAGCCATTTTGGGGCACTGCATTTGCCGCAGGTGCTGCATTGCAATTCATGTATGTGGTATCAGTCATTGAAAGGTAAACTCTGCTACCTCATATTTAATGTTCTTGATGTATCTTTGAACTTGAAATTTGATTCAAGTGATTGTCAAATGCTATACAATTCATCAAATTGATACCATTTTTCATCTTATAAAGGCTAGATGTTTATGTTTGAGCGATTTGAAATCTGATCTCCATCAATTTTAACAAAAGTTAAGATCAACATTCAAGGTAGCATCAGGTCCTTTGATCTTAGTATTTATGGGATGCTACTTGATATTGGTTAACACTCTACACTTTCTTTACAGTGTTATAAATATTGCTGAGCTTGCCAGTCAAAACTGTTACCTTTCACAGCGTATAAATTTTAGATAGCATATGCAACAAACCTCATGCTCATATAAATGGCATACCTCTGAATAATGAATCAGTTTATCAAACTTATTTTTTGATGTCTTTCTGTGTTACCATCCTACGTTGAGATAAATATGTAGAATAAATTACTTTCCCTATGGAACTTGTTTTGAAGTAGCCAGGAATTAAGATGGGGGCCTAGAGATTTTTAATTCGGTTTCTTGTTGAGTGTATGGGTATAAAAAGGTGAAAAGAAATATTTCGATGATATAAACCTCGTAAAAAGCTATATATTACTTTCACGGAAATTACAGTTATCCAAAAAATGGTATTCCACTCATGAGAATGCATCCACCTTAGTCCAATTGTGACATCTTTTAGGCCGAAGTAGAGTCACTCAAATTTCTGTATGAATATAAATTTATCTGACTATCGTCCTTCAATAGACTTCCTTTTACCATGCTGGTGCTACAAAGGGCAGTGAATATGGTTTGGAACCTTCCTGAGGTCACTAGATTAACATGCATATTTATGCTAGTAATGCTTTTCTGGCTCTCTCTGTGGTCCTTTGGTGCTGCTGGTGTTGTTGCACTGAGCTTTCGTGATAGTGGACGCTGGTGGCTTCTTTTGGTGAGCTGGCAAGTTATTTCTCTGCATGTCATATTTTAGGCCAAGAAATAATATAATACAATTCACAACATATTTTTCAAGTGAACAAAAGGACGGAGGCATGATCCCATCACTCATGCAGGTGTTATCTGTGAGTTTGTTTTGGACTGGCGCGGTTCTTTGTAATGTTGTCCACGTCATAGTTTCAGGGATGGTCTTTCTTGTCCTTATTCATGGCGGTCGAGAAGCAACGTCAATGCCTTCTAAACCATTGATCAAATCTTTGCGGTATGCTGTCACTACATCTTTTGGCAGCATATGCTATGGATCCCTGTTTACAGCCGCTATACGAACTTTACGATGGGAGGTAAGCAATCTGGGTTGATTAGTACCATTGCCATTTAGTTATGTATGAGCAACAAATCAAGTCACACTTGTTCTTACCAACAAAAGTTCTTGTAAACTTGATAGATTAGAGGATTGAGGTCAAAGATTGGAAACAATGAGTGTTTGCTCTGCTGTGTTGATTTTCTGTTTCATCTGGTAGAGTTTTTAGTTCGTTGGTTCAACAAATATGCTTATGTCCAGGTATTTTTTCGACCCCAGTACATTCTTGCCTAATAGTTGAGTAAACTATGAAAATATTTGTGAGACACGCGATCTTTTTCTTCCAGATTGCAGTTCACGGAAAAAGCTTTAATCATTCGGCAAAAGATGCTTGGGAGTTATTCCAATCAACTGGCGTAGAAGCACTTGTAGCATATGACTGCTCAGGCGCCGTTCTATTGATGGGAACAATCTTGGGTGGACTTATTGCCGGAACTTGTGCAGCTGTTTGGACTAAGATCAAGCATCCTGATCAAGTTCTAATGGTGGGCTGTACCGCCATGTTAATGGGAATGATCTTGGTATGAAACGACCCCAGATCCTCGTTCCGACAGAATTATTACCAACTTGGTTCCAGTTTCAATTCTTTAATACCAAATTGCATTTAAGACAAATAGCTTTCTCAGAGCATGTTAAAACTTGGAAAAATTTGCTTTTTCGCCTAAATACTCAGAAGTTTAATTTTTTCTCGACAGGTTGGGTTGGCCATGGTGGTTGTGGAAAGCGCAGTAACATCGATTTACATCTGTTTTGCCGAAGACCCTTTGCTAATAAACAGGTGGGATGCTACATTCTTTAACCAGATGTCGGAAAAACTACACCAGAGACTGCAGCACAGAAGTGCTCGGGCGCAAGAAGTATTAAGTCATACAATAGATGATCAAATATGAAGTTCATGTATGATTGTTATCTTGTACAAGATAAATAACATATAACTGGTTCCTGCAGTTGGTTTAAATGAAATGTGAAGTGCCTTTCTTTTCCTTTTATCTTTCAATTCTTCTACAATTCCGTCGTAAATGTCTGCTATATTGATTGGATATTCGGCATGTCTCCTTAGAAAGTGAATAACATATAAATTCTTACAAATCAAGTCTAAGGGATTCCTTTACTTTCACTTCTGGTATTCAGCTTACGTATTACCTCCACCACGCCGTTGAAACTACCAAAACGACTCCCTGATTGAATGAATGCGAGTTTTTTGTGGAACCGGTGAATCTGTGAGCTAGTTAAATGTGTGCACATATATTTAGTAGTGTCTTTTCCCTAAAGTCCAAGTAATATAACTTTGAAAAATAATCATATTACTCGCTTCCACATAGCATCGGATAAATAACATGACAACTTTTATGTTCTTTTTTTGATTGAGTGATTGAATTCATTTGTTTACATACACCTCAGAGTTGTGCTGCAGATATATTTGTTCGCCAAATGATACAATGGCAAGCTATGCATCCACGAAGGATTTTTCGGTCTCGTGTAAAATTAGTGGAGTTCATATGAATATTGCAGATGTTGATTGCAAAACGGATGGGAGAAACATCTTACTTTCCTATGTACAAGCGACTTTCTTGTAGTAAAATCATCAATTAGTATCATACAATATGGTCGCTTGCTTCGGGATCTTACAAATGTTCAATGGCTTGGTGAAAGTCAAATGGACTACATGTCATTGAATCTCTGATTGTATGAGTGAATTGTCTTGCTCATGAGCTACTGAGTTTTGGCGTCGCTCGAAGCTATATATTCGAACAGAATCTTCATATACATACCCCATATATAATTTTTTTCACAGCAATAATTGTAGGACAATGCAGGATAACATGGATGGTAAGAATATGGGCAAAAGAATTAAATGTTTATATTGGTGTATTTTCATATGTATTTACACTAAGAGAAGTATAGAAACATTCCAATATTGAATGAATCTAATAGCCAATTCTCTTCCAAGTTCTTCCTCTTTCATTCTTCCTCCCTGCAGCCATAAACAAGCAGCAAGTTAGTTTATCAGTTTCATCAAATTCAATCAACAAACAGAAAATTAAGCGAAGAATCAAATTACAAGTACTGAAAAATATGACATACTTGGCTTATTTTTCCTCCTAGTCTGAGAAACTTGTGGTATAAAAACTCCAGTCCCATTGTTTTCCTTTCTCCACAACTTCAACATCCATGCAGGTGCTACAAAATCTTCCTTGCTCACTACCCAATTGTAGTAGCTACCGCTTTGTGTAACACCATAAAGGCTGTTTTTCGGGCTCGATTTTCGTGTTTCCACCGTAGTCGAATGCTTGTTCTCATATAATCTATCTTCACCTTCATCATCATCATCATCTGCAGTCAACTGCAGTACTTGTCTCCTAAGTTCAACAAAGAGAAGATCATCTTCGTCTTCGAATACGTCGTACGAGTAATCGCTTGTTCTTGTATCTTGCTTATCATACTGGAAATCCATTAAAGTTCCGAAGATATAGTTTTGCTTGATAGATATGGTGTACTTGATATATAACCATATGTTGAAACAGATATATATATATATAGAAAGCCTTGCAATGGAGGAAGAAAGTGCTTTGAATATGGTCAAAGTGACAACAAATGCAATGAATATGCCATTTGTTGTGTTTTAGTGCATGTTTTTTTTATTGTTTTTTTATGTGCTAATATTTATTATTAAGTTCTCAATATTGGTATGTTTTGTTTACACTGAACCGTTCGTAATAAAATATTTAATGGGTATAAAACGCGTTGAATTCAATATTTGTGGGTATTTTTTCGGTAGAACCGAGCGTTTGCAGATTTACCAAAAGTTATAGCTGATGGTAACGATGCAACTCTAATATTTTAAACCGTACAGCAACTCAAGCGTCACAGTTCGATCTCTCTACGTAGCAGGGACACTTATCGCACTTCAACAGTCCCCCCAATAATTGCACTACTTGCCATCAATGAGAATCGAACCCGTGACCTTGACTCTGATACCAGTTATAGGACCGAACACTTGCTGCTTTACCAAAATCTATGTCTGGTGGTAATGGTTCAACTCCAATCTTTTAAATCGTATAGCAACTCAAGCGTCAAGGTTCTCGATCGTTCTACCTAGCAGGGACAGTTATTTGACTTCAACGTTTCCGCTCCTTTTGTTAATCTAATTCGGAAAATTATAAAATGAAACTCAAAAGAAAATATAGTAAAGTCGTACAAGTATGCAAGGCCAGCATCGGTGGGTACGAATATAATACTACCTTCTCTTGTATGCCATTGTCTCGGCACAATTATAGTTGAGATATAAATTTCTCCATTGATCTTTTTAAAAAACTCGATAAATTAAAATTAGTATAATCTTATTTTCATAAATTTGTAATGAAGATAATGATATCTCAACACACTATGAAACTAAAAATCTAAATACTCATTATAGAGTGTGTAAAAATTTTCTTACATCTTACAATCATCAAACAACCATGTCGCATCGAATATTAGGCCGTGGAATCTTAAAGTGGCCTTTGGGGTAATTTTTATACTATAATTGGATGAACAAATCAGTCCACTTAAAAGTTTCTTGTGGTAACTTCATCTCAGTCATTCCCAAACAAACACATCAATCAAGTACTAATGCAAACTATTAATACATTTTCATGTGCCACATGAGCAGACAACTTGAAGAGGATATTCTATAGAAGAATATAACAGTGCGTTTTCGTTAAAATGCAATAGTTCAAAAACATCAACCCACGAACCATTCCGACCGGGGGTAATAATTTCTTCGAATATTTTATTGAATTCATTCGAGACGTGAGTCAAACTCAAATTGGGGACACCTCTCACGTTTAAGTCCTGGGCTGCTTGTAGCTAAATAGTCTAAAGTTAATAAACAGAGCTAGTGCTTACATCTTGTATCTTCTTCAAAAAAGTATTTGAGTATTTAATGTTTGATGTATAGCTTTCTAAGAATAATATAACTTATTCAATGCTTCTCGTCCCTTTAAGGTTATGATGGCAAAAATCGGCTACCATCAATTACTTTGACATTCTACTCATTGTCCTAACTGATATATCTTTAAATCAATAATTTTCTTACACTGAAATCTTGCCAGTGATATCTTCCTGACAATATCTTGTCACGCCGATTTGTTGTCTTGATATTCTGAGTTGTTTTGTTGCAACTAATCCGATCCAATAAGTTATGTTCTCGACCTGTTCCCTATACATGAACTGATCTTAAGCTAAACTGATCTGAACATTTTCTCCTTTTAAGCTGATAAGCTAATATTTCATTTCGAACACCTAAATTCATCTCGTTTGAACTATTTCTCCTTATTCAACTTAGCTTGTTTAAGATTCACCAAATTAACTTGTTTGATCTTTCTTCAATTCAGCTTGTTGGATATTCTCCAATTTAGCTTGTTAAGATCGTTTGATTTTCTTAGGTTAACCTATATCTAATAGAATCATGAAATACATTACATCAAGTTAGTAATCATCAAAATATATATCCAACAAGACTATTGATTACTCATTTATTCAATTTTTTTTTACAACATGAGGTTATTGATTGGCGACGTCTTTGTCGTCATGTTATTATTGTTTCTTTATAGGATATTGATGTAGCCAAATTAACCTCAGCCGAGAGCTAATACCACCACGTCGAGGAGCTCGGTCAGGTCGGACGACTGGTGGACTGATTTGCGTTCTCCTTGGTGTCTGCAACCACAAAAAACTCGTCAGAGGGCGTCGGAAGTGTGTCCAGTGAAGCCCCTCCGATGCTTAAGTCAGGCGACGAGCGAGAGAAAAACGAGAGCACAATATAAGCTGTGTGCAAAAGTGTGCAAGAATGAGTGTGTGTAGAATGAGGGAGAAAACCTGGTATTTATAGAGGGACTAAGTCGGTGGGATGGAGCGGAGAACTCGGGCAGGCGAGATCTTCTCCATGATCTTCGGGGATCCTGTTGCACAAGCAAGGAAAGTCAGATCGCCCTAGGATTCTTCAAATAGGAAAGGCGTATCCTGGCGGGATTCTCCTTCTCGTCGGGTCGGAGTCCTCGGGCGATATCCCGAGCTGAGCGTGAATCCTCGGGGCTGGCCTCCGACCACTGCCTGTGTAGTCCTCGGGAGGCGTCCCGAGGTCGGTGGCGTAGGTCCTCCGCTCTACATGGGGATTTTGTTGATCCTGCCCCCGAGGTGTTTTCTCCCATTATACCGCCCATTGTCTTCCCTCCGAGGCCTCTTCTCCCACCTACGTGGCTTATCCTCTACTATCGCTGCACGCACGTCGGGGTTATTCTGAATGATCCGTTCCAACACTTGATCTAAGAGTCGGCACTCTGCTGTACTGTGACCATAGTCCCTGTGAAAGTCGCAAAACTTATCTGATTTGGAGTTCCTCGGGGCCCCGTCACTCCCCCGAGGTCGTTGGATCACCTTCCGCTCATCACAAATCTCCAGGCTCGAACCTTGATCACTTTCAAAGGCGTCCGAGCAGTAAACTCCCCTAATAACAAAGGAGGGTCCTGTCTAGAAGACCTCGACTGGGGTCTCTCTACCCGAGCATCCCGACCAGCCCGAGGTGGCAGTCTCTGTTCATTTCTCCTCGAGAACTATATCTCCTTCACATTAACGTACTTCTCCGCTTTAGTCAAGAGCTCAGCAAACGTCTTCGGGGGCTTTTTGACCAGTGACTTGAAGAAATCACCCCCTCGCATCCCCTGGGTGAAGGCCCCGATCAGAAGGTCGGGCGTAGCAGACGGCACCTCAATAATAGTTCTGTTGAAGCGCTTGATGTACTCCCGAAGAGTCTCCTGCTCCCTCTGTTTCACAGTAAACATATTCAGTGTAGTCAGCGGTTGTTTCTTGCTACCAGCAAACTGATGAAGAAACGCCTGGCTGAAATCCTGAAAACACTTTATTCTCCCGATTGGCAGGAGGTTAAACCACTGCTGTACAGCTCGGACCAGAGTGGTGAGAAAAAATCTGCACTTGATAGGATCGGGATACCGATGGAGAAGTGCAGCGTTCTCAAACCGGGATAAATGCTCCTCGGGATCTCCCATCCCATCATACTCTCCCACATTCGGGTACTTGAAGTGCTAGGGCAGTTCGGCGTCCAACACCTCAGCAGAGAAGGGCACCTCCCGAGCAGGCGGGGGAGGAGGCACCGAGCTCCTTTCCTTCCTCAAACTTTCGATCTCCTCCCGCAACTTTCTGATCTCCTCAGACTGTTGATCGGGCGGGGGTTGCAATTCAGGCCTGCTAGCTAGTACCTGTGCCACAGTAGTCGCTACCAGTTCAGCTATCTGGGCGGCAGTGAGAGTGGGGTTCTCCGACCCCTGAGCGATGCTCTCCGTGTTACTAGTCTCACCAGTACCCTGAGCTCTTGTCCTCTTCGGGGGCATCTTGTATTCTTTTCCTCTATCGGTTTCCCACAGACGACGCCAATTGATGTAGTCAAATTAACCTCAGCCGAGAGCTAATACCACCGCGTCGAGGAGCTCGGTCAGGCCGGGCGACTGGGGGATTGATTTGCGTTCTCCTTTGTGTCTACAACCACAAACAACTCGTCAGAGGACGCCGGAAGTGTGTCCGGCGAAACCCCTCCGATGCTTAAGTCAGGCGACGAGCGAGAGAAAAATGAGAGCACAATATAAGTTGTGTGCAAAAGTGTGCAAGAATGAGTGTGTGTAGAATGAGGGAGAAAACCTGGTATTTATAGAGGGACTAAGTCGGTGGGATGGAGCGGAGATCTCGGGCAGGTGAGATCTTCTCCGTGATCTTCGGGTATCCTGTTGCACAAGCAAGGAAAGTCGGATCGCCCTAGGATTCTTCAAATAAGGAAGGCGTATCCTGACGGGATTCTCCTTCTCGTCGGGTCGGAGTCCTCGGGCGATATCCCGAGCTGAGCGTGAATCCTCGGGGCTGGCCTCCGACCACTGCCTGTGTAGTCCTCGGGAGGCGTCCCAAGGTCGGTGGCGTATGTCCTCCGACAGTTTTCGATCTTAGTTGCACGGATCGGGTTCGTACCGCCCTACTCGGTCCTCGGGTCCCGAGGTGAATATGGGGGGCATTAGATATTATAATAGATTTGAGTATTGTTACAATCACGATACTAAACTTTCATATTTGATTCTTGTGGAGGATCAGTATATGTCAATTAAATTATTGTTATTATTTTGTAATTTAGTTTGTGTTTATTTAATTTATTAATGTCAAGTAAACATACTCCTAGTATAAACCAAAATAGTTTCGATGTTGCCTAAAAATCGGATGGGCCGATTCGACGACTCAACGAATAAGTTGAGATCCAGCGAGAGCTCCAATGAAGGATCTGAGTGGGTCGTTACCAGCGTCATAAAGCAAAGCCAAAGGCGCCGGGAGGTATTTCGACGCTCAAGTCAGTGGTTGCTTGAAAGCTATATTGATTCAAGAGCCAATTACTGCCTTATGAAAACGTACCTTAAAACTGATGTGAGCTATCTATTTATAGAGAACATTGAAGGTTTTATGGGCCTTGTCTGAGCGGGGCCCATTTTTTTGCGACTTAATGGACAATTTCTTATCAGGTCGTCGGACCCCAACCGTCGATAGTTATCTCGATCCGTTGTGAACTGGGTCTGGGCTTAGAGATCAATGGCTCGGCCCATAACTCATCATAGGCCCCCCACTCTCGGGCGCAACAAGTCTGCTGGGATAATTGGGACTAGACTTCGTTAGTCTATTCTCTGGTGCGGCCGAGAGTTTGATATTTATTTACTTTATCATCATTACTATTATAAAGGAAATTATAATTTTATTATTTTATATATAAGTCTTGTGATTTTAATATTTTCTGATTTACTTTTGTTTAATTTTTTGTTTGTAGATAATTGATAAAAAAAATTACATCAACGTGAACTCCGTATTAGAGTTTCATTAGAATTGAAGTTGTACTGCTATAAAATCAGTTCGACATGTAAACTTAATTTCTGTTCTCGCTGAGGGTTGGTACTGCTTACACAAGGCAGATTTACGCCCAAATCCATGGCTGGTATGCCCATCACTCCGTTCACTTTAATTAATTTTTTTAATAGTATAATCATTCTCAATAATTGTCATTCTGTTAAGCTTAATAATTCTCAATAATTGATGCTTGCAATCATCACTATATTTCTCCTGCCGAAATCACAGTAATTTCCCGTGTGCCGCCCGTTGGAGTGGTGGGGGGTTAGCGATGTGCATGGACGTCGATCGCAGTAGGCGACGGAGTGGCGGCGGCGGCGAGGCTTGAGGGGAAATTTCAGTGATGGTGGCGGCGCCTAGGGGGTGGACTCGATCTTTCGGGTCACGGTGGTGACGATTAGGTGTGGCGATGGTGTCGCACGGAGGCAAGGCGACAGGAGCTATGGAAGATGGAGATCCGTCGGAGATATGGGCCATAGGAGGTGGCGGTGGAATAGTCAGTGGCTGGCGATGGGGAAGGTTATGGCCGCAGAAGGTGGCGATGCTAGGGCCTTCTACGACCGCGGGATGCGGTTAAGAGAGTTGGCGGTAGGTGGCGACGTAGGTGGCGGAGATCTTGGCGATGGTAGCCGCGCCTGAAAGGTGCACCAGTGGCGAGCGGTGGTGGCTTGGAGGTGAACAATGGTAGAAGACGTGTACATGGAGGAGGGGGGAGGAGTTTCTGTGCTTTGCGTTTCCGTTCAATCTTTCTTCCATTTTTTTTTCATAATTTGTATTTTAAATATGTGTATATATGTGTGATGAAAATTCATGCAGACGGGTTCCACGGGTAAAGATCTTTCTATATTGATGGCTAATCGAGGTAGTGATCGACACTCCCCGGAGAACTCTAGTGATGAAGGGGAATCGGAGATACGGCTATCCGACCTAAATAGTTTATTAATGTCAAGTAAACATACTCCTAGTTTTAAACCAAAATAGTTTAATGCCTTAATAGATCATTTTGATGAGTCTGATGTGAACTCTTGTACAGTGGAATATAATTTTAATTAAACTGTTTGATTATATTTGCATAAACAATGCCCAATATTTTTTACTTGTGCGATCGAAAAAAAAAAAAACTTATGAAATTCTGGTTACTTCCCTGGATCCATTCCCTCCAAGGTGTCATCCTCAAACTCTGGAGCTTTTACGATTTTCTTTCTAAAATTCAAATTTGAATAGGATATTCTTTTAAAAATAGTAAACTATATTTAAATTGTCTATAATGATTATGTCACTTTTAGTATACATCTATAGTTTGTATTTTTTATACCTTTAGTCCTGAAATAATCTATATTATGAAGCAAAATATAATATTTATATTCTCTGACATTTTCGTGAGTGTCATGGACATTATGTTTGGTGTACAGATTACAGTAAACTGATAATATAATTATGAAGCATAACTGTAGTATAATTTTTCTTAACATGCTTTACAAACAACTAATTTTAATAAACTTCATTCCTCTGACATTTTTTTTACGTTCTGAAATTTAATAATTCACTTTTGAATTTCGATAGATGAAATAATATATAAGCTTTCTCAATTTTTTTTTATTTTTTTTAATTAATAATGGTTCGATTCGACTCATCCCGATATCAAATACAATTGTAAAAATCTCAATTTGCCAGTAGAAAATTATTATCCTTTTTGAGTGTTATTTCATTTCAAATGACATGCTTATCTAAAAAATTTTATAATAACAATAAAATTCAAATTCTATGCCCAAATAATTGGTAAGGCATATTTGTGCTTAAACATGAATCATCGGTAAATAGGGGTGAGTATTCGGTCGGTTCGGTTACCGACCGAACCGATTTTTTTAAAATCGAGCATAACTGATTTTTTTTAAGATAACCGAACCGACCGATGTTTTTGCAAAAACCGATAATAACTGAAACCGAAAAAAATCGGTTATTTCGGTCGGTAACCGAAATAACCGATATATTTTGGAAAATTTTTTCAAGGCCAGCATAACAATTAAAATTAATAAAAGAGAGGTTAGGGATAACCGATTCTTTTTCCTCTCGAGGAAGAAATAAGAAACTGTGTCATATCTTGACACAAACTTGTAGGGATGACAACTTCTCTTTTTTTCCAGAGGAGATGAAGAGTACATATTCGTCTATCTGGTGACATTAAAACTAGAGAGTCGTTTCGTTTTTATCTCGTAGACCTTAAATTTAGGGAAGAACCGACGAAATCTCAATTGATGGGATTATGGGAAAGAGAGGTTAGGGATTTAGGGTATATTTTACTATTAAAATTAATAATTATGTTTCCAGAGGAGATGAAGAGTACATATTCGTCTATCTGGTGACATTAAAACTAGAGAGTCGTTTCGTTTTTATCTCGTAGACCTTAAATTTAGGGAAGAACCGACGAAATCTCAATTGATGGGATTATGGGAAAGAGAGGTTAGGGATTTAGGGTATATTTTACTATTAAAATTAATAATTATTATAATATATTAATATATACAAATAATAGTTAATATATAAAATCGATAATTTCGGTTAACCGATTTAACCGACTTTTTTAAAAATAAAAATCGTAACCGAACCGATTTAACCGATTTTTAAAAAAATAAAAACCGATTAACCGAAATAACCGAACCGATATAATCATTCGGTTCGATTTCGTCGGTTATTCGGTTTAACCGATGTTTTGCTCACCCCAACCGGTAAATAGCAAACCGGCCAAATATCCATTTCTTTTCAGCAAGCAAAGTGATGGATCAGATTACAAAATCCTTGTCCCGTTAACAAGGTTCGATAAATATAAGATTTTTATACAAAATTTAAAATAATCCCACCTCTTAAGGGATTAATTTCCAGAATCAAAATGAATAAAAAGGATAGAAGAAACATATAAAATGAACACTTTCATACAATTTATGTCCAACTTGGAGAAATGTACATCTACAAAAGAATGATTCCGTCGACGGCTGATAATCAAGAACTTCTTCATCCATAAGCTAAGGGTCACTTCACTATCGACATCTATGCGAGTTATCAGTGCGAGGATTCTGTCAAATACTTGTGCTGAGTTGAAGAAACTAATTGAAGCATGTGTTTCTTTCCAACTCCAGTAGCCAAGTAAATAAAAAAGTGTATATTTTACCTTCTAAGATTAGGACATGCAAGGACTGACGACAAATATAATGATCAGCTAATTTCATAGATAACAAAGAATGTGGAGACGAGGGCAAGGCAAAGAAAGATTCCAAACATAGTTCTCATGGTCTCCCAATATGGGAATAAAAGCCGAAATCTCCTTGCCCTCTTATTATTTTCTTTTCCTTGTCAGATTACTAACTTCTTCTTATCATTTGGTGAGGTGAGCGTGGAATCCGCCATGGATACACGAGGGAAAACGAACGCAGAATTTCACAATGAGGACAACGAAATTCTAACACGGGCACGAGTCAAGCTTTGATCAAGTAAATGCTACCGTACAAACAGTGTTATCGGAGCTTCAAGCCTTCCGATCAAGCCTTTCGAAGCTTGCATTCTGGGCAACCTGAAATCAATCCATTCGCCTCTGACGAACATCCTCTTTTCCACTAAATCAGTCACCCAAACAGCCCCGGCCATCGACACCGCCATCTCAAATTATCATTCCCTCAATAAAATGGTGAGGATTCCCCAGGTTGGATTTACAAAGCCGGACAATATTTCGATTTCACCTGGCCAAGGAGTTCTACTTGCTTCTTTTCATCTAGATGGTGTAGCTTTACGGTGGTATCGGTGGTTAACAAAGTTTCGTGGGCTACTTACATGGAATGGAGTTCAGCAACGCTGTTCTTCACCGTTGTCCAACTGACTTTGAAGATCCATCAGAAGCACTAGCCCGACTTAAACAAGCTTCAACTGTTGCCGCTTACCGAGAAGCTTTGCCACAAAGTTGACAACTTTCCTGAAACTTTCCTCATTGGTTGCTTCATTTCTGGCCTTCGAGATGATATTCGCCTAGATGTGAAAATAAAAAACCACGGACTCTGGCCGACATGATAAAGTTGCTCGGTTGATTGAAGAACGAACCAATTACCAAGAAGATCCACTCAAATTGTTCGTTTTCAATACCTCCATAAGCACCAAATTCAGGCCCTAAATCAACTGCTGGATTGCTTGGTCCTACACCGATTAACAGGGTGAATCCAAATTCCGGGACCACTCCGACTACAGTCCGACGGATCACCAATCAAGAGGCACGTGAACGCCATGAGAAAGGCTTATGTTATTACTGTCATGAGAAGTTCATTCAGGCCACCACTGTGAATGCCCACAACTATTCATGATTGTAGATTCACTACCTCCAAACTGAGAATGATCACCATGCTATCAAGAACCAGAAAATGTTGAAGCACTGCCGGAAATCTCCTTTCATGCAATTGCAGGAACCGTATATGACTTGCCAGACATCTTTCACTATTGAATCCAATCGATATTTGGATGTGATTTGATCTTGGAATCTCTCAGCAGGTTGAGTCCATCCATTGCATATCGAAAGATGAACAGGTAGAATAAGGAGGCCAGGTCACACTAGTTGTATGATGATGTACTTGCAAATCGCAATTTAACGGGAATGAAATACTCTCATGTTTTTCCAGGCACGTTTCTGGATGGTCCCTAGGTGAGATTTCCAAACAGGGTATACTTGGAACAATAAATTATCCGCATTGAAGCTGAATGCTCGAACACACCATCCAAATCCCCTGCATGAAGGGACTGGAAAGCTCTGCACAAAATAAAGAAGAAACAAAATAAGAGAAACTGAACATAAAGAAGCAGTGATAACAAGAAGTAAAATATTCGTTTTTCCAAATAACATGCAAAGTGATGGGTCGTTTCACGTCTGAGAATCCCTATCCCGTAAAAGAAGGTTCTATAAGGAACAATTTTCTATCAAACAGATAATACAGACAAAGTATCAGTAAGAAGTCATTTTTGATAAACTGTAATTTGTAAGAAGAATTGATTCATCCATTCACATAGAAAGAGCATGTGCATATATATATATATATATATATATATATATACACACACAACCAGGACTTCTGTTATATCTTCTAAGTCCAACTGCATAACTACCACTGGGTACAGTTTGGTTTGGATAACGAGATGAGATATAAAATATGTGTGATTAATAAAACATTTGAATTGTATGTGAAATAATATTTATAATGTGTTTGATTTGATTTATTACTTTTGGTTTAAGGTGTAAAACTATATACCTTTTAAATAATTAATAAATATAAATAAAAAAAAATATGAGGGATAATATCCACCAGAACACTATCTCGACATGAGCGATAATATCCACCAGAACACTATCTCAGGTTCCAAATGAGGATGATTCATTTTTCGGCACAAGTCTCTTAATCATATCCACCGGAACACTATCTCGACATTCGTAAAAATGATCAAGTAGTATGTTCATAGTTGTTGCATTAGCAGAGAAACCCCTTATAACCATTTCTTGTAACAGTAGCGTTGCCTCGTTAAATTCTCTCCTTTTCAGCAAGCTTTGGACAAAAACATTGAATGTTAAACTATTGGGCGGACAACCACCACCACCTTCCATATCCATTAGCATATCTTTTGCCTCCTGTACAAATCCTTCTAGACAAAGTGAGCCGATCATGATGGTGTAGGTTTTCACGGAAGGCTTCAAACCTTTCAAAGATATTTCATTGAAAAGACTTCTAGCAACATCAAGTTTTCCACCCTTGCATAACTTATCTATCATGAAATTATAGATGGTGATCTTAGCATTGAGACCTTTATCTTCCATAGCTCGCAGAAGCGAAATTGCTTGGGTGAATTGGTGAGTCTTACACAATGTAACCAACATAGTAGCATAAGTAGTCTTGTCAGGATATACTTTCTGAGCTTCCATCTCATTGAAAAGCATCTGGACAGAATCATATTTGCCTCCACAAAATAATCCTTGTAACATAATGTTGTATGAACTTGTTGTATGCTCCAACCCATGAGAGGAAATTTCATGGAAAATATTCCAAGCTATATCCACCTTTTCATTCTTAACGTATCCATGGAGCATAGTGTTGTAGCTAATGATAGACGGCTTGAGGCCCATAAATGTTAAGGAATCAAACAATCTTTGTGCTTTATCCATTTCTCCTCGCAAACAATAGCCATCTATCAAGGCAGTGTATGTGACAATAGTAGGTGAAATATTTCTTTTTTTCATGCTTTCCAATAAATCCTGTGCTTCATTGATCATTCCTTCGTTGCAAAATGCATTGACCAATATAGTAAAAGTAACCACATTGGGATAGATTTTGAGACCATGCATGTCACTAAACAAGTCTTTCACCTCTTTCCATCGGCCGAAATCGCACAGCTTCCGAATAACTGAATTATACGCAAAAACATTCGGGGAAACCCCCTTCTCAACCATATCGTGCAATATTTGGAGTGCATCGTCGACCAATTTATTTTTACAAGGCCTGTCAATTATCGTGCTGTATGACCTGGCATCAGGTTGGCAAGATCCTTTTGCCAACGTATGCAGTAAATCACAGGCCATGAGAGTGTACCCAGCTTTGCACAGCCCATTCAATACAGCTTGGAATGTGGCTTCATTCGGCTCACATAATTTGTCTCTTAATACTTTTTTGATAACCTCCACTGCCTCAAAGGGCTTATCAGCTAAAAAGAACCCTTTGGCGAGAATGTTAAAAGTCATTATGTTCAGTTCAAGACCATGTTTGAAAAAGATACCCAAGATTGAGAACCCCAAATCTACTCGACCCAGCTGGCAATAGCAATTAATAGCGATATGCATCGTACTATGATTAGGAACAGCAAACCGACGCATTTCATCGAACATTAAGAGGGCAGCATAATGGTGTTTCATTTTTCCAAGCACAAGTAATAACCTGTTGAATTCAAATGTTTTTGGTCTCACTCTCGCCATTTCGCGAAACATGCACACAGCATCGTCCAGCTCACGTATACGACCAACATCAAATCTGGGTCCAGGCAAAATGGGATCTTTTTCTTCTTTCTGAGATCCTACACTGTGAAATGCAGCAAAAAAAATTGAAAATGGATGATTACTCACCGCCAAATACGATGAGGATTTACACAAATTCCGTCTCCGAATAAGAGCACTGGTTCTCCTCATATATTTCATCGGCCAACAGTAGAAAAAACTCGCTCCCGATGAGCTTCACTTTTTCACCTAAGTTGAACTCAGTGGATCCTTTGATTTATGCAATAATTTGTTCTGAACCTTACCAACTTTTTGTTAGTTGTTTAGAATAGTCCATTATTGTTCATTGAGAACTAATGTTTATAAGAATTAAGGGTTGAAAAAATAAGAATTAAATTCGACATGGCCACTCGGTCCGGTCCCAACCCGATGGTTCGGTATGTAAATCCTGAATCTGGGTTCATACCCGTGGTTTAAAGTTATGGGTCGGATGTGAACCTGGCGGGTTTGGGCCGGTTCCAGCCGGATGCATTTTTTTAAAAAATTGATATTTGAATTCGAATCCGAACTTGCTCAACCGCAACTGTGGAAACAGGACAGAGAGAATATATTTTGCAATTATAGACAAAACGGGATATACTTGCGTCTGTTGCCCCCACCATCACCGTATGTCGAACGTCTTCTCATCTGCATTCCTAAAATCAAGTATTAGTAAAATAATTCTCAGGTTCCTGGTTGGAACTTGGGGATCCTCGTGGATGTTTCATCCTATCACGTAATAATAGTTGTGCTTTAGATAGTCTCACGTGTTGCTATTAGTGGTGCTTGTGTACCTATTTGTGCATCATATTTTACACGATATTCATTTTAAATGTAAATTAAGTTATTTATAACACTAAACAGAATCATAGAAGAAGAATGACATTATAAGATAAGCAATTCTCCTAAACTATCTAATTTTAGTCTAGGGTCTAAAATAATGGCACATAAAAAACAAAAATTTTAAAAAATATTTTCCCCATTTTATTTTCATGCTAAGAATGCATTCAACTAATGCAGGATCATTAGAATTTACATGTTCAAGTAAAATGCATGCAACATTACAAAGATGACTAAATGACACATAGGATAATAACACCAAAGAGTTGGTCAGTTGTATCGTTAACACCTTTCAAAATTCACATATAGTCATACAAACATTCCATTGGTTTGAATACAATTAAATATTATATATTGAAAAATTTGACCAAATAATGAACAAAATAAATCTTTATATTCAAAAGTGGACAACAATAATTTATACGTAAAGTTTCATTGTGTTGGAACATCACGCACAAACCATTTCGGCCCCATCCCATTTATTTTACAAAATTACCCTATTGATTCATTACTTGGGAATATGTCCATTCATAATGTATTGCAGATCTAATTGGTCTAATTTAATATCTAAACTTCTAAAACTATCTTCAATACACAAGTTAAAAATATGACATGTACATCGAATATTAAAAAAAAATTCACCTATTGATGGTTGACATAGTCTAATAAATTCGTCAAAACTATAAGTATTTGCAATTGCATTATTAAAAGAAATTGAAATTTTTTTTGTCAAACCATATTCCTCCAAATAATAAAAATAAAATGAGAAATATTTTTTCATTGCATGGTTTAAAACATCGATACGCAATCAAATGTTTTTGGATATTCCATGGACTATCTATCCAATGACATATCGTTGTTGAATTATTGGGTCTGTGTAACAAATCAGATCTTAGTTTTGATGAATAAAAAACTTGTTATTTTGTATCTAACAGCTTACGTGAGTGCACAGACTTAGTCAGATCAGATCACAACCAAGTTGAAAGCTGAAGAACTGCACAGTATAAACGAAGAATTGTGCTCAACTGAGAAGAATCAGATCATATGGATCTCCGTATAAGATAAGTACAGAGCAATTCAGTTCAGAGATCAAGAGCAAGCTAGCTTAGACGAACGGCTCACAAATTAGACATACAGATCAGCTTAGAACAGAACGATTCAGATTACATCTTAGAAGAGTTCAGCTGAGAGCTGGACGAACTAAGACATCAACCAGATCAGCTCAAAAGAGAACAAGAGCAGCTTAGAAAAGAAGCGCAGAACAAGCTCAGAGCAAAACAAAGAAGAATGAAAAAACTCAGAGCAAAACAGAGATGAACGAAGCAGCTTAGAGCAAGAGCAGTTGAGGTGTAGCTTCATAGAGGCTATCAACTGAGAGACGATCATCTGAGAGGCGATCAGCTGAGAATAACAAGAAACAAGATTGAAGAGCAGATCGAAGCAAGACTTAGAATAGAACAGCTCATAGCATATCAGCTCAGAGGCATTCAGCTCAGATCAGAGCAAGGCAGTTTAAACACGAGCGTATGCGAAATCCGGATTAAAGTAGTTCAAACTGTTTTGCTACGTCAACATCAGTTTCAGTACAAGTACAAAGACATTAAATGGTCTCAGAAACTTATCTACGATGAAAGGACAACATGTTGACACGAAGACGTAAAACTTAGTGTTTGTAGTTTTTGAACAGAGAAGTTAAACATGTGCTTGGAGTTAAAGTCCACACAGTCTGCGAGTTGATGTGTAGAGAGAAGAGTCTAGGAGTTTGTTAGGATCAAGCGCTTACCACTAGGCCAAAAGAGCTATTAGCCAAGGTGCAAAACTTTATTTCCTTATAATGTGGCAGCACAGATTGCACATATTATGTGTGTTAGGGTTGGGCTGTTAGGCCCATGAGTCAGGGAAAGTGCGTGTCTAACTGCTGATGCTGTCTCAATTCCTTTAGAAATCAGTCTTACCCTTCCCCTACCTACGACCCTATCCCCAACAGAGATAGTATTATCCGTTAAGATCTGGCATCATACTTTTACAGCCCACATGGTCAACCAGATCAAGTGGCGCAACATCAGCAGCTTGACGTACGAGAACTTCCCAGGAGGTCACCCATCTCAGTACTGTTCTCACCCTTGAACGCTTAACTCAACAATCCCCCCCAAGAAGTATGGAAAATGCTTCTTGGGAGACTTGAACCCCTGACCTCGCTCTGATACCAATTGTTAGGATCAAACGCTTACCACTAGGCCAAAAGCTATAGCTATTAGCCAATGTGCAACTTTATTTCCTTATAATGTGGCAGCACAGAGTGCACCTATTATATGAGTTAGGGTTGGGCTGTTAGGCCCATGATTCAGGGGAGGTGCGTGTCTAACTACTGGTGCTGTCTCAGTTACCTTAAGATCAGTCTTACCCTTTCCCTACCGCCGACCCTATCCCCAACAGAGATAGCATTACCCGTTAAGATCTGGCATCACACTTTTACAGTCCACATGGCCAACCAGATCAAGCGGCGCAACATCAGCAGCTTTGTGTCGCTTGACGTACGAGAAATTCCTAGGAGGTCACCTATCCCAGTACTGTTCTCACCCTTGCACGCTTAACTCAAAAGAGTTCAGCTTTGGGCAGTGGGTAAGTCCCAGCTGAGTGGGTCTGTACATGTTGTTGTAAGATCAAAAACTTCTAGTGTAAGCCTTTTTGTTTGGAAGAAGGGGAGATATAGGAGCGAGGCTCCAAAATTCCACAAACAAATTTAGATGAGTTCTTTGCAGATGTAGGAGCGAGGCTCCAAATTCCATAAACAAATTCAGATATGTTCTTTACAGCTTTCCGCATACATTCTTGCATCGTATTATTTTGAAACCATCAGCATTCGATTTTAATCTTAGAGAATACATTCAGATGTTTTACAATTGGTTTTTATACCTAATCTCATGTACTTCTGGGTGCTCAATGATTTCAAAAAATAGAGCTTGTGCTGCTCATGTCTTTCGTCCTTTCAGATCGCGCGATCTGTTTTCACTATAGTGCACGATCTGTTTTTGATCCTAACAAGTGGTATCAGATCACGTTGTTTTTGAAAGATCATTTCGTTTTAAAATTGAAATTTTAAAGGTTTAAAAATGTTTCACGTTTATTTTATGAAGACAAAGAGAATAATGATTTTTGAATTCCAGCGTTGTTTATTCTGTCGATCTGACACAGGTTGCGGTGACCTGTGTGGATGCCAATTTCTTTGATTTTGGTTGTGGGAAGTTATTGCACATGGGACAAAATCAGAGAAAAATAAAGAAATTATGTGAACTTGAAGATCATTTATCTTTTTAGTCTGCGTAATGAGACTTAAAATTTACGTGGTCTGATGGTTCTTTAAAATACTTTCGTTGTGGAAAAATCTCTCTGTGCTACAATTGTTTTAAGATTGTAAAATTTGTTCAAGCTTATTTTATAAAGATAGCGGGAGTAATGATTATCGAATTGCAGAGCAATTTTTCCGAAAGAAAAGTACAGCAATATCTCTTTTGTCGTGTTGACAGCGATCTTTGTGGATACCAGGATCTCTTGTCTTAGTTATACTAAGATTAGATAAAAATGGAAGAGATTCCGTAAATTCTATTATCATTTATCTTCTAATATGTGTAGATAAGCAAAATCAGTAGTACTCGCTCAGCTTTGGATTTTCTTATTCAGCTCAATTAATTTTTGCCAAAGCTGTCTTTACTTTGTTTTTGTATCTATGCTACAAAATTGTTATTTAAAACTCATTTTTTGAAAGAAAGGGAGAGTAATGATGTTTGAATAGCAGTAATATCTTCTACCGAGCTGACACATGTTACGTGTAATTTGTTTGGACGCCTTGGTTCTGGTTGTGCTGTTGATAGCGCATGTGACAGAAGCAGATAAACATGGTTAATTTACCATCTAATCCGAATAGATGAGAATTTTCAGTAGCATACTGTCAGGCTCGGTGCTCTAAATCAGAGATTGAGTATACAAAACACGGAAGCTTAAAAGGTCGATTAAATATTTTCTTTTTCTGAATAAATTACATTCAAAATACATTAATACTCAAAGTAATGGATTTTCAACTCAAAATCTCCACAACAAAAGCAATACCAGAAATGCATATAATATCTCAACAGGTAATAATCTTTAATACAAGTATTCACGCATGGCATCCCCTGGTAAACGGACTCAATAATATACATAACTGGGACTCAAAAAGGAGCTCTGCCAGCTGATGCATCTCTCGATACAACTGGATTACCTGAAGAACCTGCAAAGGCCAACTGCAAGACCAAAGCAGCCCCAAAGGGAAAATAACGAGGTCAAACCTCAGTACGAAGAGCATTCATAAAACATCAATCGGCATAAGACATGTAATATCTCAAGACGTTCAATGCATGATGGTTACAGCGAAGACTCATGGCTGCTAAAACAGATCACATCTAACTCAGCTGTGACATATCAAATCTGGAAATCAGTGGCCACATCGTAGGTGAGAGTATGTGTAACGTCCAGGAAATCCTAATTATGTAGAAACGAGTGCATGACTAGGGGAAATTGTTTTTTAAAAAACTATATACTATTTTATGTGATTTATTTATGATTTTAATGTTGCATGATATGCATGTATGTTTTTAGCTTGTTTGAGTTCCGGACGCGTGGACGAGACAAGGGACAACCGAGATGAAAATTATTTGAGATTTTTAAGCCCTTAGATTTTTAAGAGAAAATTTATTATTTTAAAGCCGCAATTTCCAAAAATTGGGGTTTTTATGATTATTTTTTAGGGGAACCCGTTTTTCACCTATACGGGCTATTTTAATGAGTTTTTCTATGTTTTGCAAATATGGGAAATTATTATTACGAAAATTTAAGTTGGAGGCTTGCTTTGGGAGTTTTAAAACATATTTTAATTAGGAGGAGGGTTAGTATGGGAAAAAACTCTTAATTTTCTTAATAAAACCATTGGTAGGGGTCTTTTTGGCACAAATCATTCTCCCCTTCACCCCAATTTCAAAAACTCTACTCCTCCCCACTCTCCTAGCCACCTCAAGCCACTCCCCTGTCCCTCAAATTCGAAATTTTGCAAGCTTTTGCTAATCCAAGACGGTCTTGTCCCAATCTCGCGTCCTACACGTTGGTAACTCGCAGATCTTCTATTTCTCCAACAAAGGCATGTCATATCTCTCATTTTCTCACCATTTAAATCATAATACACTATTTTTTAAAAGGATGTGCATGATTTTTATGTGAATTAATTAGATCTATGTTTGTTGTTTGAGATGCATGCATGCATCACGATTTTAACATGTATTTGATTCTTTTCTTGTAAAGCTTCGGTCATGGGCGGTTCATGGGGCTAGGTTTTGGTCCAATGGTGGTCAGGTAGTTATTCCATTGAGTTAGGGTCAATTAGGTCCAAACGGAAAGTTGTTTGGTCAGGAATGAATTAGTTATGAATTTTGTGATCAGCACGTGTCCTGACTTGTCATCTGTGCGTGATAGTTGAATTTTTGGGATCCTGTAAGTATCTATATGCAGTATGTATGGTCAAGATTGATTTCATGAGATAGATCATTGAGTTAGGGTCACATAGGTCCAAAAGGAGAGCAATTTGGTCGAGGAATGAATTAGTTATGAATTTTATGGCTAGCACGTGTCCTGATTACAGTCTGCGCATGGGCAGTGGTTTTGCGGGCGTCGGGTTGGTTATGACCTGAATCGGTTTTGAGTCTCGTTTGTGCTAGAGACTTTTATATTGAGTTAGGGTTATGTGGGTTGAAAAAAAGAGTGATTTGGTTAAGAAATGGATTTTTAATGATTTTTACCATTTTGTCGCTCAAAGTGATCCTCGTCAGGTCATTTTTGTGCAAATTAAGATTTCGAGTCTTAGGGGTTGCCAAAGTTCGTGGATGACTTTATTTGATATTTTAAGCATATTTTAAGATGTTTTCCAGCATTTTTAGAATTTATTTGATTTATGGGATTTTTGTAAAATTTTAATGTTTGATTTTAAAGTGAAGGAGTGAGTATTTTATAAACTTTTTAAAATTCAATTTTAAAGTTATGGGCCAAGTCATGCTTAGGGTTAATTTTAAATTTTAAGTTAAGTCTAGGTTATTTTGGGCTTAGAAGTAGTGGGCCAGGCTCCTGAACCAGTCCTTGACCGGAGTAGAAAATGTAGAAGCCCGTGAATATATATTTAATTATATATGTAGTATTCTATGTTTGATAATATTTTAGAGGAAAGAATTAAATATATATTGACGAGCTAAGCTTTTAAATTTGCATGATTTTAAGAAAAATACACATCATGAGATTTTATGAAACGTTTAAGGCATGTTCTTTTCTTGAGAAAAAACCCGAAGGATTGAAGTGACTTGTGGCAAAATTTAATGATGGAATCTAGCCAGATAGCTAGGCCCGGGGATCCCCTGTTTTAATATATTACGAGCCTATGAATCCATGTGATCACGACATGGTGAAGTGGCATAGGAGGTGCTTGGGATCCCGAGGTAAGGTCGGGTGAATCGCATTGCCACGTACGTTGGTTCTTTCAACTGATCAGTCATACCCTCGCTCACATTTCACTGATACGACTCATACGTTTTTATGTTACGTTACGTCATGTCTTATATATGTTAAATGATTATGATATGTTATGATACGTTACGAACCATGTTTTACGACCATCCCGGCATACATGTTTTAATGTTATTTTATTATACGTATGTGCTTGCATGTGGTTTTATTATTATGTACCTTGCTACTATAAAAGATAGATAATTCTAAGCCTCTAGGCTCACTAAGTTTAAATGGTGCAGGTGATGACCATGTGGACTTTATCCCGACTGGCGGTGAGGACCTCTGAGCGCCTGTTGCAGCAGTACCCCATGACCATGTCTTTATTTACGTTATGATACACTTTTCAGAAATTGTATTTACATGTTCCGTTTCCGCAACATTTTCATACTCTGATTTTTAAACAGCATTGGTGATTTGATGTTTTAAGATATTCATTTATTTATGTTTTAAAGGATGTTGATAAATGTTTTAAAGGGAACGAGCCATACTTTTTAGTTTATTTATTACGAACATGATTTTAAAAAAAAATTCTAGAGTCTGGTTCGTTTCAGTTGGTATCAGAGCGGTGGTTCTGGTGGGGTACTAGTCTGCTGCATGGAGCTCAAAAGTCGCACTACCAGTCTGTGAGTTTTATAGTTTTACGATTCATGTTTATGTTCGCATGTTGCAAAAAAATTCTAGAGTCTGGTTCGTTTCAGTTGGTATCAGAGCGGTGGTTCTGGTGGGGTACTAGTCTGCTGCATGGAGCTCAAAAGTCGCACTACCAGTCTGTGAGTTTTATAGTTTTACGATTCATGTTTATGTTCGCATGTTGCATGTTTTATTTCTGAATGAGTTTTGACCTTAGGAGTTTAAGTGTTAGATGTCTAGTCATGCGCTTAGGTTTACGTGAAAGGTTTTGGGTGCCAATATACCTCCCAAACGTGCCAGAGACCAACATAATGATGATGCACCTCCTCCTCCCCCACCTCCGCAGTTGACGCCATAGGAGAGGGCTAGCGTGGATATGCTGGCCGGGATCACCAGGATGCTAGAGAGGCAGTCGGAGCATTCTAGGAAGTCGCATGAGGAGGATGTGGCTGAGAGGTTCTGCAAGCAGGGACCCAAGTATTTTCCCGGGACTACAGATCCGCTAGTTGTCGAGTAGAGAACTGCTAGGAGATTCGATGCCTTAGGTTACTGGATTGATTTAAGTAAACCTGTTAGACCTTCTAGAACTTTCTTTGGGGACTTAGACGGGTAGGACTAGCGAACCTAGTAATGTTTTAGGAATCCATGTTGTTTTGGGAACCTAGATTAATTGTAAACGCGTGCCTGAGTGATGTTTCGATTTCAGGCGAGATCCGTGTTTGGGTGTCACTACCCTTGCATTGCTAAACTCAGGGACGACTCATTTGTTCATCTCAAGTGCACTTATTCAGAGGATGGGTATTATTTTGGAGAGCTCGGGTGTGGCTCTCGCAGTGACGATTCCATCAGGAGAGGAGATATCGATGATCAGCGTTGTCCAGGGTTTGGTGATGATGTTCCAGGATCACGCAGTCAGGGCTGACTTAATCGTGGTGCTGATGTCGGGATTTGACCTCATTCTAGGTATAGATTGGTTGACGGAGTATGGAGCAGTGATTGATTCCCAACAAAGGTCAGTGACGATCAAGCCTCCAGGGCAGGAGGCTTTTCTCTTTGAAGCGGCGAGGAGACCGCGGAAGCGTTATATATTTTCTACAGGTCAGGAAGCTAGTTGAGCTTGGATGTCAGGCGTTCTTAGCTAGTGTTACCATTTTAGGAGATTCAGCAGGCCCTTCACTGTCTGAGGTGGAGGTAGTCAGGGGCTTTGCAGATGTTTTCCCTGATGACGTTGTGGGAGTTCCACCGGAGAGAGAGGTGGAGTTTTCGATCGAGCTGATGCCAGGTACAGTGCCTATCTCTATGGAACCGTATCGATTGGCTCCTATAGAGATGAATGAGCTAAAGGAGCAGATTCAGGAGTTACTCGACAAGGGATTCATACGTCCTAGCTTTTCTCCATGGGGCGCGTCTGTTCTGTTTGTGAAGAAGAAGGATGACATCATGAGATTGTGCATTGACTATCGGGAGTTGAACCGTGTCACAGTGAAGAACAAGTACCCACTCCCGAGGATTGAGGATTTGTATGATCAGTTGCAGGGAGCTTCGATTTTCTCGAAGATTGATTTGAGATCTAGCTACCATCGGTAGAGAGTTAGAGAGGAGGACGTGTCCAAGACTACTTTTCGGACACGTTACGGCCACTATGAGTTCCTGGTGATGCCGTTTGGCCTGACGAATGCCCCAGCGATTTTCATGGATCTGATGAACAGGGTCTTCAGACAGTATTAGACCAGTTCATCATTTTATTCATCGACGACATTTTGATCTACTCGAGGAGCTTGGAGGAGCATAGGCAGCACTTGCAGGCATCCTTGCGGACGTTGAGCGAGCATATATTGTATGTCAAGTTCAGAAAGTGCGAGTTTTGGCTTGAGCAGGTGACATTATTGGGGCATATTGTGTCGAGAGATGGGATTTTAGTCAACCCATCGAAGGTGGAGGAAGTGCAGAACTGGGGGATTCCAAGGAATGCAGCGGAGATTCGCAGTTTCTTGGGATTAGCAAGATACTATCGCAAGTTTATCAAGGGCTTCTATTCGATTTCAGTGCCCTTGACAGACCTGACCAAGAAGAATGCGAAGTTTGTGTGGAGTCCTGAGTATCGAATGAGCTTTGATCGACTGAAGGAGGCCCTCACTTCACCACCAGTGTTAGCTATGTCGGTGGATCATTGTGCGATCTGTTTTAACTGTAGCGCACGATCAATTCTGTCCTAACATGAACAAGATTGCCAATGGTCACTCCAGATATCAGAACACAAAGACGCTTTATTTTCTAAACTATCAAATTCTTTAATCAATCTTTTTTTGTAGCAACTAAGTTCTTAAGGTTACGTTTAAGTGTATTTTGTGGGATGCGTCTAGTTTCAGGATTAGCACTATATGAAAGAAAATATTTAAAAGATAATTTATCACCAAAGATAATTGTTCAACAGCAACTTACCTAGCAGTTTCTTCTCTAAATTGAGATTTAGAAAATTTAAAAAGTTGAAAGTCGTTACCAGTTTGTGATGAAAATGAAGGTTTTTGAGTTTGAGATCTAGGTATACCAATTTCCAAGGATGATTCTTCTCGATGTGTCGATTCAAGGTACCATATCATCCTCCGAGTTGCCATTTGTAAAATTTTGAACAATATTTACATATTGCTTTACACAGGAAGGAAGTGTCATCTTATTCAAGTATTTGATGAAAACATCGGATTTGGCCCACCAACCCATCGATACCGTAGGCATCGCTAGTTTACTCATGAAAACTATTGCCTTGACAGCTGATTAGACAATGGCTGAGAGGAGTTTCACCGTAGTAATGCACACCAAGCACGATCTACTACGCTAATTGAAAACTGATGCTTTTGCCTTCTTTCTTATGTATTAGCTTTTGAAAGTAACATATATGTTGGGGTACAAGAATAAAAAAGCTAGGCTTTAAATGTGCTACATTAAAAGTATTATTTCAGTTTTAATACGTGATTTGGTTATAATGGTAGGCTTTAAATGTGCTACATTAAAAGTACTATTTCATTTATGTGCTACATTTAAAGTAATGTTTAAATACTGCTCTAGATGATGACTAATGTGTGCTTATAATAACTCAATAGCTCGAATCATGTTTCGTGTGTCTTTCCTCCGATCTTCTTCCTCTAACGTGCCCCAGATCTGAAATCAGATCAACTCAGATGAAAACTGAATTGCTCAGATCAGCACAAAAAAAAAAACTGAGCTGCTCAAATAATTGAAATAACAGTGACAATAAACAAAACATCTTTTAACCCTTAAAATCAGTCAGTTAATCTATGTGGCTTTTACGAAAATCTGGGAGTTACAAAAAGGCTCAAGCTTATGTAAAGAGAAGCAGTCGGCTGATCCTCAGCACAGGCCAACTTCGAGGACAGAACATCAAGAGCTTATACATATAGAAGATCCAATCAATTTAATGACTTTACTAAGGTCGCTGCTAACACATTTAAGATAATGATTCTCAAAAATCCAGATCTAAAGATACACAACCTTTATCTCTGATTATTGTTACACCAAGTACCCTGGAAGTGCCCCTAAATAAAAAACTAACAGAATTTTGTAGATTGTCACATGTCGTAGGTTCTATGAAGGAGAACTAATAGTCTGCAAATGATTCAGCTATCTTTACAAGCTGCTAATAGAAATTCAAAGAATCCATGTCTAAGAAGATGGAATCCCTGCTCAAACACTTCATAGGACTCAAGTACCAATTAGACAAGACCTGATTCATGAGATTAGGGAGAATAAAAGAGAACTTTCCAAATAGGTAGCCACTCTCAGATAACAGATAACTGAGGTAGTGTAGTGTTTAAAGGTAGACAGTGATGCCAAAAAGGGGTTAAATAGCAAGCCCAGAAGAGGATATAAAGAATTTAATATCATAGTGATAGAGTTCTCGATTGGAAACTTGTCTTTCATTCAATCTCTTGGAGTAATCTAGATACTTGTATTTCATTCAGTCTCTTGGAGTAGTCCAGATCAACATCATAGTGATGCAGATTTGAAACTTGAGCTGATTAGAAGAGTTCAAGTAGTTAGAAAAAGCATCTTTGGTTTACTGTATCAGTTTAGATTTAAGATTATACTTGTATTTTGCAATAATGTACACTATAATAGGCTTAAAGATAAGAAAAGATAAATTATTTAAAAGTATATCTTTCTAAGGTTTTTTCATCATCAAATAGGAGGAAATTGTTAAGTATAAAATATTTTAAGTTTTTGTGATAACAAAGGACTCAGCTCCGAGTTTATCAGATCAGATCAAGACGTACCTAACAACATAGATTAGGAAGATCAGATCATAGTTAAGCTGAGTGAGAACAACTCGAATCAGAACAAATTATGCCATATCAGATAGTAGAATGGTTTTAGTCAACAATTTGCAAGGACAGTTCAGATTAGATTGACAAGAGCAGCTTAGAAGATCAGATCAGCTTAAGACATTAGTTCAATACAGTGCAGTATAGTACAGATGAAATGAGCATATCAGATTAGAGCATCATATATTAGTCAGATAAGAGCTGAAATCGATGCATTGACTTGAGATATCATTTATAATCATCGCACAACTCACGAAAACATTCAAAATGATTTAGAGTTGGTAACGTATGAGGATTGCCCATTTTGTGAAAAAAGAAGATGCATTTAATATGTCAGTACACAGATGGTACAAAAATTATATACGAATTAAATACAAGAGGCAAACATAAAAGGATACATTGGATAATTCTACTGGTAACATTTATTAACATTTGATCCATAGATTATACATAGGATAAGAATTTGAATTGAAAATCGCTCTGACTCTCGGACTCTCTCGCATTCTAGCTTATTTAAATCACATTCTTTCAAATATTCATTTCAGCAAAGAGCTGGAATCAGTATAAGATTGCAAATCATTATATCAATCATATGAAACGATAGATATATTTGTAAGATAACAAAGTGCGTTATGTTATTAGCATAGATCTAGGAGTTCAGCTCGGATGCGGCCTGATTGACCTGATTAGGACATGTTAACTGTTCGATTGAGCTGTTTCCGCATGAATATTTCTATTGCTCAAGGATCAGTCCGGACTGATATCTGCAATTAGCTGGTAACTCAGCTGATCTGCAAAAACTGTTTTAAAAGCACAATTTTTATAAGGAATTATTCACCCCACCCTCTAAACTCTGTTCATAACCGATCCTATCAAAGTTGTAAATCCAAATTCTTCTTGTTAATTCTTGCTGTTGAAGAAGAAGGTATGTCACGAGTATTCATCTCCAAACATATAAATATTGTATTCTTTCCTGTTAGGATCGAAAAAGCGTTAAATATAGCTCACGAGTTCAGGGGGGTTAATGAACTCCTTTCGATAAACTCTTTCATTTTCAATCTATTGGCTTGTCTCTAAGCCGAGTTACCATCTCGAAGCTTTCTCAGTGTAATCTGGTGTCTCGAGTAACAAATATGACTGTGCGGAAATAACTCGATTCACCAGTGAAAAAATAATGTAAACTTAATGCAGTAAGTAAAGGATGCGATAATTTGTTTCTGGAAGTTCAGAGATTAAACTCCTACGTCTCCCCTTCTTCCAAACTGGAAGAATTTCCACTAGAAGATTTGATTTTTACAACTCCTTGTACAAACCCAATCCAACAGCCAGTAGCTGCAAGAACTCCTAGTCTCATAATACAACAGAAACAGACTCGCGATCTATTCTGGATACAAAATACAGCTCTAAGTTGTTCTAGCTTTTCTAGCTCTCAGCACTTTGTTTTTGATATACAAATGAAAGATCAATACAACAGAGATTATTCTACGACTTAGAAAATAAATTCTAGGCTCTTGGATTGAGGTCGTAGTGATCAAGATGATCTTTGATGAATTCGTAGAGAACAACAATTGGAGAGTCATGCTTGTATGAATCGTTAGTCTGTTTTCTTCAAAATGATTGGCTTTTCCAAAATATATTCTTTGGATCCAACGATAATAAATGTTACCAGTAGACATGTCATATAGATCCAAAGGATTTGTCAGCGGAGTCTTTAAATACTTGTACTGTTCACGTACACCTTCATTAAATGCTTTTCCTCTTTTAGCATACATTACGCCGTACTCTGTTGAAAACAGATCTCTGATATATCTGGAATTTTCTAAAAGTAGTCCCAACGACTAAAAAGAGATCTTGAGAACAAATCAAGTTTATTTGTTGTATATGATACCTTAAATCTGATTGTGTGTACTCCGAGCCGATTCCATCTTAGCTCCAATCTGAAATCTATTTAGCCGAGTTGACTTTACTGGCTTGGCTTCGATCTGATCACAAGTTGATCTATCTATTTTATTTCAACTAATAAACTGATTATATTCTTTCTGCTCTTCTAATATGATCTGATTCTATTTCTGTTCTTCCGAGCTGGTTTTGTTCTTAACCAGCTTAGCTAAACTCCTTGAGCTGGTTTTTCCTTAACCAGCTTAGTTAGAATCCCTGATTTGTTTGTCCTTAACCAGCTTAGCTTCATTCTGAAATCTCTGAGCTTGTTAGGATCGATTTTACCCTCAGTTAGTGTATAAAGACGTTATTTAGTCAATAACCAGCACTTAGAGGGAATAACCAGATCGCATATAAGACGCTGGATTCAGCTAGTCGCTGAAGCCAGACTGCGATTACTATTCCGGTTCCAGCTGGATGCTAAAATCGGATCGCCTTTGTGTATGACGAGCTCAACGCCAAACCAAAGTAGTGCAAGAGTCTGGTTCTAGCTGGTCGTTGAAACCAGCTCAATGAAAATCCGTGTGATCTGGTTATTTATTACTTGAGCTGCAGTAGCTTAGTGTTCTTGAATACTTGTGCACAGAGTTACAGATTGAGTAATGAATTAAATCATGCGGAAATAACTCAAACTGAACTCTTAGATTTCGAAAGCTCATTTAAACAGTTTTATGCACAGTTGTAAATATGTAGTGCGTATGTATGAATGCAGAAAAGCAGTAAAGAAATATGTTGATTTTTTTATGGAAGTGCGGAACTCAATCTCCTACATCTCTCATTCTTCCGCAACGGGAAGGATCCACTAGAAGACTTTGATTACAACGACCCTCGCTGCAACCCACTCCGATGATCCTCGGCCGCAAGAACTCCTAGCCACACCACTATACACCAGCCCGCAAGCTGCGTGTGTCTAACTCACTTCTTTACTACCTCAGTGAGAAAGGCGACACTTATTTACTGTCTCAGTGCGAAAGACTACACACACTTCTTTAACTTCTCAGTTCGAAAGACAACTAGACTTGTTTAACGTCTCTGTCCAAAGACTACAATGGAGAGTTTAAAATTGATTCACTCAACTCAACAATTTAGCTCTCAGCTCTCATATGTGAGTGAATCGTGTCTGAGATTACAGTGTACGCTCAATCTCCCGAAGATATAATCTCACACACAGGAAGTGCTCCTAGTCTGAGCTGGTTTCACCAATGTCTTCCCAGAACTTGTGTTGTGCTTTCTGTTGTTTTACAGTTTGATTCGCACAACACTTCGCTCTTTTCTTTTGCGCACTTCTTCTATTGTATGCGCCTTTCTCTCCCTTTGTTATGGTTCTCCCTGCTTCTGTTTCATTAACCTGGTATATAAAGCCTCCTTTTCGGATTTATCCGTTGGACACAAAGTTGTAGCCGTTGTGAAAAGTCTTCTGACGTATTCGTACTTTGTGTCCTATGGATTTTAATGCGTTGCAGGCTTTATTTGACTTGAGCTCTTTTCATCAATGATTCTGCAGCCTTTGTTAACATCGAGCTCTGCTTGCTTGTATGTGATGTGGACAAGTCAAAACAAATCAGTTTGAACCAATTAATTTGGTCTTCGTGTGATTGTTCAAACTGATTTGTTTGTCCAGATTGGTTTATCCAGATCTGGTTCTTCAGCTGGCATCTTCATCAAGCTGGTTGCTCTATATCTTTAATATGTTCTTGAGCAACTCTTCATCTGCGCCTCTTTTTGTCTGCAGTTGAGCTTGTTCTGTTCTTTCCTGCTCTTGAGATGCTTCGAGGCTCCAGCTTTGTTCCATTCCCAGCTGGTTGATTTTCCCTAGTCATGCACTCATTTATACGTATTCAGGAATTTCTAGGCGTTACAATCTTCCCCGATGATAGCTCTCCGATAACGTAGAAAAAAGAGACTCGACTCCCTTTCCTCGCACGGATCTTTTTTTCTTGCTATATTTCTCGGATGGAATTCAATCGTACACCCAATAGTCTTATCAAATAAAATGAAGTCTTTAACAAAACGAACCGCTTGTGTGAGTGAGCTGTAATTTTAAAAGGACGTTAATTTTAAAGACATGTGGAAAGGATAAACACACGGTCAGCTTACGGGAGTGTGGATGTCGGTCGATGGACCGGGGTGTCCCTCCAACATGGAGATAGTTCGCCGTAGACCTGATATCAGATGAGTTTTATCAAGCGACTATGACCTAAGGCGAGCTTCCGCGCCACATCTCATACATAAAATGAATTATGATCAATGGGTTATTTTATAACCACAGAATTTTAAGAAAGTTCATGATTAATATTTACTTTCTTTATGTTCAAATCTTATGTTTTAAGCTGTACTAAGTTAATTGTTATTACCAGAATTTTATCTGCTGGGCCCCTAGGCTCACTAACTTTAATGGTTGCAGGTGAGGAGGTTTAGCGTGAGCTGGCTGATGCGAACTGAAGCAGATTGGGAGATTGTTTATCGATGGACCTACGTTTCCGTGCTATTTCAGACCACATCTCTTTTGTTTTGTCGATCATTAATCAAAAATGTGTTATTTATTTCTGTATCAGATTTATTGTGATTAATTATTTCCAGCCTGAATGAGATCAACTCACATGATTCTTATCAGCTTCTTAACATCCCAATTCCCACTCTTTTTCACAATGCGCGATCTGAATTATTTTCTAAAATTTCAAAACCATCCCTGACTCATATGTTTTCTTTGAATCCTAAAAATTGAAAAAAATTTGTACATATATTCATTAATTCTTTCGAGATTAAATATTAAAATGGTGGACTAGAGCGCCACATCACATATCTTTGCACCTCATGATGCTTATGTCTCAGGGAACTCCAGAACTTGCTTTTTCTCATCTCTCCAATGACTGGCCAAATTTGTGTCTAAATTGAATGAATCAACTTGGATGTCTCTTTGGAATATTGAATGATGATCTCCTTTTTGAATCAAAACCATCCTTTGCGTAATTTCGACCAGACAACAGAGGTGTATTAAGCATATATTTGAACAAATCACTTTTTGTTACTAGATAAACCCGTGACTGAATCAAATAATGTCTTAACTTGGAACATGCAAAAAATAAATCAGACGCAACTTTCAATAGTAGAAAACTTTACTTCTGTTGGTGCGAGGATCCTACTCAAGTAATAAATAGCATGCTCGTGTCCTTCCTTATTATTTTAACTAACAAGCACCCAATAGATCGTGAGCAACTGAAATATATAGCTTGAGAGATGTTCCATGCCTGGGTGGTACCAATACGGGAGGTTTTGCAAGGTATTTCTTTATTATGTCAAAGGCTACTTGATGGCACACGTCCCATTTGAATGTATCTGTGTCTTTTAACTTTAGTAACTGTGAAAACTCCTTTGTCTTCACAGCGAGATTGGAAATGAAACGCCTTAAATAGTTCATATGTCCAAGGAAACTTGCATCTCTTTTCTGTTCCTTGGTGGGCTTGCCTCCATGATTGCCTTTGCCTTGTTTTTTTCAATTTCGACTCCTATATGGTGCACCAAAAATCCCAAAAGGTTCCCTAATTTGGCCCCAAAAATACATTTGAGCGGATTTAGTTTCAATTCATGTTCTCTCATGCGCTGGAAGCTCTTCTTCAAATGTTGTATGTGTGCATCAGCTTGCTTTGACTTTACCACTATATCGTCTATATACACCTCAAGATGATGACCTAGCATGTCATGAAAAATAGAGTTCATTGCCCTTTGGTATTTTTCACAGGCATTCTTCAACCCAAATGGCATCACTAGCCATTGAAATGTGCCAATATCTCTCGGAAATCTAAATGTGGTTTTAGAAGTGTCATTTTCTACTATATTAATTTGGTCGTACCCCGAGAACCCATCCATGAAACACAAAAACTCAAGCTCGGTCACTGGATCGATTAACATGCCTGCTACAGGCATCACGTATACGTCTTTAGGAGTTGCACAATTCAAGTCATGAAAGTCAATACATATTCTCATCTTTCCATTCTTTTTCATTACTGGTACAACGTTTGACAACAACTCAGTGTACCTGATTGGCCTTATGCACTTGGCTCCCAGTAAATTTTCTATTTCCTCCTTCACTTTTAATTCTATTTCTTTGGACATTCTCCTGGCAGGTTGCTTGAATGGTTTGAATCCTTCTTTTATTGGGAGTTTGTGTTCCATAAACTCCAATCTAGACCTGGCATGTTATCGTATGTCAAAGCAAAACAATGTTTAAACTATTTCAACACATCTATCAAGTTCCTTTTAGTCTCATCTTCAAGCAATGCACTGACGTATATTATCTTTGGGTTATCTGGACTCCCCAAATCTATTTCCTCCAATGGTTCTTGGACTTGTTCATGTGCACCATCTCCATTTGAGATGGCGCCATTATTATCTCATACAGATAGAGTTTATATTCTTCATCGCTATCTTCTTCATGAATCATCTCGGTTCCGCATGATTCAAACCTCAACTCTTCAAAATTATCGAACATGTGCTGCACGCTTATCTTGTGAAGCAACCTCCCTTTCCTCTTTACTGAACTTAATAATCAATCTCCTCTACTACTCGTTGGATCATTGTCCTATAAGGCACAATGACGGTAGGCTTGAGGATATTTTTCAAGGATTTTGTTGGGATTCGAACTTTCCATGTATACTGTTTTTGATATTTCTTTGTTCAAGCTCTGAATTTTTATGGGCCCAAATCTCCATTGTAATTTCATGCTTCCACTGTGCTAGTATTGGCTTGGAATGTGCATCAGCATCTACTATTTCCACTTCATCCTCTTTCCAGAACAGTAACAATTGATGCATTGAAGATGGAATGCACTGATTAACATGGATTCAATCCCTTCCCAACAGATCTTGGAAATTGACAGACGAATTCACCATGAAAAATGCACATAGAGAAGACAAACTTCCCACAGTGACATCGACTGGGAAGACTCTGATAGTTTTAGTTGATTTCCCTGTGAATGCAGACACCGATACCTCTATCGATATAAGATCCTCTTCTTTCTTTCGCAAATTTCCTAGCATTCTTACTGGTAACAAGTTAATTTCTGAGCCATTGTCGATTAAGACTCTTGACACTGGTTTCCCATTCAGATGAGTTTTAATATACAATGGTCTTAGATGCTTTGTCATCTCTGGTGTGGTCTTCGCTATTATCAATTTCTTTGGCTTGTTTGGATGTTCTTCTCTTATGCTAACACCAGAACCTCCTTCAGGATTTTCAGCCTCCTTCGTATCCATGCTCTATGATCTATAGTTCATTGCATTTTCTTCGTCACAATTCCATAATTTAAATTTCTTTGGCAAAATCACCACAACAGTGTTGCAATCTATTGATATATGAAACTTACACATACGAAAATCAATTGTTTTGTTCTCTCGGGTATCTTCTTCACTAAGTAGATCATCACCGTCCTCACTACTCCTGTCTGCAGTAGTCTGTCTAAATAACTTTGACTTTCTAACCATCTTTCCAGCTACTTCCCTCTTAGCGGCTGCTCTTTCTCTAAGCAGTATTCTTTTTTGCGTTCTAGTGAGTGATTTAGGGAATTTCTTGTTCCGAACCACTCTCGAAGCATCATCAACGTCATTTCTGGGTGGGAGGAAAAACCTTGGTCTAGCTTGATGCTCTTCGGCTCTCACTTTTTAATTTTTTCCACTAGACTCACTTTTCTCACTGTGACCATGCATTTTATGCGTGTTTACTGTTTGAAGCATTGAGCAGTTTTCTCCTTATTTCTGGTATCCTCTTGACATTCGATGATACGCCTCCCCCGGGGTAGTAAGTTTCACTTGTTTTCTTGGGGAAATATTGGTTTCTCAACCAACGGGCCGTAGATCCCCCAATATTTCCCGAAATCCTCCTTTGAACATGTTTTGCTCTTAACCTACCATAACTTTCGTTAGTTTCAAACATCTGTCCTTTGAAATCCAACAAGTTCTGACCTTCTTCTTATTCATCACATGCCTTTCATGTCTATCATTCAAGAATTCTCTCAAGTCTATCATATCATATTTATAGATGCCACCGGAGGGAATATTATTTGCCCACAACCATGAAATCTTGTTTTTCTGGGAATTTCAACACTCCTTTGTTGATCCTTTCTTGCAGAATATTCTTAAAAGCCCAACATGACTTTATAGTATGGTTGTATGAATCATGATACTTACAGTAGCACGTCCATTGGTTTCTTCTTTGGAAGGTACTCGATGATCTGGCGGAAAAGTAATGAACCTCTCTTTTACCAAATAATCGGATATCTCATCCATTTTGGAGTCATCAAAAAGTGTACTGCATGTCTTGGTAGGGTGTGTGTTATTTTTCTTTTCTGTCTCCCCCGACTTTTTCTTGAGTAAAGGGCAGATACATTGGTACGGAGTTCCGCCAAGGCTACCTCTTCTATTTCCTGATAGTACGAGACTAACGTTGTCTTTTTCTTGTAAGTTTCCTCTTTTAACAATTCTTCATACTCCGCCATTTTTTAGCATAACTCATAGAAGTAGCTACATTCCATGCCTTTGAATTTCTTCCTCAGCTCTAAGTTCAACCCTTCCTGCGCCGTTTTGACGAATTCCACTTCAGGTAGGAAGACTTTGCACCTATTTTTCATCTTTTTGAACCTGTCCACAAACATATCAATAGATTCACATTTTTTTTGGCTAATTCTGGACAAATTAGTGATACATACTTCTGGTTCGGTGTGATAAAACCGAGTGTGAACTGCCTTTCCATATCTTGCTAGGTCATAACAGAGTTTCTAGGAAATAGCGTGTACCACGTAAATGTTGTACAAGTCAATGAATTAGGCAATAACCTGAGCTTTAAACTTGCGAATTTTTCCAGATTTGCCAGTGTCCCACATTTTATTGTGAACCTGGCAATGTGTTGTACTGTTGATTGTCCATCTTCCCCAGAAAATAGACTAAAGTCTGGAATTTTATAACCTCTAGGATATGGATTTTTGTGGTTTATCACCTCTGGATATGGTTTGTGAATCTCGAGATGGCCTATCGATCTCAAAGCCGATCCATACAATTCTTGTACGGTTTCTCTTACCATTTCCAGATCGATCATACCCATATTCTTGTGCTGGATGGGATGATTGTAGTATTGTGCCCCGAGCTTGATAAGCCCCATTTCCAGTATTGACACCAGCGTTCACAACTGGGTAAACCCATATCGATGCCTTCTCATATAAACCAGGTTGATTTACTGGGTTAGTTATGTTATACAGCTGATGTAGGTGGGGTCTCGGGTTTTCATTTCCATTTCCTCTAGTAATCACAGGGTTTTTCTGGAAAATGGTTTCTTCTCTCCTATGAGGAGGTGTGTACATCTCTTCCTGACACGGGAGAGTTGGGATAGAGCGGTGAGCTTCACCTGCTCTAGAACTCCCCGCACCTTGTTCTGGTTCTTTGTGTTGGAAATCCCCTGATTTCTGGACTGAGTGGTGTGACTCACCACTAGATTCACATAAGCCAAAATACCCTCAGACTTTGGATGCCTCTTCCATATTAGCAACATTCTTCTTTGGGGCATGTACCTATGTTCGGCAGGTTGTTTTACCATAGCCTGGCCATAAGAATGCCCTTCAATACGGTCCATCATGCCTTGAACAGATATTTCTGGCTGGTTCTCATCTGTAGCTTGGAGCTCTTCTAGTTCTGGCATGCTGTCAATTTCTTTGTTCTTATCAGATGGTTTCTTTCTTCTTGGTGACATATCTTGGTCCCACCCGAGCGTGCCAAATTGTGTTTGGATGCATAATTTGCTGGACGTGCCAGGTACTCAACCATTAAATTATGTAAAAATATAAAATATAAAATATAACTTCTAATAAATCAAACGAAAATGAGAATCAAATTTGATTGTTGATTCTAATCTCCTAAACTAATATGACACCAAAAATAAGGAAATAAACTTAAAACATGGAAATAAACCTCTGACATAGCTTGTATTTTCAACAAGATGTAGGAATTTACAGACGAAAATATATAAACAATTAATGCTGAATGTTGAACTACAAGACTTGCAAGATATTGAAAATCCCAGTAGAAATTGATTATAAAATTTTTGAGTGAATAATTGCAGAGTTTTTTGCAGATTTTTGCTAAGTGTTGAGCGACGATTCTCCCGTTAATGATTGTTTTCTTTTATGTTATAAAGGAGTTCTTCTAACCCATGATCTACACGATTTAGCCCACGTCGCACCGCAGTTCTGTCACCTCACCTGATCCACGTACCTCCATGGTCTTCTTGGACTTTTAAAACGGTTTTGCCGGACTCTTCTTATTGGGTCTTCCCTGTGTATTTTGGGTACAAACAGCAGCATTAATAAAGCAGGTCAAAGTTCCGACGTATTAAATATGCTCAAGATCTTCCTGCACAAGATGTTTTCTGAACATCATGAGAGAACATAAAACAACAGATTTTGCGGTGACGGTGATATTTTTCTCTTTAACCCATTAATGAGCTAACTCCCTGTATAGGTCAGAGGCCCCTTGGCCCATACAGGTGGTAAATCGAGGGATATGCACGAGTAGGCAGGGGCCCGGGGGAGAGAACCCATATAACGGACTAATTCCCAGAGCATACCCTCACAATATTTCAGTGGGGAATATGCTCCACACGAGAATCGAACCCGTGAAGTCGGGGAAGTTATTCCCACATCACCCCAGGTCTTACCAACTCGCCTGTGCCCCTGGGGGCGCGGTGACGGTGATATTTCATTCCATAGGATGCTTGCACGAACATCTTGGCTATAAGTGTTGAGAAAAATGTCAAAATCATTGAAGTACATATGAGAATATTAATTGAAAATTGAAACTTGACATTTGAATTGTCTATGTACATGTAAATTTATCCCCCATCCATTTGGTACCAAGAAACCAGCAACAGGTGAAAAAAAATATCAAAATCGTTGAATTATATATGAGTATTAATTGAATAATTGAAACTTGGCAATTGAATTGTATATGTACATGTAAAATTACAATTTCCCCCAACAATCAATTTGGTCCCACGAAACCGACAAAGGAATAGGTAGTTTCCTAGACATCCAGATACAGGTCAAAAGTGTTGAATGCGCTTACATAAAGAGGGCTGGCTAGTTCAAAGTCATGCTGGAAAAAACTTGACATCCGAATTGTCTATGCACATGTGAAACCACCCCTCATCAAGTTGGTGCCAAGAAACCAACAATGGAAAAGCTAGTTTTCATCAATCATCCATATTCCATGTTGTTTCTGTTATGTTTTTTCTTCTACTTCGGCGGTCGTCCGGCGTCTTGCAAGAGCAATGAAACAGATTTTTCGGCTCTGTTGGCATTCAAACATCGCATGGATGATGATCCATTCGGGAGTTTAAGGTCGTGGAACGAAACCGAGCATTTTTGCGATTGGGAAGGAATTTTGTGCAGCCGGAGGCATAGAGGCCGAGTTGTCTCCATCAACCTGAGGTCCCAAGGCCTCGTGGGATCCCTTTCACCCCAACTAGGCAATCTTTCTTTTCTTAGAGTGTTTGTCTTGCAAAACAACAGCTTCTACGGCGAGATCCCGGAGGAGTTTGGCCGTTTGAGGCGGCTTGAAGTAGTCGAATTTAGTAACAACTCTTTCAGTGGTGAGATACCAAGAAACCTGTCCCGATGCTCGAACCTCTATTACCTCAACTTGATCGATAACCAACTCGAGGGAACCATTTTCCCAGAGGTAGGTTCTATATTCAAACTTGAAGCATTAGGCCTGATGAAAAACAATCTTTCGGGCACTATCCCTCCATCTATAGGAAATCTGACCAGTTTACGTAGACTGTCTCTGTCTTTTTGTGGGTTGCAAGGAGAAATTCCGGAGTCGTTTATTCATCTCCAACGCTTAAGATTTTTAAGCTTAGGTTACAATTACTTCACTGGTGAAATCCCATATGGCCTTTATAATATATCCAGTTTGACACATTTGTATGTGAATTTTAATCGACTCCACGGCAAAATCCCTTGGGATGTAGGCTTAACACTTCCAAAACTGAAGGAACTTAACTTGGCAGGCAATGATTTCGATGGGAATGTTCCGGTCTCTCTCTCAAATGCTTCCTTTCTTGAACGTTTGTCCTTGTCTTCCAGTAAGTTTACTGGGCAAGTGCTTATAGATTTCAGCAGGCTTTCGGCCCTTCAAGTGCTTCTACTGTATCTTTCTAGTTTCGAGGGTGATCTTAGCTTTATATCATCTTTGACAAACTGTACTAAACTTGAAGTAATTGATGTCGGTGGTAATCTTTTCAGTGGTTCATTGCCGGACTCCATTGGTAATTTGTCAAGTAAGCTTAGCTTGTTGAATATAAGAGATAATCAAATGCATGGAACCATTCCTGCTGGTATTCAAAATCTCATCGGTCTCACCCGACTGGTTTTTGATTTCAATCTTCTCCAAGGTTCCATCCCTGCTGGGATCGGAAAACTAATGAAGTTGAAAGAAATTTACATGGTATATAACCAACTCACAAATGAGATACCATCTTCTCTTGGTAACTTGACGTTGTTAACGCATGTTTTCTTAGAGGGTAACGATTTCTACGGTGCAATCCCCAAAAGTTTGAGTAATTGCACTCGCTTGCTAAGCTTAGCCCTTTCTTCAAACTATCTCAGTGGCCAAATACCTCAAGAACTTGCTACCCTTTCATCTATTTGGTCCATCGATCTGTCCCGCAATGATTTTACCGGTTCTATTCCAGTGGAGAATGGCTCCTCTCTCATTAACCTTAGTAAGTTGGACTTGTCTCACAATAGAATGCAGGGACTGATACCAAAAGCTTTGAGCAGCTGCGTCGTGCTGGAACGCCTTAGGCTGAGAAACAATTCTCTTGAAGGAGTGATACCTACTGGGCTTGTTGCCTTGCAGGGATTACAAGAATTGGATCTCTCACAGAATAACTTGTCAGGTTCCGTCCCAAATTTTCTGGGAAATATGTTGAATCTAAAGAGTTTGAATCTGTCCTTCAATAAGTTGCGAGGGGAAGTGCCAACACAAGGAGTCTTTCGGAACCGAACTGCGATTTCGCTCCAAGGAAACGACCACCTGTGTGGAGGGATTGATTTGTTAGACCTTCCTCCTTGCGAATCCACGAATTTCAAGACGAAAAACGCGTCACATCTCTTGAAAATCTTGATCTCCACATTAGGTGGTGTAGCCGTATGTGTTATACTTTGCGCATGCATCTACAAACTCCGGTACAGGAAACGAATATCAGAACAAGAAGCTCAGAATTCGGTGGTATCATATCCAGACTCGTTTTTAAGGCTATCCTATGCGGATCTCTTCAAAGCGACTGATGGATTTTCAGAAACTAATCTACTCGGTTCTGGAAGATTTGGTTCTGTTTACAGAGGAATCCTTGGAGACAAACTCACTCCAGTTGCGGTAAAGGTTTTCAATCTTGAAGTCAGAGGTGCTTCGAAAAGCTTCGTTAAAGAATGCGAAGCAATAAAAGGGATCAGACATAGGAACCTCCTAAAAATATTGAGCGTATGTAAAGGCACCAACTTCCAAGGCATTGATTTTGTGGCAGTGGTGTATGAACATATGCCCGCCGGAAGCTTGGAGAAGTGGCTGCATAAAGATCCTGCATGTGAAGAAAGTGTACCGCAGAGTGAAAGCAACAAGAAAAATCTCAGATTAACTCAAAGATTGAATGTTGTTACTGATGTTGCATCAGCCGTTGAGTACTTACATTGTGGCAACGACTCTGTCATCATCCATGGCGATTTGAAGCCGAGCAACATTCTATTGGATGAAAACATGACGGCACATGTCGGCGACTTTGGTTTGACAAGAGTGGCGTCGAGCGTATTTCCAGCATATGAAGGAAGCAGCAGTTCAATGGCAATCAAAGGCACCATTGGCTATATTCCACCAGGTACATATATACCATATTTTTGCATTTTGTGCACATATCCACAGGAGAGTCACAAAAATGTTGTTACTAAAATCTTCGCATTTACAGAATATGGGACGACGAATACTATGACGACACTAGGGGATGTGTATAGTTTCGGGATTCTTGTGCTGGAGATGTTCACCAACATCAGACCGAACGACGATGCATCACTCAACGGTCGATCGAGCCTTCACCATCTGGTTAACCATGCTTTGAAAAACCAAGATTTGAGTTACGTTATGAGTCGAATATTTGTGAATGAAGATACAAATGATAGCAGGACAAGGGAATGTGTGAGCCGTATACTTGAAATTGGAGTGGCCTGTTCTTTTGAGTCCCCTAAAGATCGGATGGCGATGTCTGATGTTGTTAGAGAGTTGAATAAGATTCTAAAGGCTTATCAATAGAAGCATTCCATTGGGAAGTAGGATTTCTTTTTGTTTTATTGTTTTCTTTGTTTCTTTCTTTTTCTTTTTCATTTTTTCTTAACAACAAGTTTCATTTCACAAATTTATTCTATTAGTAAATTAGTTTAGAGTACTGTTAGCTCTATTTAAAGAGGAAATAGTTATATATGATTAGGGGTGAGCAAAACATCGGTTAAACCGAAATAACCGACGAAACCGAACCATATAATTATATCGGTCCGGTTCGGTTAATCGGTTTTTATTTTTTAAAAAATTGGTTAAATCGGTTCTGTTACGGTTTTTATTTTTCAAAAAATTGCTTAAATCGGTTAACTGAAATAACCGATTTTATATATTAACTATTATTTGTATATATTAATATATTATAATATTTATTAATTTTACTAGTAAAATATACCCTAAATCCCTGACCTCTCTTTACCCTAATTCCGTCAATTAAGATTTCGTCGGTTCTTCCCTAAATTTGGGGTCTGCGACATAAAAACGAAACGGCTCTCTAGTTTTAATGTCACCAGAATCGACGAATATGTACTCTTCATCTCCTCTTGAAAACAAGGGAGTTGTCATCCCTACAAGCTTGTGTCAAGATACGACACAGTTTCTTATTTCTTCCTCAAGAGGAAAAAAATCGGTCATCCCTAACCTCTCTCTTTTATTAATTTTAATTGTTATGCTGGCCTTAAAAAAATTTTTTCCAAAATATATCGTTTATTTCGGTTACCGACCGAAATAACCGATTTTTTCGGTTTCGGTTATTATCGGTTTTTGCAAAAACATCGGTCAGTTCGGTTATCTTAAAAAAAATCGGTTATGCTCGGTTTTAAAAAAATCGGTTCGGTCGGTAATCGGACCGACCGAATACTCACCCCTACCTATGTATATAGTACAAGCATTTAAGACACCACAGACATCTTACTTTGGATACATATGACGTGTCTATTGGTAACATTTATTACCGTTGTTATATTTTTATAAAATACTTTTGAAAAATATTTATACAAAATATATTAAAATACATTTTTTAAAAAAACGTGAAAGATCCATGTTTATAAAAATATAGATAAAATTTATATGAATGATCTTTTAATACTTTTTAATTATAAATTACTTTTATAAATTAACTGTTCAAACATATACTAATTTTTAAATTAGCTTTTAAAATATTTTGCAAAATCTTTAAAAAACATTTTTATAAAAATGTTTTAAAAAACTTGTCTTTCTGACAGATATTTAAGTACATGTGAAATCACATGTACATATGAAAAAAAAATACAAAATCAAATAACTGAAGGCAACACAATCCAAACTAACCATGTTCTAGAAGCTCTAAAATATACACATAATCTTCAAACATAATAAAAATTACTTATCCTAGTCAACGGAAATGTAAACATAATCCATACCCACGACATAATACATATTCAAAACCAAGACTATGCAATCATCATAAATTCATCAAAACATAGTAAAATAAAACTGATCGTCCCCAGGACACAGACGAGTTGGTAAGATCTAAGGGAATGTGAAATAACTTCCCCTGCTTCATGGGTTCGATTCCGTGTGGAGCATATTCCCACTGAAATATTGTGGGGGTATGCTCTGAAAATTAGTTCGTTATATGGGTCCTCTCCCTCGGGCCCCCGCCCACTTAGGGATGGCAACGGGGCGGGGCGGGGCGGTTTTGCCATTACCATCCCCGTCCCCGAATAATTCGGGGATCCCCATCCCCATCCCCGCGGGGATCGGTTCGGGGACGGGGATCCTCATCCCCGTCTCTAATATTAAATAGATAATATATATATATATTATTTATTATTCTATATTACCATTAATATAAATTTAATATTACATGCAGATCGATTTATTTCCGCTTTACACGATAATCCTATTTAAAATAAATTTCAAATAAAACTCTTCCTTAATGAGAGTACTAATAGAAAAGACTGAATATTCCTTAAATCCACAACATAATGTTCCACCATATTCTAAATAATGCGGAACCGTACTTGATTTAGTGGGATTAAGATATTTTTAAATAAAAACATTTTTCATATTACGTGTTGAACCTAAAACTAGGTGAGCCCGATCCTCCAAACATATGAATTTAGGCTTTATTTGAAAAAACTTTTTAAAAGTATTTTTAATGTTTTTTTAAAAAACTTAAATTATATATGCAGTCTTATTTTTATAAAATATTTTTGAAAATTTACAAAATATATTAAAATATATATTTTTTTAAAAACATGAAAAATCCATGTTATAAAATATAAAATATAGGTAAAATTTATATGAATGATATTTTAACACTTTTTAATTATAAATTATTTTTTTTAAATAATTGTTAAAATATATACAAATTTTTAAAATAGTTTTCAAAATATTTTGCAAAATCTTTTAAAAAATAATTTTATAAAAATATTTTTAAAAAATTTGTCACAATTGTAAATCGCATGTATATATGAAAAAAAAATCCAAATCAAATAACTGAAGGTAACACAATCCAAGCTAACCATATTCTAGAAGCTCTAAAATATACACATAATCTTCAAACATAATAAAAATTACTCAATCCTAATCAACGGAAATGTAAACATAATCCATACACACGACATAATACATATTCAAAACCAAGACTATGCAATCATCGTAAATTCATCAAAACATAGTAAAATAAAACTGATCAAAGTGGTCAAGGACCAAATCATGCTCCACGTCCCCGCTCCCTCAATCATCTCACACTTGCTCATCCTCACCTGCATCATTAAGATCGTTATGGGCTCATAGACTCAACATGTTCATTCCTGATATTAACAAAATACAAGTATACAAACCCACGCACATACAGTCAATAAATCATAGTTCATATTACTGAACTAAAGTCCTAACATGATGCATTGAAAGACATAATGGCATGAGATTAATGAAAAAATTAAAAAAAAAATTACCATGCCGTAACCAAGTGTTCTCAACTCTGAAAATATACAAATCTCGAAATTATGATTTATATATTAATGGGTGGAAAGTTCTGTTGGAATTGAATGAAATGTGCCTTGTGACTCTTCACATGCACGAAGAGACACAATTGTAGTGATTGTGTATTCAATATAGGCATCCCAAAGAACTTCCAGCACATGTATTTTGGTGTGCCTAGGCAGCCGAAGAGTCTCACGTTTCCCTATATATACAACCAACATTCCTCATTCCAACACACAACCATTCTCTCGATTCTCTCCAACTCCCACGCTGATACAGTGCAGGTGCGGTTCAGTTTACCGGTGTAGCGTAGCTTCGTGCTTTCGGTTACCTGCTCGGTTCCGTCGTTGTACCCTGGGAAACAGACAACACGCGTAGTTGGTCCTTGGAAGCACTAGGGCGAGGTGAATCTGTTTTAAGGGAACTGTGTTAGAACACATACCTCGATTTACTTTCTGTTCCTGACGCTATTCTTCGATCTGATTATTTCTTCTTATTCTGCATTGTGTATGTTATTACCCTCTAACCCTAGGCACTGTTCATTTGAACTGGTATTTTCCAGATTTCTTGAGATTTCCTGATCGGTTTTGATCGCGGATGGTACCGTTGGAAACCCCTTTCCCAACCCGTCATTTCCCTAAGCTGTTCGTCTATTGAGCAGGCGTTCTTGCAGCTTCGTAGAATCCGATGTTTAGACGCACGGTTTCTAACACAACTTTTCTGAACCCGTGTATTTAACACTCGATATTAGAAAACTCATAGAATCCAAGATTTTGAATCCCGGAATATAATAGATTTAAAAAGTTTTGAAAACGTGATACATTTGAATTTTTTTTTATATTATTATTAAAAAAAGCAGTAATATAATATACAGATTATATTGGCCCTCAGAGCTTTGGGAACGGCGCTACAGCAGACATGGAGATGAAAGCAGTTGAGGACATAGCCATGGTCGGAGACCTCACTCCGCCCATACCTCCCCTAGCTTTCGCCCTCCACGACTCCGCCCTCAATTCCCACTGCTCCGCCTGCTTTACACCTCTTCCGGCGGTTCCGTTTCCGCCTCTTCTTCCCCGGAAACCTCGGAATGTCCCCAATCGAAGACCCACAGTCCTCTACTGTTCCTCTCTCTGCTCTTCACTCGACTCTCCGCTACACTTCTCCTCGGCGGAACCTCACCTCCTGTATCTATTTTCCCATTCACCTCTGCCCGCGTGGGGCGGTTCCTCCGATCTCCGCCTCTCCCTCAGGCTTCTTCACACCTTCCAAAAATCCAATCTTTTTCCTCTGAAGGGTGGGATTTCCTCAGGTGCTCGAAGATTGATGAAGATTGGAGGGAAGAAGGACGACCCATTGGAGGAAAACAAGAATTTCAAAGTCCCAGATGAAAAACTTGAGAATCAAGCCGCACAATGTGGAGTCACGGAGATTTCCAGTCAAAGAGACTGCGGTTTGGAGCGAATTGCGGGCTTGATGACCAACCGAGAGAGACTAGTTTTTGGTGAATTTGAGAATTACCCATTTCCAGAAAGTATGCTGGAGAGGATACGAGAGGGGACAAAGGCGATTGCAGCAGCGAGAATGATGCTCGCACGTGAGGAAGAAGTGTGTGTAGAGAGCCTGCCTGAGTATCACATGGAGGAACTGGTGTTGTGTTTGGTGCTGACAAATGCTGTGGAGGTGCAGGATAGGAGCGGCCACAGCATTGGGGTTGCAGTTTACGGTACCTCGTTTTCTTGGATTAATCACAGTTGTTCTCCCAATGCCTGTTACCGGTTTTTGATAGGATCCGAGGATAAAAATTGCGTTTGTCTGAGGATCTCTCCGGCTGCTACCAATAATCGATGTGGCAACGAATTGGAGGATGGTACAATATTAGGAGGTGACTTAAGGCTTCCACTTTTATGTGTTATGTAGTCTTAATTCAACTAAGGGATCTGGATTTAGTCTGTGAATCAGCTTATAGTTGAAACTATGGGTCCACGTTGGGATGGAGTGTGAGTTTCAGTTTGTTTGTAATGTAGGAGGAGTTGGGTATGGACCAAGAGTGGTAGTTAGAAGTATAAAAGCTATTGAGAAAGGAGAAGAGGTGACAATTGCTTACACGGATTTGTTGCAGCCTAAGGTAGTAAGTTCACATACATTTTCGAGTTTCAATGCCCACATGTTTTGGATTTTGATGTTTATATCGTTTTTGTCGGCTTCCGTTTGTTGTTAAAGTATTCCTTGTCTAGATTGATTTGCATTTGCAGTGAGTTAATGATTTCTTCTATAGGAGATGAGACAAGAAGAATTATGGCTCAAGTACCTATTCTGCTGCTGCTGTAAGCGCTGCAGTGTGCCGCATTCAACTTATGTGGATCGTGCTCTGCAAGTGAGTAAGGAGTCTTTTAGCTCTACATTGCTATATTGCTTATTAGCTAGAAAAATTCTTGGATTCGTGCTATGTGTTGGTCACACTATCTTCTGTGATCAATTGATGGCATTAGTATCCATAAATAGAAAGAAAAGAACAGGCGTAAGAAAGGATTAAGGCACATCATTGAAATCTTAGAGAATGGCGTGTGTGATCAGAATAACTGAGTGAAGAGGGCCTGATTTCCATGAAAATTTCTGGCATGAGAGTGTGCTTGTTCCTTGATTTTCTGAGATTATGTCGAATCCATCTTGAGCTTCTCGTTGTAATATATAAATGCATTTCTATAATCTCATCGCCCTTCTCACATGGATGTGCCTGCCATCTAGCTGACACTGTATTTTTACCTACATAGATGGTGTCTGCCACGAATCATTGTAGGTCCAACATGATTTCCGATCACGAGTTGTACAAAGATGAGGAGATCAAGAAACTGATGGAAACTTTTGATGAAGCCATCGGGATCTATTTATCATTTAACGATCCTGAACGATGTTGTGAGAAGCTCGAAACCTTACTCACATATGGCGACATAGAGGAAGAGAATCTAAAACCCGAGGAAGAAAAATTACTTGAGAAGCCAAAGTTGCATCTGTTTCATCATCTTTCAATAGACGCTTACACCACTCTCACCTCTGCTTATAAAGTACGTGCAAGTGATTTGTTATCTGTCGACTCTCATGCAATTGAACATGGACTTCAAGGTTTTGATATGTACAAAACCAGTGCTGCATATTCCCTGTTAGTCGCTGGAGTGTCAGATCATCTTTTCATGTTTGAATCTAGTCTCGTGGCATCTGTTGCGAACTTTTGGACAGCGGCAGGGGAATCATTACTAAGTCTCAGTGGCCTCAAATGGTGGGATTCATCCCTGAAAACCGATCCTGTTAAATTGGACATTAAATCCCTTTTCAGCACAGAATGCAGCCATTGTTCTCTTTCTGGGATTTCCGAACCGAGCAGCAAGAACAGCCAAGATCATACCATATGGTTTCAGGAAACAAAAATGCTGCTGTTGAACTGCATTGCAAGCTTAACGTCAGATGTGTGGAGCACGCTTAGTTCTCAAAGTAGTTTCTTGAAATTGATACCGAATCCAACTGATTTTAGTTGGCTTGAATCTATAGAATATTTGAAAGTTTCTCGCTTTGAATCTCATGTTTCTGGGGCACGTGCCGACGAGATTCAGTCATCTCTGATTCTGCTGGCAATCCATTGCCTAATGTATGGAGAACTTTTAACAAGCATCTGCTACGGTTTTGCGCCGTAGGATAATATAATTTTGTAGAAGAATCCGGGCAAATGCTGGAGCTCCATTTACCTTTTGAACAGTTAAGCTTGTGGATGATGTCTTCTCCAGTGGCAGATGGTTAAAATAGGAGATTTTCTCAAGTGGCAGATGTTTAAATAGGAAATTTTGTGGCTACAGAGTGGGTCCGTATCGAGTAGCAGTTAACTGTTAATCGGAGTTCATGCCTTGTTCTGGCTCAGAACTTGAAATTTGAAAATCAATGCAAAAAATCTTGTACTACAACACACTTAAAACTGGACAAATTCATTAAGAAATAAAAATTTAGAAGATAAAAAGTCAAACTTGAAGGTCTGCTTGATTATAAACTTATTAGGTGAAAAGATGATGAAACAATCATGCAAAGTTACTTTGCTTGGATCGCTATGAGCCGTATGTAAAATGGTGATAAAATTCTACTCTGTTTGAAATTAAAATAAAATTCAAAATAAGAATATCATACTGGATTTGGTAGATGATAAGATCGAAAAAGAGCAGATCGTGCTTTGCGTGTTGAACAGATCTAGACGGCAGATCGCGCCTAAGCTGAATCAGCACAAAGCATGCCTAAGCTGAATTAGCACAGAGCAGAGCTGCGCGATCTGAACGAGTAAAAACATGAGTTGTAATAGTTCTGGTTTTTGAAAGATTTTTAGCATCGAGAAGTATATTGGTTATGATAATAAATCATGCAGAAACAACTCGAACTACTCTCTGAAAATTGAAATCTAAAATCTTGTTTTAAAACAAGTATGCGATGCACAATAAAGAAAACAAATGCTGAAATTTGTTTCTGGAAGTTCGGAGCTGAATCTCCTACGTCTCCCTTTCTTCCATTGCTGGAAGGATTCACTAGAAGACTTTGATCTTACAACAATCTGTACAGACCCACCTCATGTGAGACTTACCCACTGCCCAAAACTGAGACTCCTAGACACTCTGTTTTCACTTGTTTAACGTCTCTGTGAGAAAGACTACAAACACTAAATTTTACGTCTTCGTGTCAAGACGGCTTTGATAAGTTTTGATTTGTGGTTCACTCAACTAATACTTTCAGCTCTCGGCTCTCATATATGTGAGTTAATCTGTGTGTGAGAAATATTACAGTGTAAGCTCACTCTCTCAAATATTTTCTTACACACTGGAAAGTGCTTCTTTCTAAACTTATATCTTCATCTTCTTTCCAAGTTCTGCAGTCGATTATAGTGATTCTTGTTTAAGCTCTCGGTTGTGCACCAACTCACACCTAACCATCAGCTCTCAGCTTGTACACCAACTGCCACCTGAGTGTACCAGCTCTCGACTATGGACACATAGTCTCGCCTCTTGTGGCAGTCTTGTCTTTTCATCAGTTCAGCTCACGATATATGTAGTCTCTGTGCTGATATATCCGTTGGACACAAGTTCATAGTCGTTGAAAAAGCTTCTGTAAAGTTTCTGACATAGTTGTACATTGTGTCCTTCGTCATTTAATGCGTTTGCAGGATTTGTTGACTTTGAACATGTGAGCTCTGTCTCGATCAGACAAATAGTTTGTCTTCTGGTATTCTGAATAAGGTTGTACAAACTAATTCGTCTGAAATGATATCCTTCAGGTCTGGTCGAAGCTTCATTCTGATCTGTTGTGCTCTTCTCTAAGCTGCTCTGAGCTGATCTTCTCTAATCTGTTCTAATCTGAGTCTTTCTGCTTGCTTTTTCTCTAAGCTGTTCTTCTTCTTATCTGCTCTAATCTACTCTAAGCTGATCGACTCAGTTTTTCTCTGTTCTGATGTACTCTAAGCTAATCGACTCAGTGCTGATCTATTCTGATGTACTCTAAGCTGATTTCGTCTGAGCTGCTTATCTGAGCTGATCTCTCGATCTGATATGTTCTAAGCTCTAAGCTGCTTTTGTAACCTCTAAGCTGATCTGATTCTCTCTGCGCTTCTAATCTGATCTGAACTGCTTCTGGTCCCTGAACTGTTTCTTCTCTAAGCTGATTCTAATATGATCTGTTATTGCGCTTCAACTGATCTGAGTTGATTCTGTTCTGTTCTGCCCTGAGCTGATTCTGTTCTCTTATGCTCTGAGCCGATTTGAACTGCTTCTCTGATCTGATCTCATTTGATCTAATCTAAGTTGATCTGAACCGATTCTGCTTTGAGCTGATCTGAAATGATTCTGCTCTGAGCTGATCTGAACTGCTCTAACTCGAAGCTCTATCTGAACTGTTCTATGCTAAACTAATCTGCACTTCGTAATAACGTCTTCTTATAAGTAGTTCTTCAGTTTTCTGCTCGATCCTGATCTGATTTACTAAGCTGATCTTGCTCCTAGCTGGATCAGCTTGGATGTCGTCTACTGGATTAGTTTGGGCGTCCCCTACTGTTCCAGCTTGGACATCTTCTCAATTGCACTCAGTTCGACTTCTCAACTTGCATCAATCTGATTTGCTTCAGCTCAGACCTGTGCACTCAATTAATCGTTAGAATTATAAGGACAAGTTTTGTGTTCATAACAATCCAGATTTGATCTGTTACGCAGATCCAACAGTAAACAATCATGATAGTAAAAAATAGATATAGGAATTGGATTAATTTTCCTGATTTTAATTTAGAATATGGGGCTAGATAATTGTTCAAAAGAAATTAAAATATTTTAGTTTTATTATATTATATTTTACGTAAATGCTTTTTGAAAAACAAGAAGAATTAAGGGGTGGCGGGTGGCTATCCCCCCTCACCCCCACCGATATACCACCCACACTCCTTCCCGGGCTATTATGCAGCTAGTTTTCGCTTAATTATATGACCATATTCGGCAAGGTTCATACTCAGACTTGAACTTCTCTTAATTTAAGTAATCTATGACTATAAATGCTGATTAGAATACGTGATTTCAGTAAACTATATATCTAGCTTGATTCGATAATTTTAAATAATTGCGGAAAAAATCCAAATAATATGCTAGGTTTATGTGTTTGTTACGAAGTAAAAAACAAATTGTAGTACTCAAAATATAATCTTATTTTTTATACTTATGTCAACGCTAAGTGCATCTATTTGGGTGCAATGAGTTGGCTAATATCATATATATATATATATATATAATATATATATATATATATATATATATACCAAATTAATCATATTTAGAGGAAAATGTTTGTTTTATTTCCGCCATTGATAATGTTGTAACCATTGCCGCTCAAATATATTATCTCATGTATGTAAATATCCTCAATAAATTTATTACATCGCTGGGAATCAACAATATATAAAATAAAAGCTAGTGTTTTTGAGACGTCTAAGAATGATGATGTGGTGGAGGAGCATGGTGATGCATAGGTTTCGGAGGGTGAGCATGGTGGTGGTGAGGGGGATGAGCATGGTGGCCTTTGTGGCAGTGGTGAGGCGGATGAGCATGGTGGTGAGGCGACGGAGCGTGGCGGTGGCCGTGGTGGAGTGGCTCGGACGTGCTAGTTCCCCACACAACATCTTCTTCTTCAACGCTTTGGTCATTGCCATTGATAGCATTAAAAAATGTTAGATCTTGGTCTAAATCTCTAGTGAGGCATGGAGTTGCAAAAACCAAGAGCCCAACAAGAAGCAAGAGAGAGTGGACACTTGACATGCTTAATTATTTGTAAATGTTTGATGGTGCTAATGATAGTAATGACAACCCCTTTATATAACAATGGGAAAAATACAAAATGAAATACACTAACAGAGATTAACTGAATTGGTTTTCTTGCTTTGACTGTTCATGCAATATTTTGTTGAAGATTTTAGAAAGTAAATAAATGTAGTTACTTTTATTATACAGGCAATTTGTGTGAATCTTCATGCATTTATGAGATATGCAAGAAATATCATCAAATTTGGACATAATTTTGGAATTTTGTTGAAATAAAATTTTGCCAATATAGATCAATAACGTAGATCTTGCGGACCAAGGAAATATTGAATACTAAATAATTTGAATCTCATAGGGATAATTCAATATTTAGTTCCTCATATTATTTCATTTCCTCGTGTTAGCAGAAAGTAGAGTTAGCTAGATGGATATGAATTCTTCATTTTTTTATAACCGTTCAAGTCGTTAGTTGGTTGTGTGTTGTAACCGGTCAAGTGTGTGTATGGGATTGTGTGGGATATAAAAGCAAAAGAACTGATCTGTATCAAGGATGTGTGATTTTTTCTAAAATCAATAGAACCAAATTGATTAGGTGGTGCAAGATATTTTTTGTCCCTAATTGATGATTACTCATGAAGGGTGTGGATTTGATTGATACAACTTTTGTAACAACCCGATCCGACAGCCAGCAGCTGCAAGAACTCCTAGCACTCAATCAACAAACACAGACTCGTACAGTGAATATAGCTCTAAGATGTGTTGTTGTTCTAGCACTCTCACTCTCTGTTTATGATTGTACAAAGAAGTTTGATACTACAGAGTGCGTGTACAAATGTTGTGTGACACAAGGATTGATAAAAATCTGCGTGTGTGTGTTACTTTCTATCTGAGCTGGTTCAATAAAATGAACTCTGTTTTTGCTCTTGAAAGCTCGTAAGTTCGTTGATTCAGCAGTTTGTGAGTTGTGTAAGCATTGGGTGTCTTCTGCTGAACTGCTTCTCCAATTTATACCATTTGGAAACAACGGTAATAAATATTTCCAGTAGACACATCGCATGTATCCAAAGTGAGATGACTGCGGCGTCTTAAATGCTTGACTATTCTCGTACACCTCCATTAAATGATTTTCCTCTTTAGCATACTCTGTTCCGTCTTCAGTTCAAACCAAATCTCTGCATATCTGGGATTAGCTCAAAGTAGTTCCAACGACTACAAATCGATACAGAGAGGTCAAACACATCAATATGTACGAAACCTCAAAGTATTCTGAAATCCATTTTGCCAAGTTGTCTTTACTCAGCTGGTTTCCCGATCTGATTTCTGCGTAGAACTTCTCTAATCTAGTTGAAGCTAATCTGCTCAATTATGCATCTAAGCTGTTCCAGATATTAATCTGAGTTTACAACAAGCCTACTTGATTACATCCATCTCTTCTGAAATGATCTGGATTGTCCTTCACTAATGCTATCTCTGAACCAATTCTACTCTGAGCTGTTCTCAACTGAACCAATACAAACTGTTCTATCTGATCTGTTTCGATATACTCTGCTCTTGTATACTGATTTGCTCTTCTTTCAACTGATAAATTGAATAGATACTTGATCTGTTTATCCGAGCTGATTTGTCCTTAACCAGCTTGGTTAAACAGTCTGAGATAGTTTGACCTTAACCAGCTTAGCTCTATCCAGCTTATCTTCGATCTGGTTTCTATAATCAGTGCAGTATACTCTGTCTTGATCTGGTCGATTCATCTCTGAGCTGATTAATCTCTTTTATTTGTTTTCACCAAAACTTATAAATTTACTCCAACATATAGTATTTAATGAAACTAATCTGTTTATTCCCAAAAAATAATATTACGTATAGGACAAATTTACTTCTAACAATCGGTATTTTATAATTTTAAAGTGCATGAATATTATTAAAGATTATATAAATTTCAAGATTAAAAACATATCTTCATTCATCTACGTTTTGTCAATAAACCTTCTTAACATGTAATTTAGCCCCCTAATTAAGGATAAAATCCTGGTCCACCCGACATGGTACCAAACAATTTGTTTGCATGGATTACTACATAATAATTACAGTTAGTTACCTTAAATATTTCCGCGGACAGCGAAGCCAATAATTGTGCTGTCAACATCTGAAGAGGTGAACCCTCAAAGCTAGCCTTTTAATATCTACATCTGTTAGTTAAAAATGGTCCCTTTCAATAAAATATTTGTAATTAAACACAATTAGTCTTATTTTCATGCTGTTAGTTGCACATTAATCACTCAAGCCCTCTCTTATTTCATTAATCATTTCCACTTTCAAATTAAGAAAAGAAAAAAAAACCTAATTATACATAATAAGTAATGTCAATATATATAACTTTATTATGATGACTTATGAATTTCTTAATACATAATAACTTATGATTTTAGTATGTAATATAAGTTATAAGATATGATAGAAATATAAAAGAAGTGATGAGAAGAAATTTCAAAAATTACCGCCACTATGTTTGACTCTTATTATTTATATTAGATATTAGTTGGTCGGGACATGATATCCTACACAACCAACTTCCCTACCTCCTTCCCCCCGACTGCCACGTGTCACTATGTGATTGGACCAACATTTTAACTTCAACAATTTTTTTAAATTCCGACCAATTGCATGGTGCCACGTGGTAGTTGGGGAAGGGGGTGGGGAAGTTAGGTATGTAGGATATCGGATTTATTAGTTGGTCAGTTTTATTTGAAATTGAAGTTGGCTCATCATAATCAAAGTTTACTCAGAGCCAACTTTTTATGTTTGTACTTCGTGAATGACTTATTTGCCGACAGGTAGTGAGGAGTTTATTAAAAAAAAGGATTTTCATAATAACTTTTAATTAAATAAAGAAAACGGATGTCCAAAAAGGAACACCTCGCACACTAACCCGAGCACTCCATTAGACATTCTGAGCTTACTAGTCTTATCCATTATACATTCCGAACCGAGTAGTCTTATCCCGGCACAACGTTGCGATAATCAAGCCTTCGGATATGGTCAACACATATACAACGATTGAGCTCGCAAATCCCGATAAATGATGGTGGACATGAGAGGCTACGCCAAGTGGGTTCTAATGAGCCGACGGTTAAGCCTCGGGCTAGGTCAGGGACCATTGGATAATACTGTCGAGAGGAATTGTTGAATGTGAACGCTATGCCATTCTTCAGATTTGCACTAATTTGGTGCCAAAGTTCTTCTCCAACTCTACGCCATTTTCTTCACCAATTTGAAAATTTGATGCAAAAATGGGATTTTGGAAGCTATTTCTGGCACAGGCCCAACTCTGCGCTAAATGCTATCCCTTTTTTTTTTTTATATATATCAGCCCAGACTCCAGCCCCCCCTGCGTAGCAGGTCTAGTTTCGCCCCTGATTGAAAGTTTATAAATCTTATATTATTATCGATATCGAAAGTCGGCACGATAAATGGGTATATTGAAATTTTCGATATTTTTTCGTAGCCCTAGATACACGTAGTCCAATACTGTAAGGTTGTGTTTGGTACGTCGGATTACTGCAGGACTGAAAACTAGCCTCGCGTTTGACTCGTTTTTAATACAATTCAAGTAGTACATTCGGCCCATGACAATTACGATTGGCAGCTTTTAGTTGTGTGACAGCGCATCCCTTCACAGAAGGTGGTATAATTAGTCCAGCTTCTACTATTGTGAAGGAAATGCAGGCAACTTTACTATTTTACCCTTAGCCCTAACAAACCCTTATAAAAGTTCGTTTCTCCTAAATTCAGCCCATCGATCGTGCACAATAGGCAAGGAATATTCATTTTTCATTGAGTCCGAACCACATATCTGCACACCTCAGGTATGTTCGGAATGAAAAAGTTTTCGATTTTTCCCGCGTATCAGTTCGCAGTGTGTAGGATGTATAGTATGAGAGGTTCAGCTTACAAGCTTGTTGTGTAGTTACGCGAGCTGGTCCGAATTTTCGTGATGTGAGCTAATCGAGTTGGATCAGATCGGGTGCAAGTTGACAGATAAATCATGTACTGTGTTTAGTCGTGCTGAGTACGTGAATTGAGCTTATGCTGCACCAGTGTGAGCGAATCCAGTGCAACGGTCTGAGCTGATAGCGGTTTAGGACGTAGACGTGAGCTTGTTACACTTTGGGAGTTACTCAGCGTCGCAAGCTGAGTTGACCCTCTAGAGTTTGATTGACCATCACGAGCTGGTTCGAGTACGTACCTTGAGACCTGGGTGCGTGAGCTGATTTGAAAGTGTCGTCTATTGGTTGAGATATCGAAAGCAGGATACAACATCCTGAGCTGAATTGAAAGGGTGCAATCTGACCTGAGGTTGTGCAAGATGTTTAGTGGTTCTGTGCAATTTACCCCGTGCTGAGCTCGTGTGATCTGATCTGTCATAGTGTGAGCTGACAGTGTAGCAGCACCGAGCTGTTATCAGGTTGGGGACGTGCCTAGTGTCCTGAGCTGAGTAGAACAACTTTGGTGAATGCTATTGATAGCTTTCGGGTCAGTGGTGAGTGGATAGGATGATTAGATTAGCTGAGAACTTGTTGCGACTTTCCAAACAAGCGTGAGTTGTATGACAGGTAAGATTTGGCGAGAAAAAAGACGGACGTGCACTATAGAATTGGATGGGAACGAGAGAGATGTAGTGCAGGGATATTTTGATCGACAAAAATTATACCACTTTCAATCATCTGATATAAAAATGAACCAAACAAAATATTTGTAAATCTGTAAACCAAATATCCTTAAATATTTTGAAATTATCATTCAAAGTTAATATTTATAAATAATCCTACGCACCAAACGAACCATAAGAAGATAACTCAACCAGAGTTACATTAATTCAAACAATTCATTTGGATAACTCTCGTAGTAGACAATTAATATGATAAATATGTTTATGTACTTGTTTTGGTTAAAATTTTGGTTAACTAAACATGAGGGAAAAAATGAGAGGGTTTCTATAAATAATAAAGAATAATATTGAATGGAGTTGCACAAAGTATTAATGAGAGACAAATTTATATGAAATTCAAACGGCGTATTATTTCAATTCCCAAGGATGAGACAAACGATCCAATTATGAATTTTAAACCTCAAATTACAACAAAAAATTTAAATACTAATTAGAGAATATTCTATTTAAAAGACCTACCACATCATTGTCTTAGAGAAAGTTCATTATTACGTGAACAACTTGAAATGGAAACTTCAGTGCAAATAAATAATAAATTCTAAATTAATATTAATCTTTTCAAGATGGCAACCTGTGGGGGAGAGACACAACTCACTACCCCACATTTTTCCCTAACTACTACGTGACACCATGTGATTGGACCAACATTTTAAGTTCAACATTTTTGTCATATTTTTTTTTAAATTCGGACCAATCATTTGATGCCACCTAATAGTCGGGGAAGGAGGTTGGGAAGTTGGGTGTGCAGGATAGCACAACCCTATATATATATATACACGTTCATATGTGTTGGTTCGTATCTAGGGATAGTATCAGTATCCCGGATTATAATCGAACATATTATTATTTATCCCGTTTCGAGATTTCCCCATACGCCCTAATCCCTATCCCGAATCCAACCCGAAAATCGATCATATTTGACCCGTTTTACCTGCAACAAATCTGAATCTTCTTGTATATTCTCTTTTTTAACTAATAATCTGAAAATTATAACACACACGCACTAGTCTGCTACCTAATTTTGTATTCACCTGACAAAAAACCATTTAACTTTTAAAACAATCACCTTCAATGTGAGATTATAAAAAGGTCAGATCATGATTAGAATTAACTCATTATTTAAAAGAATATTGTTTTATATTGTGACCATTCGGTGAATTAATTAAATCCATCTCTGTTTGTTACAAAAATTAAATAATACTAAGAAAGCATGAGAAGTGGTTGAAACATGTTTTCTTGTCATGTTCTAACAATTCGGTGTACTGTTTGAAAACAAATATCGGCCAACCATTTCAATCTAATTAAGAATCTTTTTTAGTTGTCCTTTCTTGTAATAATTGTATAATTTTCTTTTTTTCCACTTTTATTTTTAAATTTCATACGCCTCACACACACAATTCATATTTTGGATTGGAAATACGAATTTTTAAATTGTTTTAATATTTTCAATTCCTGTCTTAGTTAGAAGGATGATCCAACAAATATGGAATTTGGGTGGTTTTGTGTGATTGAAAATTTTCAAATTGCACGTAAGTAGGGGTGGGAAAAATACCGAAAATATCGGTAGACCGTGCTTGTCGAACCGAATTTTATCGAAAATGCCGCAAAATTCGGTATACCGAAATTTTCGGTATGGTATGATACCGTATCGATAATTTCGATAACAATATCGGTATAAATTTAAAAGATTTCGGTATTTTCGGTATGCCGAAATACCGAAACATACATATTAATATATATTTCGGTATCCATATATATTTCGATATACATGTATATTTCGATATATACCGAAATACCGGTACATAATTTCAGTAAAATCGATATTTCGGTAAATCGATACGGTATCGGTATCATTTTTTTAATACTGCATTTTTCAGTATATCGAAAAAATGGTATGGTATCGTATCATTTTTTCAATACCGAAATTTTCGAAACGATATACGGTATGATTTGAAAAATTCGGTATATCGTACCGAACTAACTCTACACATAAGTACCTGTAAATTGCAATAAAGTTACCATTGGATCAAAACTTTGTTGTTTCAACTAAAGTTAAAGCTAACTAGACTTCAAGAGGTTTTTAGTTCTAATTATCATTAATGTATAATTATTTTAAATTAAATGATTTAGTAGAAATATTAATGCGTGTATGTAAATCATACGAGTAGATTGTTAGTTACTACTAGTAAGCGAGGCGTACTCATTGTCTATAAATCTATATAAAAAAATTTACATATATGATGAGAAAAATATTCTAAGCTTTTGTAAGACAAAAATCAGTTCGAAAGTTATCAGATCAGGCCGAAGATCGTGTATGTACTGAATAAAGTCAACTGAGAACAGGGTTAGTAAAATCCACTTTTGTTTGGGTTTCAGAACAGAAGAGCGGATTAGATAGGAAGAGCAGATCAGGAAAGACCGAGTAAATCAGATCAGTTGGTTATAGCAGATCGGAAGAGGTTCGAAGCGTAGGACATGTCAGATCTTGTTTCAAGAACTGTTCAGATTAAGGACTTTCAGCAGATCAGTCTGGACCTTCGTATAAATCATATCAGATCGGATGATTCAGTTCAAGAAAAGAAAGGTATAGCAGTTCAGATTAGGTCAAGATCGAAGTGCAGAACAGTTCAATTTAGGACTTTCATTAGCTCGGATCAACTTAGTAGAAAACAACAGAATGAATTAAATTAGAACAAGAACACATCAGGTCAGAGCAAACTTCGAGGTTATGACTTGACAGAAAGTTTGTATCAGTTGTGCTTTTTGGCAAATTATCATAGTATGTCAGAGTCTAGCCGTACATAAGATTTGCTAAAATAAGAAACATTTAATGTAGCGGTACATAGAATAGTATAATCTTTTTAATGCTCATTAAATGCACAGAAGAATCAACGATTGAGTCTATCTAACATATATTATTGTTTGATTTGAAGAGTATAAAAGGATGAAAAAACAATCAAAAAGCCTCATATTTGCCTTTGCAACTAGCGTTCTGTTTGTAAGTGATACTAGGAATTCAGATCGAGTACGACCTGATTGAGTGGTTTAGGATATCATGTATTCTACTCAAAGCCTTTGCAAGGATGTAGAAGCGTTGCTTCGAACTTTCAGAAACAAATCCCGACTCTAATCTGTTTCTTACTACCGTGTTTATATATTCACATTACAGTTCACTGCTTGATTGAGATCTTCCGCATAATATAAAATAAAGTGATCCATTTTTAGATCAGACCCGAATGTCCGATTTGCTGCATATTCGATCCACATTTTTGGGCATAAAAACCAAAAAAACATCTCATATCAAATACGTTTTGTAAAAACTTTGTCAAAAACATGTATTTTCATTTTTTTTCAGTCAAAACACTAAACACTCTCAAAGTTGTCCAAACAGAGACATATTTTTGTGAATAAATAGACACCCGATGGCTATATCCGGAGTGAAAATTAAAATTTTTGACAATATATATACTATAAAACTTCCTTTTTTGGAAAGTAAAAAAAAAAAAAAGAGAGAAAATTATAAGTGCCATTGCTTCTCTTCTACGTGAATACATCATTTAATAGGGTTTCCACACATGGAAATGTGTGTTGATGAAGCCTTCACTCGAAAATGGATAGCTAATCATGTGGCCAATGCCATACACTAAATGAAAAGGCAGAATGCCTGCGCCAATGCACGTTTGTGGGGCTACGACAAGATACATGACTGATCCTTCAAGCAATTTATACATAAAGTAAAATTATTATACACACACACACACACACATATATATAGGCCCGATATTGTGAGCGCCTGGAGATGCTCAGCCGAACATCTTATCAATTTCATAAGATGTTCGGCTGAGCATCTCCATGCGCCCACACAGGCGCCCATAACAGACGCCCACAATATCAAGTTTTTATATATATATATACAACATATTTTTGTTGGTGGGGAATAATAATTGATGGAGAAAAGAAATATAGAGTGTGAGTTGTTTTATGGTTTAGATTTTAATTGTAGCACCGACTTTAATGTATGCGTTGAGCTACTTATAATATTTGCTTTGATGACACATTTGAAAGAATATTTGAATTGATAGTGTTGGGTTAAGTGTACAAAATGAAAGTAGTATTGAGACGTGTGATTTCATGGGAAGTTCTCATGCGTCAAGCTACCGACGTTGTGCCATTTGATCTGGTTGGTAACGTGGGCCGTAAAGTGTAACGTCCGAATTTAACGTATAATACTATCTCTATTAGGGATAAAACTGGTGATAGTGAAAATGGTAAGACTGATCTCTAAGGGATATGAGACAACATCAATAGCTAGACACACACCTCCCGAACTACTGAACCTAACAGTCTGACCCTAATATACATAATATGTGCACTCTGCGGTGTCACATAAGTTACATATTGACTAATAGTTATAACTTTTGATCAAGCATTAAACACCTCATCCTAATAAAGAGTTTGAAATATAAGTACATTATAGTTGCACAAATATCTCAAAGCCAAAAACATTGTATTTTTAAAGATAAATTGTAAGGTCTTGAATTTATAAAGTTTTAGTGTAGTAGTTCAGCTATATCACACTACAATGTAGGCTTTTTGTCCTGGACCTCTTTGATTTGACCGTTTATAATTTCCCTGTATATATAAAATGGGAAACGGTCCAAGTGCATTTAATCCATTTCCAAAAGAAAACCCAATTTTTTTTTTTTAAAGTTGTTCTCATGTTTGATCTGGAAATTGAGATCTTTATATTAGATAGATCATATAAAAAATCTAATAATAAGTGTTCTTATAATTGGATCTGGAAATAAGATCTTAAAAAGTTAACCCATTAATGGACTAACCCTTGTATAGGTCAGAGGCCCATTGGCCCATACAAGTTGTAAATCGATGGATATGCACGAGCAGACAGGGATCTGAGAGGGCCCATATAACGGACTAACTCACAGAGTATACCCCACAATATTTCAGTGGGAATATGCTCCACACGAGAATCGAACCCGTGAAGTCGGGGAAGTTACTCCCATATCACCCCAAATCTTACCAACTCGTCTATGTCTCTGGGGGCTTCTGGAAATGAGATCTTGATATTAGATGGACTATAAGCTCAGCTCAACATGAAAATCCAGTTTTTACGGAGAGACTCGTGAAAGTATATATAATAATTGAGACAAGAGATATAATATTCTTTTTTTCAACAGTCGTTTTTCTTTATTTTGTGTGACTCAAATCCAAGTTACATATTTTTTTATATTTTAAAATTGGGTGACAGTGGCTGTAAATTCAAAGATATTGATACCTCAACAAGTGCGATCAAAGTCATAGTTAAGAGAGATTCGTAGATTAATGACCAATAACTGTAATTATTTACTTATATATAAGGTTAATTAGTGTATCTAAAGACTTGAGACACATCTCATGCATGATGCGGAATTTGGGGTATTAATAGAAACAAGGATCCATCACTCAAGTTGAGCCTAACAGATTTTTGTTACCATGTTATCGTCAATAAATCGGTGGACGACAATATGTCGATTTAAATCTACCAATGTATAATCTGATTACAATACAACGAATAAATGGTGGATGATAATATGTCGTATTTTATATCTACCAAGGTATAATCTCGTTACGATGCGACAAATAAAGACTATGGTTAATCAGTCATGTGTTGAGTATATCTGAAGGAAGTATTGTTCGATCTATTATTGAATTGACGAGGGATTCCAGTGAACTAGATATGTAGAATATTATTCAAATTTTTTTAGGAAGATAGACCCTAATAATCACCAATTCCCGGTCAGGTAAACTTCCGTACTAACTCAATATATTATTAATCACGTTGTTGTTGTTGTTGTTGTTGTTTTTTTTTCGAAATAGTTAACCCATTAATGGGTTAACCCCCTGTATAGGTCAGATGTCCCTTGACCCATACATGTTGGTAAATCGAGGGACATGCACGAGTAATTTGGGTCCAGGGGAGATGACCCATATAACGGACTAATTCCCAGAGCATACCCCTATAATATTTCAGCGAGTAATATGCTCCATACGAGAATCGAATCCGTGAAGCCGGAAAAGTTATTCCCACTTCACCCCAGATCTTACCAACTCGTCTGTGCCCATATGGACATTTATTATTATTATTATTAGGGTGCATTTGGGAACGGGGATAGTATCCTCATACCAACCCCAATTCCACCGAAACAGATACTTCATCCTCAAAATCATCCGGTTTTGGATACGCTCACGGGCTTCGTTCCACGGGGAAAATTGTCATATCTTATGGGACTACAGTTCAAAACAAGATGACTCGTTTGCTAAGCTTATAATGTTTTTCTTTATAGATTTATCTTAATGAACATATAACTGTTTCAAGAAACACTACTGTCCTTTAGCTATGTCGGCAAGTGTTTAGTATCTCACATGGATCGAATCTTTGTAATATTTACCTAAGCTTGGAATTTTCCTCTTCTTCTGACAAACTATTCCAACTAATTACTAAATACTGAAGTTTCGTCTTTTTATATGCAAATTTACCAAAATGGGGGTTTTCAAATTGGGATATATCACTCACACACACACAATATATACACACACACATCAATTAATTTTCCCCTTTTCTTCTTCTTTTTGACCGCTGGGGAGAAAGAAATTTGGACTTTGTACCTCAATCATTTATTGCATTTAACCAAAGGGTTTTTCTAATTAAAATATTCTTCAGCTTCTTTCAAATTTGGTTATAAATGTCTAATTTGCGTTTCCAAAAACTAACAAAATATGTTAGGATAGAGCGTTTATCACTAGACCAAAAACTATAACTGTTAGCCAATGTATAACTTTATTTCCTTATAATGTGACAGCACAGAGTGCAACATTATGTGCGTTAGGCTTGGTTTGTTAGACTCATGTGTACGGGAAGATGTGTGTCTAACTGCCGGTGCTGTCTTATTTTCTTAAAGATCAGTTTTAACTTAACAATCCCTCCAAGAAGTAGATAAAATGTTTCTTGGGAGATGCGACCCCTTACCTCGCTCTGATACCAGTTGTTGGATCGAGTGCATGTCGCTTTACCAAAAGCTATAACTGGTGGTCACGGTGCAACTCTAATCTTTGAAACTGTATAGTAACTCAAGCATCATGATTCGATCGCTATACCAAGTAGAAACAATTATAACACTTCAATAAAGTTCATCATTTTTAACTAATTAGAATAATGTCATTCAAGTGACAAGTTTATAGACGTATTTTTCTTTTAAATTAACAAACTCAACTGAGTGGGAGTTGGAAAAAATTATGTATAACATTAGCTTCCAAAAATCTGTATCGTTTATCAATTATGGGATCCTTAAAGCACTTATTTTGATATTCAAAACCTTAACAAATTTTTTTCAAATGATATTAATCGATCATAGTACCAAGATCACAAGATATAATCCGGATTTCGGATCAGAACTACGAATACTAAAATCTTCAGGTGACTAATATAAAATAAAACTCGAATATGATTTTTAAACCATAATTTATTTTATTTTAAACAACAATTTAGATATATGTCAAATCACATTTTATTCTAAAGTTAATTAATGTATATGTTTATATGTCTTGTTAAGTATTTATTCTGAGTGTAACAAAACATAAATTTTATTTTTTAAAAATAAAACTTATGATGAAAAAATAGCCAAAAATATTTGGAATGTAATTTATACTAAAATTTAACTAAATAACATATATGTTAGTAAATATTACAATCTCCATCCCATATATATAATATTGATTCTCTTTTTTGTGTGAGTGCATAGATCAATTTCTATATTTAGTATTATTTTCTAATTTTATCGGTTTATATTTTTATTTGAATATTTTATTTATTTTATTAATAAAGATAAGAATATCAATTATTTTATAAAATTTAATTTTAAAAAAGTTATATAATTATACCATGAGAATAATTAATTGATACAGACACACACCATATTACCATATTTTACATATTTTGATCAATCGATCAAGAGTTATTATTAAACCCTGTAAGATTTTCTTTTATGGCGTAGAATCTTCAACGCTTGGCTGTAATTCTTGCAAAAGAGAAAAACTTCACGCGATTTTGTCTTTGTCCATCTCTTCTTCGACCTTCGTGGCAAATGATTCTCTGATCCACAGTCCACACACTACAGCTTTTCCCAGCTCACTACACACCGTCGGGGGAGACCCCTTTTGTTTTTTGTTTTGTTATTTTTTTATTCTCATCTGGGGTTTTTCCATCAAGAAAAGAATAATAATCTATATATATCTTCTATAAAAAATGAAAACTCAACACAACTACCCCAAGAATTTGTTTACAATATAACCCACATTTCTTTTGGCCAAATGTATTGATATTTTGTTTTTTTTCCAGTGTGGGTTGACGTATCATTTTCACTTGATTGTTTAATCGGAGGGTTTGTGTTTAAGAAGAGAGGAGGAATCCGGGGGGCATTGATCTTTTCCTTTTTGCTCTTTATTTGATGTCTGAAAATGGGCTTTCTTTGATATCGCGTGATTCTACTACTCTCTTTTGTTTGTCGATTGGGAAAGCGGTGCCGTGACAGTGTGTGTGAGGGGTGGAAGAGTGTTGTTTTTTCTGGCATTTTTTTCTTTCCTTGTCCTTGTTGAGATGGCTACTGGAAGGCTTGTGGCTGGTTCACACAACAGGAATGAATTTGTGCTTATCAATGCTGATGAAATTGGGAGGGTGAGTGCCCGAGAATTGTGTAATCTTGTTGGTATTTTTGGTTGAAAATTTGGCTCTTTTATGTGATGTGATCAAATTTCTGTTTCTTGGAGATTCACTTTGGTCCACTTCAGTTAATGTGTTTTTGAGGGGTAAAAGAAAGTTCAGTTTTTGCATTGATATCATTGTGTTGATCCCATTTGGGGGTGTGGTAGCTCAGATCTTCCGAATTTCTTGAAGATTTTGCATAATTTAAAAATCTTGACTTAGTTTTCCTTTTTCTTTTGCTGCTGTTCATCTTTTCTTGCTTGAAGACCTCTTTCATCACCCATCATCGTTCTTTAAACTGAGATTCATTGTCTGTAAATCCTGAAAAATTCTTGATATGGTGCCCAATTTTTTCCAACTTCAGGTGACATCCGTGAAAGAATTGACTGGACAGAAATGTCAGATTTGTGGAGATGAGATTGAATTTAGTGTAGATGGAGAGCCTTTTGTTGCCTGCAATGAATGTGCTCTCCCTGTTTGTAGACCTTGCTATGAATACGAAAGAAGGGAAGGTAACCAATCTTGCCCTCAATGCAGAACCAGATACAAGCGCATTAAAGGTAATTGATTCTTGTTGTTTACTAGTTTTTCTTTAGTAACTTTCAAATGTTATAATTCTGCTATATAGATTCCAGTGAACTAGGAGAGGCAATTATAACGCATGGGTGAAATTTTTTTTTTTTGGAGGGAGGATCTCTGGCTCATTACTGTTAGATCTCGTTTGTCGCTTTTGACTTTTGAAACCTTTCAAAAGATACATCTTATATGGGTACTCACATATTATAGCAAGGCATACAGTTGTTCCCAACTAGTCTAGTCTGCTTGGGGTGTTTCTGGTTACCGTTTAGTTCATTAGCCACTTCAAATTTTTCAGGGTGTCCGAGGGTTGATGGAGATGAAGATGAGGATGAGTTCGATGATTTGGAGAATGAATTCGAAAGAAAAGATCCTTTACATTTTTCGGGATCTGGAATTCACGGTCGCAATTATATCGGCCGGAGTTCTTCCGGAATCACCGATTCTTCAGATACGCACCCTTCTCATGTGAACTCTGAAATACCTCTACTTACATATGGTCAAGAGGTAAACTTAGGCCTCAGCAGCTTTTCTTGATTATTTGTTTTCCTGATATTTGGTTGTATTTGTTAATGTATTTTAGATTTGCGATTCTTTCTGAGTTCTTGAGTCTTGATATAGGATGATACCATTTCGGCTGATAAACATGCTCTAATCATCCCCCCCTTTATGGGCCATGAAAGGCGAGTTCATCCGATGCCGTTTACTGATTCTTCCATGTCCTGTGAGTTCTTTAGATTCAACAGTGTGTATGTCTTTTACTTAATTTCTCAGAGTAAGAAATTAGAAGTGTTATTCCCCTGCGGACATTGCAGTGCCGCCGCGACCCATGGATCCTAAGAAAGACTTAGCTGTATATGGCTATGGTACTATTGCTTGGAAGGAAAGAATGGAGGAGTGGAAGAAAAAGCAAATTGATGGACTTCAAATGGTTAAGCATCATGGAGATGATCCTGATTTACCCAAGTAGGCCATTTGAATCAGTTTCATTTTTCATGGTTTGTAGTTAGTAATACGCCTTGTGTGACTTAATGGTTTAGCTGGTTAAGCATTAAGCAAGCATACTATTTTTTTCTTAGAAGATTACATATAATCTGAATTTATTTTCTAATTTAAGGACTTAGATATGGTTCTTTATATATAGTTCATGTTTTATTTTGTATAATACTTCTGACAGTTTGTTTTTAATGAATGACATGTCTGAGCAATTATCACATTATCATTTGTTTCTTTCTGACTGTTAGAAATTTATGGTTAACAAGTGTAGCATTAATTACAAGGCTTTAATGAGTGTACAGTTTAGTTAAAGCCTTTGTTTTCTTTGTTCAGGACTCAGGAGAGTTATTAGATTTGCTGTATTGGAGTTGACACAAATGCTAAACTTGTTTTTTCGTTCTCAGTTGGAATAGAGAACTTAGCCGTATACCTAGAGATTTGAAGAGACCAAACTATAAAATTTATTTTATTTATGAATATCATATGTTGTTATTTAATAGTATGGTACCGAATTCCCTCCATCTCTATTTGCAGGATGGATGAAGGGAGGCAACCACTTTCTAGGAAGTTACCAATTTCTTCAAGCAAGATAAGCCCTTACAGAATAGTCATTGTTCTTCGACTGGCAATTCTTGGGTTGTTCTTTCACTACAGAATTCTTCACCCTGTTAATGATGCATATGGATTGTGGCTGACATCAGTGATATGTGAGATATGGTTTGCAGTGTCATGGATATTCGATCAGTTTCCGAAATGGTTCCCAATTGAACGAGAAACTTACCTGGACAGACTTTCTCTAAGGTATATTTGATCACCATATTTTCCTTTGTTTTTTTTAATGATTATTGTAATTCATCTATCTCATATCGAGTCGATATAATTGAAGTTTAAGGCTTCTGCTTCGTTATCCATTGTTGAAAAGTAAAAATTACCTTTTGCTATTATATCAATAATAACTGCTTCTAATTCTTGGTTAATAAAGTCCTTTTGACGAGTGATTTTTATGAGCTAATTGATTTTGTCTCCAAACTGGACTATATCTATTTTGATACCTCTTATGATCTCAAGTTGGTATGATTGAAATTCTTTTTAAGGTATGAGAAAGAAGGAAAGCCCTCTGAGCTATCTTCTGTTGATATATTTGTGAGTACGGTGGATCCCTTAAAAGAGCCTCCACTGATTACTGCAAACACTGTTCTTTCCATACTTGCCGTGGATTATCCGATCGACAAGGTTACGTGCTATGTCTCAGACGATGGTGCTGCAATGCTTACTTTTGAAGCTCTATCTGAAACATCTGAGTTTGCCCGAAAATGGGTCCCATTCTGCAAGAAATTCAGCATAGAACCCCGTGCTCCTGAATGGTATTTTGCTCAAAAAATCGACTATTTGAGAGATAAGGTTGAACCAACATTCGTCAGGGAGCGTCGTGCAATGAAGGTGTTGTGCTTTCTCCCTCTAGTTTTTTTGTGCACTTCAATTTTGAAACTTGTTCCTTTCATCAAACGTCACTATTTTTGTTTAGTTATTCGAGCTCCAGCAGCCATTCTTTTAGTAAGTTCTGTTTGGGGTTAAACCTCGATTACTGAAACTTCTGCTGCAACTTTTCATGCAGAGAGAGTATGAAGAGTTTAAAGTTCGAATTAATGGATTGGTTGCAACGGCGCAGAAAGTTCCCGAGGATGGTTGGACTATGCAGGATGGTACCCCCTGGCCGGGAAATAATGTCAGGGATCATCCTGGAATGATCCAGGTATTGTGAGCTGTGCTCTTCATTTGTACTGTGTTTAGAATAATGGTGCAGATAAGATAATTTATTTTTGTAACCATTTTGTTTAATAGGTCTTCTTGGGTCAAAATGGTGTTCCGGATATTGAAGGGAATGAGTTGCCTTGTCTTGTATACGTTTCTCGTGAGAAGAGGCCGGGATTTGATCACCACAAAAAGGCCGGTGCTATGAATGCTTTGGTAATTCTCATCATGTTAATACGACGAGTTAATGTAATTAGCTATCGAGTTTATTATTTTTCGTTGTTCCTAACGTTCTGTAATTTTAGATACGGGTGTCAGCTGTCATATCAAATGCGCCATACCTACTTAACGTGGATTGCGATCACTATATAAATAACAGCAAGGCTCTGAGAGAAGCTATGTGTTTTATGATGGATCCTCAAGCTGGAAAGAAAATATGTTACGTCCAATTTCCTCAAAGATTCGACGGAATTGATCGGCATGATAGATATTCGAACCGCAATGTTGTCTTTTTTGATGTATGTATAGTCCTTTTCGGTTTTCATTTTACAAGTTACAGTTGTATGAACCTAATGTTATCCTAATCTCCAACAGATAAATATGAAGGGGCTTGATGGGATCCAAGGTCCAATTTATGTTGGAACTGGATGTGTCTTTCGGAGGCAAGCCCTGTATGGATATGATGCCCCTAAGAAGGCGAAACCCCCTGGAAAAACATGCAATTGTTGGCCGAAATGGTGTTGCTGCTGTTGTGGATCAAGAAAGAAGAATAAGAAAGGGAAATCAAAGGATAAGAAGAAAAGTATAAAGAGCAGGGAAGTATCATCTCAGATTCATGCTCTCGAAAATATCGAGGAAGGAGGCAATGGTCTGTAACAAAATCGTGAGCAACAATTGCATATATATGGAAACATACATTTGAATCTAAAAAGGGAGCTCTATTCTTCTTGTAATTGCCTTCTTGGTTTTGGCAGGAACCGATGGTGAAAAATCAACCCTCATGCCCCAGATAAAGTTAGAGAAAAAATTTGGACAATCACCGGTATTCACAGCTTCAACACTTCTAGAAGATGGTGGCATTCCCTCTGGGGCAACATCTGCATCACTCTTGAAAGAAGCTATTCATGTCATTAGTTGTGGTTATGAAGATAAAACGGAATGGGGAAGAGAGGTATGCATTGATCTTGGTTAAAAGATTTCTTGTTAATCATAACAGCCCACATATACGAGATTTTGCATAATGATTTTGGCTGACAACCAGTCATATTCATCTTGCTTTAGAAAGTGATTAGTTTCAGCGGCCAAAAAGGCCAATTTTATTTTTTAAACAAAATTTTACAATCCCCCACTACAATCTGGTAATGGACAGTGTGTTGTTTCAAAATACTTTCTTATTGTGTGCATTACTTCTCACCGTTCTGTACCATCAGGTTGGATGGATTTATGGTTCGGTTACCGAAGATATCTTAACTGGTTTTAAGATGCACTGTCATGGTTGGAGATCCGTGTACTGCATACCCAAAAGGCCTGCATTCAAAGGGTCGGCTCCAATCAATCTTTCGGATCGTCTGCACCAAGTTCTTCGATGGGCTTTGGGATCAGTTGAAATTTTGTTGAGCAGACACTGTCCTATTTGGTATGGATATGGGTGTGGTCTAAAACCACTCGAGAGATTTTCATACATAAATTCAGTCGTCTATCCATTGACGTCCATTCCATTGATTGCTTATTGTACCTTACCAGCAGTTTGCCTCCTTACTGGCAAATTCATTGTCCCTGAGGTAAGACCCTATCTTACTGCCAAGCCACATTTTGGTTGCTTTTCTGTTCGAACTTCATGTGGTTAGGGGGTCAACCTCAAGATTTTGGTTGAAATGATACCCGGATTTTAAGACAAAGAGAACCTTTTTTTAAAAAAAGGAATGTATTTTTTTTCCAATATTTACGTCTCTCCATCTTTGTTTGCGAGGATGAAAACTATGCATGAACTTGATATCTTTTGTTTAGACACGAATTCTACACGATATTGAGATAAGGTAGCTCAAGTATCTCTGACTTTATGAATAACGCTATATAATTTTATTATTGGTATTATATTAGGTCATAAGTTCAGTACAAATGAGTTGTATGCTAGAGCAATTGTTGAGGAGAAGCCCTTGCATTGAATTTCGTGCTCACTATGCATGGAAATTTAGCTAACATATTTCTTGTTTCGTTGACAGATCAGCAACTATGCCAGCATAATTTTCATGGCCCTCTTTTTATCGATTGCTGTAACGAGTATCCTAGAAATGCAATGGGGGCGTGTGGCAATCGATGATCTTTGGAGAAACGAGCAATTTTGGGTAATCGGTGGCGTCTCAGCCCATTTCTTTGCTCTAATCCAAGGGCTTCTCAAGGTCTTAGCTGGTGTGAACACTAACTTCACTGTCACATCCAAAGCAGCCGACGATGGAGATTTTTCGGAGCTTTACCTGTTCAAATGGACATCTTTGTTGATCCCTCCTATGACACTGATGATCATCAACATTATCGGGGTCATAGTTGGGATTTCAGATGCCATTAGCAACGGGTACGAGTCGTGGGGCCCACTTTTCGGAAGGCTTTTCTTCGCCATTTGGGTCATTCTCCATTTGTACCCTTTCCTCAAAGGTTTCATGGGAAAACAGGACAGGCTTCCCACCATTATCGTGGTATGGTCTATTCTTCTTGCTTCTATATTCTCGTTACTGTGGGTACGAATCAACCCGTTCTTGTCCAGAGATGGGATCATTTTAGAAGTTTGCGGGTTGAACTGTGACTAGAATGCGTAACGACATTTGGCCTGTTGTTTCGAGAGATTAAACATCGGAAAGTTGCTTCGAAAACTCTTGCAACGGATAGATTTTTTGGTGTAAATGCTTCCAAGTATAGTGGAAAAGGAAAAGGATTCAAGAACTTGCCTGGAGGATGATTTGTTGTGTAGATAAAAAAAGGTTCCAAAGCACACAAAATATATTGTTTTTTTTCGTTGATTCTTTGGGTAAGTACGCTCTGTAAACCTTAAAGAAAATAAGTTCGTCTTCCATAATTTTTTTTACCTCAATGATCATAATGAGATAACTTATTATTTGAAATATTGTGATATTTAATTTCTGGTTTTTATTCTTGTGCTACTACCATTATTTTGGATGTGACATTCTTATTGTATATGGCCATTCACTTAATTCTGAGTTCAAATGATTAAAAGCTTACTTTTCGTTGAGAAATTTAGTGGTTGGATGTATAAAATTTTATAAAATGTGTTTCCAATAGTCATAAATGGATTCAATACACAATAACTACCATGCTAACTTGGCCTCATCTATGGAATTCCATGCAACATTGCTCAGTCGGGTTTTCACCCTTTGCGGAAAATTCCTCACCTCTGCCTCCTATGATTGATCCGTGGGGCTTTCATCCATTGCGGAAAATTTTTCACTGGTGTCTCTATCTAAGTCCTTTACCTGGACCACCTATTGATCATCTCCCTTCTAAAATTTGGGTTTTCTAAAGTCCGTCGTCCCTTCGAAAATTTCGTTTTTTTAAAATATTCTCTTGTGGCCCCAAAAATTCTTCTTTTAAAAATTTAAAAATCTAAAAAATATATATAAATTGATAAAAATATATTTATTTTTTAAAATTTTAATTATTAAAATATATAACCAAATATTAGTTTATATTTTAAATAATAATAAAATGATATTTTTCAAAGAAATAAAAAAAATCGAGAATCGGTTGAACCGGTTTGGCTGATTTGATCGGTTCAACAGGTTCTTGACCGGTCAAACCGATAAAACGGTTTTTCTATATGCTCCGGACCGGACCAGCCACCGGTTCCCGGTCGAACCGGTCGAACTGGCCGGTCGGGTCCGGTTCTGAAAACAGTGTGTTCATCAAATAATATGAAACCTGATATGTTGTCTTCTCTTTATCCATACAAACAAGCACAAATCACTTGACAAGTTCTTGAAGTTACAAAAAGATGTTAAAATTATGTGACAAAAAGATGTCAAAATTAATGAATCTAACTTGGTTTTCACTGAAATTTTGTTAAATTACTTGGCCAATTCACATAGTCAACAACCCAATTACATCAAGTATTCAACATCAACCTTTACTCTATCTTGTGTGTAAAATAATGATTCGATAGATTTGCGAGGCGAATTGTTCACTCCTTCGAGCATTTGATTCTCGATGATTGCGCGGTCTTGAAGGTGGTGGTTGTAGTGACCGGATTCCTGCTACATTCATCCCGGACTCGAGACGATTGTATTCCAACACATTGTCGATTTCGTAGGTGGTTGTAGTGACCAATTCCTGGTTCATACAACCCCCGACTGCCAACAATTTCAACCTGAGAAGTCTCCACTCCGAACACAAATTTCAACCCTTTGTAATCCAGCAAATTTTGATTGTTGTTGATTATAGGTTTCTTTTTTCAATCCTACTACTCACATGCCACACCAGGGTGTAAACGAATCGAGCATTTGCAGGAGTTCTATAAACTGGCTCGATAAATATTTAATTCATATCCGAGCTTATCGAATATGGACACCAAGTTCGAAAATATTCGAATATTTTTTCAAGCCAAACTTGAACCAAAAATTATATTACTCAATATTTTACGAACAACTCGCAACCTTAATATTTTATTGAAATAAAATATTTATATATTAACTAATTAAATTTCGAGCTTTTCGATTACTTATTTCGAGGAATATTTAGAATAATCCGTGAAGATGTTCGCAAACTTTTGAGCCGATCTTTAAATTGAATCAAAATCGCCCTCGAATATAACTAATTCGAGCCAAAATTAGGGTTCAAAGTGCTCGATTGTTCCTTTACATCCTACAGGCACCTACCCAACTCGCACATTGGGAATGATTCCAGCCAAAAAAACATATATGTAAACAATGACCAATTTTTCTTCAGTTCGGTTCGATTTCTGATCGACCCGGTCCATAATTCGATCTAACCCGTTTGAATTCCATCCAATCCAATCCATAGTTCCACTGATGAAGGTGAGAAAAAACCCTGAATTGAGGATCCATTGCTAATAATATTTTAACAATTTTATTCAAAAAAAAATGAACTATGTAAAGAAAGAAAATTGGTCCCAAAAGAATTAAAAATAAAGCAAAAAACAGGAAAAAAGAAGCAGCGAATATCCCAAGCCCTCGTTCTCACAGCAATATCTGAAAAATTGATAACGACAAATAGATCAATTTTTGAATTGAAAAAAATTGAAAATTTTGATTGAAAAAAAGAAAAGCATGGAATCAGAAATCTCGTGTGGAAAATTGCCGCTCATCGCACAGCCGGCGTTTTCGCCGGCAAAGTGCTGCGTCTGCAAATGTGAAGATTTTCATCATTTTACCGATTTCTCTTGCTCAAAGTAAATCAAAACAAAAAGAAATGATGAAATGAACAACAAACTTGAGAGAGAGAGAGAGAGAGAGATTCAGAACAGGGAGAGGCGGAATTGTGGGATTGAAATGGGGATTTTATAAAGGAATTTTGCCCTAATTCCCAATCAGTGGGCCTATTATCTATCTTTGTGTATGGACTTGCCAGTTGACCCAAGCTACCAGTTTTATTAAGCGACATATATATATATTATATATAATAAGGGCGGTTGTGGGCATCCAGTGTGTCCACAGAGATGCTCACACAGAGTATCCACGGTATATAACCATTTTCAATGCAGTTAGTGTATTATTTATAAAATGAATTTATGCGATGGGAATTCGAAGTTTAGCAAAATCAAATAGTCAAATTAGGCCTAGTAAACAAGTGAATTTGATTTGAAAAATATTTGATCCATATTCAGAATTCGAGTCGGCGTAGTCACCAAATTATTTTGTTAATATGAAAAATATTTGATTCATCTTTTGTTAATATGAAAAACATTTGATCTATTTTCTGAGATCGAGTCGACCTAAAATCAAATTATTTTGTTAGATAATTTACAAACGGCCAACTATCTTTATTAATTTATTAAAAACGTATAGTTCTGATGTAACCGAATTCTCAGCCGACGAGCTGCCATTACCTCGGGAGATCGGAACGTCGGGAGTGCGGAGGATTGAAGGGTGATCAACGTCTCTGAAACACCTACAGCCACAGACCACAGGTCAGAGGGCGTCGGAGGTGTGTCGTAAGTCTGGCAGAGTGAATGGGAGCAAAAGGAGAGCGAGAAAGAATGTATGTAAGCTAGAGCAAGTGAATGCCTGAATGTTATAATGAGGGAGCGTACCTGGGTATTTATAGAGGGGTTAGACGGTGGAGATGTGCGCTTTACTCCGCGCTGGACTCTTTGCTCGACGCGCGATGCGCTGGGGCACTTATCTCGACGGAGATTACTCCTAGATTGATAAGTATCTTGAGCGAGATTGTCTCCACGATTCTCGGTGATCTCGTAGTTCAACGGGAGAGACGTATAATGGCCAGACTCTTGGAGGCAGATCTTCTCCTCGCGGAACTCTCCCGAACTGGGCGTAAGTCCTCAGATAATGCTCTCGAGCTGTCGTCGTAGTTCGACATCTGGAGCGTGTAGCTCGATCCTCGGGTACCGATGTGGTAATGAGGGGCATCAAATTCCATATTAAAAAAACATTCTTCAAAGCATTAGTTGCTCGGTAAACATGTTAGCATAGTTCAAGCTCTGATTCGAACCAAAGTTGGGGAAACAATGTTAACAATAATCAACTTTCAAGTCAAACCCGAGCTCAGATAACAAATCTGCGTATAACCTTTAGAACAAAATTCTATTTCGCTTAAGTTCATTCACACCCAAGTATTGAAAGAATGCTAGAAAGTAAAATCTCACTCTTTACAAAAACTAGGAGTCAAGTATAGACTTGCACATTCCATTCTGTGACAAAACATACATGTCTGGCTGTAGTTTAACTTACAAGATGGAATAAAACAAATTCCATAAGAACTCTAAATGAAATAAAAGCAATGGTGTTATAGAACAAATCAACCAAATGGCCATCCTGACTATCTAACTCATCATCTGCTATTTTGGATCACCGAGCGAGTACAATTTTTGAGGGCAAGCACGGCAGAGTGATCAATGAAGCTATATGTCTCGGATTTGAATGTCATTGTGCTTTGTTCCAATCAACTACATCATCCTGTCAAGGCGAATCCGATCATTTTGACGAGGGATTCTTTCAATAGGGGAAATCAGCTGAGGCATTGACATGCCCACAGAAACAATAATCTCTGCCAAAAACAAGAAAGAATATTTAGTAGATGAAAACCCCAACTTGCAAACTGGAATGCAAACTTGAATACATGACAGTAAATCGAAACAAAAAAAGTGGAATTCACGTAATGCCTAGGTTGAAAGAAAATCATCACCCCAATCCCACAAACATAAATCCCCTTAGGTCCCAGGATTCAAAATAATACGGTAGATAGTATCATGAAGGTAGTGGTATTTGCACAAAGGGGCATCCTGTACTAAGTGCCTTTATCCAGTTTAAACGAAGCACAATAATAAATATGATTAATTCAAGGAACATCAGGCGAATCATCACATAAATGAAACTGTGAGGCACTCTCACGAATAGTATACTACACACCTATCCCTTCTCTGATGGACAGATTTGGCCTGATAATCTCCTCAGAATTTACAAGAAAGATGTCTCCTATGTATAAATGGTTTGTTGGCACATAAACAGAGCATAACTCTTCATCCCCATCATCTCTCTGCAATCAATCGAATCACATGTCAATTCAACTGAACTAACAAACAAGAAAGTGGATCTACTGTGATGCTAACACTGAAAATGCACCTGTAGAATTACTGATGACGTGATAAAACCCAAAGCATATTCTCCAACTCGAGGATGACGGATTATGGCAACTTCCTTGAATGCAGTTGTGTTCTGGTCTGATATTTAGAAAAATATGTTTTATAAACATTTAATACATCATCACAAAGAACCAACTGTACTTGTGGAATTTAAAGGGTTGCAAAAAAGTCGGTATGATGAAAATTTAATGACTGAACTCTGAAGGTCAAGATCATATGTAAATTATTTCTATTTTTTCCCTAAAACTTTCGATTGCAGTTACATATATTGTTTACCAAATACAAAATAATAATGGTAGTTACTATGTCAGACCAATATTACAAATTTAACATATGGAAGCTTTTAACGAATAGCCTAAAATTGAGTCAAACTCGACTTAGTTAGATCAACCAAACTTGCACTAGAATGCAATGACAAAAAGACATTTGTGTAATCTCATCTTGATATTTTGTTTGTTAACACAAATAAAATTTACCAAGCTATGGAGATGAAAGTGGAAAACCGGAGTTCACGCCATAATGTCTAAGAACTTAAAGTGAGAAGCACGATCCTCTCCCATGGTGGATTTGGTATAAACTAAGGAATTTCCCAAATCGTAAGGTAAGAGTGCAAGATCCTCTCCCATGGTGGACTAGGTATAATGGAACAAACATGGAATGAACAACCACCGAAAAATATCAGTGTACACCTAATGCAAATTACCATAAAATAATATCTTTATTTTCCAAAGTATGTTTCTTATCAACAAGCCTTTGGTGGCTCCAATATATTTTACCAGCAACTAATATTTCACAAAAGTGAAAAGAAAAAAAAAATACAACGGATACCTGGAGATATAGCAGAACTAATTTGCTTTGAAGCTGAATATATATGTTTTACGAATGGCATTCGCTTTATAAACCATTCTCCAATCAAGAAAACGGTTGCACCCAACCACGATGAAGCAAATATACCGATAAAAAAAATAAAGATTATTGATGTAATGAAACCGAGGCCTGCAACAGACAAATTTAAAATAAAAACACTTTAGGCCAAGATAAATCATATTCTCACCAAAAAAAAAAGTAGAAAATTCCAGTAAATTAAAATGTGCTTACTTATTAAAAGTACTGACATGACCTTGGCCTAAAATAATTTTCTGTTTCAGTTTTTATAAATAAAAGACGAACCTATGAATTACTTATCGATAATTTCGAAACAATAAAGCAAAAGTAAAAAGAGAATCTAGGATAGTAAGATCAGGATTTGATGGCTTACCAAATATGTCGATGCCAAGTCTTTCATAAATAGGACTGAAGAACCCATCAACAAACTGAATAAACCACCAGGTAACAAAAAATGTAACAGCGACTGGAAAGAGAACGACACTGCAAGTAAAAGTCAGGAGAAAAAAATAAGTTCATGAAAACATGAGAAAGGACAGAAAAAATATTTCTCAAAAATCAAATAATCCAAATACCATCCAGTCATAAACTTCTTCGAAATCCAACTCTGAAAAACAGCATAGCAAGCCTGAACAAGCACTTAAGTTAGAGACACATAGTGTGCTGGTAAAATTATTATTTGTCGGCAAATAAAGAGGGTTTAACCCACCAAAAAAAGAGGATTTCCTAATAAAGGATCATAGTTAGCATGAATTTGTGTTTGCTATCAAACAAATTACGGGGGATAATAGAATAATTATGTAACACAAAAAAAAGGGAAATAGAAGATAAAGACTTCTATGTGCTAGAAGCCTAGAACTGTCAACTATAACGGAAACTAGTTTTCCACATCTCCTAGGTTTAAGAGCTAGCAGTGAGTTAAAAAGCAAGTCCCTGCACTGTTGCTCAGTCTCACAGAAAAGTTTTCCCCAATATTCCTTATGATCACTATAATTTTTTTAAATTAGGCTTGGTCCGTGGGAAACCATGCATTTCTCCATAGAATATTTTCAGAGTGTTTACGACATTTTCTGCTTAAAGGCATCAAAATGAACATCCCTGGCAGAATCTTAATGCCATTCGTTCCATCCAAAGATGGCTAAAAGCAAAAACAGTTCATCTCTGAATTAATCTATAGTAGCCATAACAGAATTTGTCATTACTACAACTAGTACCTAAGCATCTGGCTAAGATAAAGGAGATCCACCGACGCCACAACACGTGTTTATTCCCAACTCAGCTAAAACAGCAAATAGTTTCAGTTTGACGCCAAGAATCTGAGTGCAAAACTTTCATCAAACACGCTCAAATTTCCCAAGATCTGTGAAGTAAAGCAAAAATTACAACAGCCCAGCTCGCAAAATCCATAAATCTAATCACACCGAGCCCGAAAAACCACAAAACCAGATGAAGGAATATACAAGAGGTGGCCAAAAGTGTACAGACCTTGCGAGTGGAGGAATTGTTAGGGGAAAGAGAAGGGGATTTGACGAGATCGTCTACGTCCGCACTTTGACTCGTCGAATTCGTGGAGCTTGTCAATGCTACAGTTGACTCCTTCCGGCTACTGCTGCTCTCTTCAGCCATCAATTCGCAACCAGAAACCTCCGATAATTTCGAAAATTCGGGCGGGGATTATCGTAGCAGCGATTGATTTTCGTTGATTTCCACGATCGATTGGAGTTGGGAAGTAGTTTTGTAAATATTTATTCACTAAGCCCTAGGAAGTTCAGTCAGCTAAACAATTACCCAATGCCCAATGTATAGATTAATAAAAGTTGGATTTAGATTTGAATCTGGCAATGAGTTTTAAAAAACATGGAATAATTCTTACTCTACCTTTAACTAATTTTTTAATTAGTATTCTAATTAATCATATTTTAATATCGATCTTTTAACTTTTAATTTTTATCTTTTTAATTTGATTTTACTTATCAAATTTGATATTAAACTTCTGTCGAGACGAAATTAGTTTGATGATATGACAAAAAAATTGATAACATTTAAATTTAACATAATATTATCCTACTTGAAATTAAACGTCATTGGATAAAAAATATAAATTATAAACAAATAGTTAAAAAGATACAATTAAAAACATCAACCTTCTTTTTCCGAACGTTATTATGTTGGATTTGTTTATACAGATCAGAATCTAAGTTTTGATTTACACAAAATCTGTTATTTTCTACTAAAGTTTTGCGTGCGATGTGCAGAGCACTTGGTTAAAGAGACAGAGAGACATTAAGACTGGAACAGTGAGGGGACGTCCAAGCTGGAACAGTTGAAGATGTTTACGCTGGAACAATGAGAGGACGTTCGAGCTGGTACAACACTGATGGACAGGGTACAAGGAACATCAAGCTGATCTACCAGCTAGGTACAAGAACAACCAGAGATCAAGCGCAGAAAGATTCGGTGAAGAGCAGAACCGTTCAAGCGTAGATCAAGTGCAGTGTACGAGGGCAGTGATTGAGTGCGAAGCCACGTACAAGCGCAGTGATCGAGTGCAGATCAGATCACGGGCGTAGTACGAAGAACTCAGCTGAGCAACCAGTTGAAAGACCAGCTGGGAGGTCAGTTGAGATATACGGGCTGTTTACGCTGAGAGACTAGACGAGCTCGAGGTGACCCCCTTTGATGGAGATGAGTAAGAATCTGTATGCAGGGGGTACACGATCGGTCTCCATAGGATCAAGCTGGCATGGAAGTATGCAAGCTGGATAAGCACATCACACCAGCTCAGCATTGATCCAGAAGAACTCTGAAGCAGACCAACTTGGAGAACAGCTCAAATACAGAATCTGCTCAGATATAGGGAGCAGATTAGAGACCAGCTGGTTAAGGTCAAACCAGCTGGACAAGAATACAAGAGCAGCTGAGAATAAGAGCAGATGACAAGAGCAAATTAGAAGAGCAGCTCAAGACCAGATAAGAAGAGAGCTTTGAACAGATCGAAGTAAAGACCAGCTCACCACAAACCCGAACGGAGATAAGCTGGTAAACTGGTTAAGGTCAAAGCAGTTCGGATAGCATGACAGATGCTATCAAATCTACGAGCAAGCGATTTAAATACAAGACTATACGAAGATTGCTTTTCAGTATTCAAATTGATTTGCTTGTATTGTCTTCTCAAGTACAGTGCTCACATGCTTAAAGTAAAGAAAAGCCTGCACCACATTAAAAGACAAAGGACACAAAATACCACGGTGTCAGAAGACTTTCACCGACTATAACTTTGTGTCCAACGGAATAATCTCCGCGTCAGGCTATAAATAACAAGAGCAGAGCACAAGCAAGAGAGAGAGCAAGCGCGGATAAAAAGAGCAGAGCGCGAGAAGAGCAAAGTGTTGTGCAAATCCAAATGTAAAACAGAAGAACGCACAACGCAAGCTCTGGGAAGACATTGGTGAAACCAGCTCGGTTAGGAGCACTTCCCAGTGTGTGAGATTTTATCTTTGAGACATTAAGCGTACACTATAATCTCACATACGATTCACTCATATATTCGAGAGTTGAGCGAAACAGAAAATTGAGTGAATCAAATCTGAAACTCTCCATTGTAGTCTTTGGACATAGACGTTAAACAAGTCCACATTGTCTTTCGCACTGAGACGTTAAAGAAGTGTATGTAGCCTTTCTCACTGAGGCGTGAAAGAAGTGAAGTTAGAAACACGCAGCTTGTGGGCTGGTGTGCAGTGGTGGCTAGGAGTTCTTGCGGCTGCTGGTCGTAGGATCGGGTTGCAGTGGGGGTCGCTGTAATCAAAGTCTTCTAGTGGATCCTTTCCGATTGCGGAAGAATGGGAGACGTGTGAGATTCAGCTCCGAACTTTCATAAACAAATTGCAGCGTATCGTTTTACAGCTTTTTGCATTTACATTCATATGCATTGCATATTTAACAACTGCGTTAAACAAAACCTTTAACGAGCTTTCGATTATAAGAAATCAATTTGAGTTAGTTCCGCAAGATTTTATCTCATTACTCAATCTGTATCTCGGTGCACTTAAGTTCAAGAACACTAAGCTATTGCAGCTCAAGTTTCAACTCACCATATCGCATGTGCGTCGGACCAGCTTGCGAGCAGCTGGCAGTACACCCATACAATCCGGTTTCAAGTTGCGTGCTGCTTTTGTCTCTTCCAAAAATTTTAAAATTGCATGTAACTTAAGGGTTCGATGTCTTAGGCTGTAAAAGAGCCTACGTGAGTTGTGTGAGAACTCACGGACACCACCATTTTAGATCCCAACATTTGGAATCAGAGCTCTTTCGTGATCTGTACCCCGAACAATGGGACCAACATATTGTATAAATCTATTTAAGAATATAATTAACAAAGCAAAAACTAAGGCATTCTGTTTCACATGCCTCGTATGATTTGACTAGTTCTAGGTGTCACGATTATTAGATGATTATAGAGGTTTTTGCATCAAAATCACTCGTCAAAAATCGATAATTCATACTTTCCACTCATGAAAATTAAATAGATATTTATACATTAATTTTGTATGAAATTTATGATTTATCTTAGTAACATATTGTTTGAAGATATATGCATGGTCTTTTTAATTGTATATTTTTCAACTATTTATTTATAGTCATATTTTTTATCCAATAATGTGTCGTTCAAAGTAGGATAACATTATGTTAAATTAAAAATTTTCAAATTTCTTGCCATGTCACCAAACTAACTTCGCCCAGTCAGCAATTTGAAGTCAAAATTGGTCAATTATGTTAAATTAAAAATTTTCAAATTTCTTGCCATGTCACCAAACTAACTTCGCCCAGTCAGCAATTTGAAGTCAAAATTGGTCAATTTAGTAAAATCGGATTAAAATAGATAAAAATTAAAAGTTAAAAGTATCAATACTGAAGTTTGACTAGTTACATGACTAAAGAGAAAACGGTTAAAGATAGAGAACCAAAATGACATTTTTTCCTAAAAAATATTATAAGTTTAATTCTATTTTTGAGTTCAATTTAGGTGCAGGGTAGAAAATTTAAAATATATATTATTGGATCGATGATTAGAGTTAAATAATTTCATGTTAAAAACTCCTATCAATTATTTTATATTGTTTATTAATAATATTATGTGAATACTAATATATACTGTTTCTATATATAATTGTTGCTATAAAATCAGATATGATTTTTTTTTTTATTGTGGTATTTATGTTTTTTTATTGGTTAACAATGTCAAACATTTTTCCAAAAACACAAGGATCCCAATCAGCTATTTTTTTTTCTTTTCTTTTTTTTTTTAAATAAACCACACAACACATTAAAACAACACGAGATCTTAGGAAACAAAGAAATAGCATTTGGATAGAAATATCCATACTCCTTAGCCACACTAGTCCGAGCCGGCTCATGGGCGGCCCGGTTTGCACTCCGGTAGCCGTGGGCAACTTATGATCCGAGGGAGGTGGAGAGACGTAGTCGAGTTGCTTCCGAGATGTTGAATTTAAAAGAAGACAAAATGCCAGTTTTATTTTGGAGGAGCTAGCCCACAAAATACATGATCAATTCAACATATAACAAGAGACATTATTAGGAGCACATTGACAAAGTTAACACTTATCCTGTCTTACATATTCCTCTTACCAACTTGTAATGGGCTCGGATTGATGAGGACATGATTCTGCAGATCCTCGTTTTCCTCGAATGCCGCCACATGTTTTTCTTCAAGAAACACCCATGCTTCAATCCCATCACCCGATCTTGTATCCATCAAAAGGACAAAATCGGAGAACCTCGTTACAGAATCTCCACCTACGTAACCTGATAACCAGATGGGCTTCCCCCAACCAAAATCAAGATCATACAAACCGAACTTACACCAGCTGGAAGCAAGTAAGTTATTAGCATCCTTCACAAGCCAACCTTCTCTTGTTTCTTTAAACTTCTCATAGTATCCATTATTCTGCAGAACTTTCACGAACTCGCTGTCGACTTTCCTGATTGCCCTATTCACTTCTCTCACCAAATCTTTGAAATCTGCTTCCACTGGATTCATGATGCATTTCGTTGGCATCATCCACAAGAAGTTACCGAAACTCTCCACCGGCAGAGCCGGATCAGCCCTTCTTCTCAAGTCCACTTGATTACTTAGCAGAGAGGGTTTTTCCAGAGTAGGTTTATCAGTAAAAAGTTTCATGTAACATTTCCAGATGAATGCTAATACGACCTCAACCCTGGTTGGTTTAGCCGTTGCCGATGAATCTGAACTTGTAGCTCTTTCCTTGAGTTTTTCTATAACCGAGGTTTCGAAAAGATATCGCCTTGTTACAAACTTTCCGAACTTTGAGAAGTTGGCAAGTTGAGAAATATACAACTTTGATCCCCTTTCCATTGCCTTTATGGGGGGAAAAAGATTCTGGCCTAGAAATTCCGGGCATATTTCTTCACCAGCCGAACGAGCAGCGGCAGCCCAACCTCGAAGAAAAGTAGCCAGAGTCGTCCCATCTGCTACTGCATGTGCAACCACTATACTTATAGCCAACCCACCACATTCGAAACAGTTCACTTGGATCGTGGAAACATGATCCCCTGGCCTTGGTTGGTTAGAAATGTAATCAACAGGAATAAACTTTATAATAACACACGGATCCGGTTCGCTCAGAAAATCTTGAAGAGTGCCTCTAACTTTGGCTATGATGAAAGGAATCCCTTCATCATTGCATTTGACAGAAAGGTAGTCATCACTGATTATCCCGGCGAATGGATAAAAGTTAACCAAATGCGAAGAAAGAGAGTTCCTAAGGATATCGACTTTCCCCGAAGAATTCGAATCTGGTTCAGGAAGGAAATACACAACCATAGGATAGAAAACTGGGGCAGCGATCTGATCCAAGAGGGAAAAATTGTAGATTTGAAGGTGATGAGGTGTAGGCGAGGAGGGCTTCACATTTTCTTTTGAAATTATTTCTACTTCCATAGCTCTTTTTTTTTTTTTTTTACCCTTCGAAAGGTATAAAAACTTATTATATTTTGAGGGTTTCTTATTCAAGGAGGTGAAAGTTTGCTAAACAAGTGCACTGGATAATTTTCTTACTGAATTATATATATGCGTGGAATGTTGTCACATTGTTATAAAATGTCAAAAAAAATCGGGTTTTGTTTGGTAGGGTCTTAATATTTAAGCTGCGAGGCTATTGCGTTATCATTTAAGTCTGTTAATGGTTTTTTAAAAAGCTTATAATAGGGTACTATAGTGCATGTTTTATTGGATTTTATTTAAAAACAGATTGCATGGTTTTAGTTGCATGAACAACTTAGTTATATCCCATAGAGGTTGCTTTTAGTTAGGTTGACGGGTTTTGATAGAGTTGGGTAGATAACAAATATCATATTGTGGTAATTTAAATATTTGAATATTAGGACTTAAATATGTGCCATATCAGATTTCATGTTTTTTTGTTGTATGGAAAACTTAATTATATCCCAGAGAGGTTGCTTTTTAGTTAGGTTGATGGGTTTTCATAGGGTTGGATAGATAACAAATCTTGTACTGTGGTATTAAAATATTTGAATATTAGAGACTTAAATATGTGTCATATCAGATTGCATGTTTTTTGTTGTATGAACAACTTGATTGTATCGTCATAATTAAAATATTTCGATATTAGGACTTAAATATGTATCTGGTTAATCAAATTTAGGAGAAGATCTCTTTGGATAAATTTTGAAAGCAATTTCATAAAAGTGTTGGTTTTAAAAATTTGTGCAAAAGGTTCGGAAAGTTGTTTTAAGAATAAGAACGTGGTTAGACAATTAGTTGTTAAGAATAATTACGTGTGTTTAGACAACTATTTGTAAATGGTAGAATGTTCAAAGTTTTGGTGATAATAAAGAACTTAGGATGCTGCTAAACATATCAGATTAGACAAGACCTAATAGCGTTTAAGGTTCAGCTCAGATTAGAGCTTAGCTAAGTAAGTAGAACTCAGATTAGAACATAGTGTTTTGGAATGTAACATAATATTTTCAAGCTTAGTCAACAGATTAGAAGAGCAAATCAGATCATGTTACAAAAGCAGCTTAGAGATCAGATCAACACGGGCTATCAGTTCAGATCGGGTTAGAGGATCAGGTTAGTTTAGATGAGAGCATAGAATATCATATTGGAGCTTGTATCAGATCAGATCAAAGCTGAATTTGAGAATTTGACTTGAGCTTTGCATTTACAGTTGTTGAACAACTTAGGAAACATCAGAATATAATCAGAGTTGTAAGCGTACGATAATTGCCTTTTTGGAACAAAAATTGTAAGGCCTTGTAAATCAGATCAGGTTAATCAGTTTAGAGTGGAGCAGTTTGGGTGCAAGCAAAAATGTTTGCATGAGCATGGAGCTTATCTGAGTATCGCATGATGATTTGATGGACCGGTGCTGGACTGGATCAAGCTGATATGATAGTACTGTAATGCGAGTTGATCTGATAGTACAGCAGCACTAAGCTGATCTGTTGGCGCTTTGCTGATTGAGGAGGACGTGATGATCTGGATGTCCTGAGCTGGAGTCAGCTTAGAGGAGATCTGGACGTCCCGAGCTGTTATCAGCTTAGAGGCTCGTGCTGGTCAGTGGTAACTGTGGATCAGTTCTGGGGTACTTAAGTTATATATAACCAAGTGTTAGTCAATTTTCGAGAAAGTCTTATATTGAGTGTTCTTGAAAGCCCAAGCTGATATCCCTCGAAACCCTTGCCACTGTTCACACGACCTTCGCATTTTCCCGATAGTCGGAGATTGGCAGCTCAGCTTGGAGCGAAGTTGGTACCCTTAGAATCCTCTCTCCCAACCGGTCTTTTCCCGACCAATCTTGAGGCCAGTGGTTGGATGGCGGAGGGAATGCGACAATAGTTGAGGCGATCTGTTATTCGCATTTTTCGTTCGTTTGGGTCTTCTATTCATGTCACCTTGAGATGTAATTTAATACTCTTCTACTTATATTTGATTTGAGACCAGTATGGTTAAATTTGTAGTAGGGTTGAGATAGTCTGAGTTGATTGATCTCGGCCATGTTTCTGGCTAATTTCCCCGAGCAGAATTCTTTTAATGGGAATAGATTTTGATATGCTGTAGTTTTTTTTAGTTCAGGGTGTTTTGCAGTCTGTGGTGTAGCTTCCTAGCTGCTGGAGACTCTTATGGTTCCTGTCAGTGTTTACAGAACCGGACCGGACCGGCCTGTCGAACCGGTCGGACCGTGTACCGGTGGCTAGACCGGTCCGATCAAAGCCTAAAACCGAGAAAAGCGATTGAACCGTTAAGGACCGGTATGAACCGATAAAAAACAGGGAAAACCGGTAAACCGGCCGGTCTGTATTTCATGTTGCCGAATTCATGTTGGCCGCGTGTGCTTCCTCCTGGCCCCTCTCTGTACCGTTGGTGCTTCTCTTATGTACCTTGAGGGTTCCCTGCCAGGAAAAATGACTGCACACGTGCAAATATATGTATTAATTAACATCCACAACAACAACCACAAGATCTTCATCGGCATTGTTGTAAAACCAGTGCGGTGCGTCGACAGGAACTGCGATAATGCCTCCCTTCTTGAAATGCCCGATTCTCTATGGCGGTCCCGAAATCTCTTCTCGCCTCCTCCTTCTCTGAGTGATTGCTGCGAGGACTCGAAGGTTCCGGATGAACGAACCTTGAACAACGTAGACCAGAAGAGGGGATTTGGGTGGGGTGGGGGGGGGTGATGGAGACATAGGGTGGGTTTGCCATGTTGCAGTGTGCATGAATACTCACTTCTAATGGCCTCCACATAAGCGTTTGTTTGGTGCACGTGGCTTACTTCTCACGATAATAATAGGTACAAGTAACCATTTTGAGTTTTGATGAGTTAAATTCAATTTACTTATATTTAAATAATAAAGGGAGGTCATTACTTGGAATGTGATAAATAAAATATGATGTGAAAATGAAAGATATTTAGTGATATATATTATTTTGAATTTTAAAATTTGTATTTTAGACTATTTTCTATGATTTAACGTAATGTTCTCTTGCAAACTTAAACTTTGCTATTTGGTTGTTACTCTATGAGATGTAATTTTATAATTTGAATGTGATGTTAGTTTGGATATTTATTGTATTTTTCAGCTGAAAAGTTAAGTAAACTACAAAATGATAAATTTTAAATATATTCAATGTTTTATTACTATATAAAACTATTATAATACCATTTTTTAACAAATCCGGTTCGATCGTCCGGTTGAACCGGTCGGACCGGTTGAACCATTTCTAAGGCTTTTCCGGTTCATCTACCGGTCCGGTTTTAAAAACATTGGTTCCTGTCATGATTTCTTCACCCTGTTAGCTGGAGTATTAATTCGCACGATCTGTTGAGTAGTGTGTGTGATCTGTTGCTACCGTCTTCTGCCTGAGCTGACAGTGCATGAACGGTCCTAAGTTGTGAGCTTTGTGTGAGGTATTTTAGTAAGATTACAAACAAGTACAGATGGAGCAAGTATTTTCAATTTTCCTAGAGTATGATTATGTGCCATGTGTTTGCATATTGTGTTGTTGCTTATGTTGTAATTGGCATGTGATTGTGTATATACATGTCTTGGCATTGAGAATGTGCATTTTCATATTAGACCTTGATATTATTGCCATCTGTTGCATTTGATACTCGGATTTGAGTTGTACTCTCGTGGAGTGGTATTGATTGGCACACTCACGATGGAGAGCACTGAGAATGCACCGGGAGTCTCCCTCCCCATCAGTTTGCTGGGGCTTGGATAGGAGGTGGTGGGTGGTTGTAGTGCACCTTTGTTTTCCGTTGAGGATGGAAGGGTAGCCACCATTAATCTTGACGACGAACTACATATATTTTTCGTTGGAGAATGCCCGGGTAGCTCCCAAATTCCTGATGATGATGTCAAATGTTGCTGTTGATTGTTTTTTTTGGCCTCTAGTATTGGTATACATTATTTATTGTTACCAGACATGCGTTGCATTGCATATAGCATATGTCATACACACTTCGTTTGCTGTTTTATGTTGATGTCCGTACCGGGGTTTGACCCATTCCCTTTAGGGCTGTTTTGGTTGTGTTGTGACCATTACAGATTATCCAGGTGGATCAACCATTCTAGGTGTTGATCGAGTGTCCCAGTTATGCATATATTAAATATGTATTGTCGAGTTATTACCAGGGGATTTCCTGAGTAGTTGCCTTTGTTGTTTATGACTTGACATTGTTGTCATTTGATTTTATATAAATACTTATTTGTCAGGGAGATTGGATGCTGTTTACTATCTGCCTTTCTTCATGTTAGCTCTGAGTGTGGTTGTAAGAAGTTTTTAAAAGACCTAGTATCTGTATTTTGAGTAGTTGAATATTTTTACTCGATATTTTGTATCAGGTCAAAATAAAATTTTAACCTGCTTTTATGCTTCCGCATTTTATCGATTGTGTGCTTAATATTAGTTTATGAGCATCGGGCCTGACATTTCGGTATCAGAGCTTAAATTAAACATTACTTCCCTTATCTTTATAAAATGAGTTTTAAGAACCTATAAAAATAATTTTGTAGCAAGGAGGGATTTTTCCGCAAAAAAAACAGTTTGTAGAAAACTATCAGAGCTGAAAGTGATTTTAAAACTTTTGGAAATTTTCAATTTAAAATGCTCATTCAAGAACAACCTGCTCTGATACCAATTGATAGGTACTGGTGCCGTGAGCTCTCACACAGCTCGGACACCAGTTCATGGATCGAAAACACATATTACGTGCATTTAAAAAAAATATGTTGACAAACAGCACGCAAAAACGAAACAATAGATCGCGCCTAAGATGGATCAGTACGGAGCAGCGCTGCGTGCTGGTCCAAATTGCGTGCGATCTGGTTTGTGAAAAGACGAGTTGTAATAGCTCTGGTTCTTGAAAGTTTTTAGCACCAAGAAGTATATCAGATCTGATATAAAATCCAAGCGAAAAACATCTGAAATATCTTTAAAAATTGAAAGCTTAAACTGGTTTCAAACACGAAATGCGAGATGCAGAAAGCTGTAAACAAAACTGTAAAGAGAATACGCTGCGGATTTGTTTCTGGAAGTTCGGAGCTCAATATCCTACGTTTCCCCTTCTTCCATTGCTGGAAGGATACACTATAATATTTGCTCTTACAGCACTCTATACAGACCCGATCCAACAGCCCTCGGCTGCGATAACTCCTCGTCTCAACTGCACACAAGCTCGCAAGCTGTGTGACTTATCTAACACTTTTTTTTTACGTCTCAGTGAGAAAGAATACATTGTGTTTGTGATTTTGTAGCACAGAGGGATATTTCCGCAAAAAAAAAAAAAACAGTGTGGAGAAAACTATCAGAACTGAAAGTGGTTTTAAAACCTTAGAAAATTTTCAATTTAAAATGCTCTTTCAAGAACAACCTGCTCCGACACCAATTGATGAAAATATAGGAACCGGTGCTGTGTGCTCTCACACAGTTCGGACACCAGTTCACGGATCAAAACATAGATTACGTGCATTTAAAAAAAATTTTGACAAACAGCACGCAAAAACGAAACAACAGATCTCACCTAAGCTGTATCAGCACGGAGCAGCGCTGTGTGCCGTTCCATATCGCATGCAATTTGGTTTGTGAAAATACGAGCTGCAATACTCTGGTTCTTGAAAGGTTTTAGCACCGAGAAGTGCATCAGATCTGGTATAAAAATCAAGCGAAAAACATCTGAAAAAACTCTCTAAAATTGAAAGCTTAAACTGGTTTAAAACATGAAATACGAGATGCAGAAAGCTGTAAACAAAACTATAAAGAGAATACGCTGCACATTTGTTTCTGGAAGTTCGGAGCTCAATCTCCTACGTCCCCCCTTCTTCCATTGCTGGAAGGATACACTAGAAGATTTGATCTTACAGCATTCTGTACAGACCCAATCAAAGAGCCTCGACTGCGAGAACTCCTAGCCTCAACTGCACAGCAGCTCGCAGGCTGTGTGACTTATCTAACACTTATTTTACGTCTCAGTGAGAAAGATACAATGTTTTGTTGTTTGTGATTCACTCATCTAATCTATTCAGCTCTCTGCTCTCATATGTGAGTGAATCTATGTGAGAAGTTTGCAGTGTAAGCTCACTCTCTCGTATGTTTTCTCACACACTAGGAAGTGCTTCTTTCAAGCTGATATCTTCATATTCTTCCCTGTTTGTGCAGTCGACTATAGATGATGTGTTAAAGCTCTCAGCAGTGCACCAGCTCACACCTGAACACTAGCTCAGCTTGTAGACCAGCTGTCACCTGAGTGTACAAGCTCTCGACTTTTGCGCATGACACTTGCTCTCTGTTTGGTTTTGTGCCTCTCTTATTGCTATTATGATCTGTTCATCGTCTCTGCATATATATAGCCTCTGTGCAATTCTTTTCGTTGGATACAAGTTCTTAGCCGTTGAAAAGGCTTCTGTAAAGTTCCGACATAGTTGTACCTTGTGTCCTTTATCATTTAATGCATCTGCAGGCTTTGTTGACTTTGAACATATGACCACTGCACTTAACATTGACAATACAAAGCAAATATGTTTGAACTAATACAATACGGTGTTCACATACACTTGTGTTCAAACTTCTTTGCTCTGATCTGATAGCCTCTGCTGATCTGTTCTCTGAGCTGGTCTCACAGCTAGTTCTCCCAGCTGGTCTCTGAGTTGGACGGATAACGTCTATGTTAGGGATGGCAATTTTCCCCGTTGGTTCGGATCCCCGCGGGGAAAAACCGAATGGGGACGATTTTGGGGGGGTTTTTCGGTTTTGGTTTCGGTTTCGGGGATTTTGAAAATCCCCGAAAGGAATTCGGGGCGGTTATGGGGATACTATCCCCATCCCTGAATCCCCGAAACCACCTCGATAGAAAAAAAAAATAATAATTTAAAACTAAAGAAAAAGTAAAACATTTAAAGTTAAACAAAGCCCGTTGCAAAGCTTCCAAATCCCTATTCCCTATTTCCAATTGAAACAAGCGCAGCTCTTGAATCTTGCTCGATTGAACATCGATCAGCCGACCTCCATCCACTGTCTGTCTCCGTCTGCATCAACCGTTCGTGTAAACCTAAAACGAGGAAAATTGAAAGGTTCATATGGTTCTTCTTCTTCTTCAGTTGTTGTTGCAGGTGCATCTCAGGCACCGAGTTTTCCAGCCTTTTTTAATACAATGCCACGCTTCCTTGATTGGAAATGAAATGTCTGAAATTATATGCTATGGTGTTGGATCTGATTTTATTAATGTTTGAACTTCTTCTATTTCTGGGGACTTGAGATTTTGGGTCTTAATTCTCTGGAAGAGGAAAACTATTCATAAACTTAAAATGGTGGATTACGGGGCACCCGTGATAAAGAATGTAAAAAAAATGTCATGGAAACAGTGTCTTCAGCAATGGCTTCTGTCCCGTGGCTGTTTACTTCTGTGAAGTGACTCATCTGTTACAGTAGAATTATTCTTCATAATCTTTCAAGAAAGCAATGTCCTAACCCACAAATTAGAGTATGTTTTGTTAAATCTTGCTTACTAGTTATTCATGATACAAACAAATAAGCACTAATCAAGTGTTATAGTCAACCAGATTATAATAATGAATTTGAAGGTCCAGCAATTCATTATCCCGAGACCAAGAATGAATGAGAAGATGATATTATCTAAAATCAACTAAATACAAATGTGTCAACAGGGAGAAAACACGAAAAATTTTAAAAAATCCTTTATAAGATATTAACTCAAGGAATATAACTTTTTTCAAGAACTGGTTGTGTTCTGATTCTTGAAGCAGAAGGCATTCTACTTCTTCCAATCCATATTGTATCCAACACTTCACTTTCACTTCTTTCAGATTGTCTCTCCATTGTTCTTATCTTTTCTGATTGAGATGGGTTTTTGTCTCCATTGGGAATTCCAATTTGTATCTCTCTGTTAAATTACTTCTAATACTATCTTCTTTTTTCATTTGTAATGTTTATGATTATTTTGTATTATTAGATTCTACAATTTCAAAGGATCAAAATTTTGACGACGACTCCGACGTAGAGGTAAGTTAAGTTACTTTTATCATTGTATTAAAGTGTTTTAAATATTTTTTATTTACATCTTATTATTTTGTAGGAGATGGGGACATGCTGAATATTTATTGAAATAGGTCGTGATTTGAAGTAGTCAAGGCCTAAAATGTGGATCGAAACTGGAACATGGTACTTATTTTTTTCAAACTTACATTATCCAGATTATCTCTACTGATATTACCTATTCATGCACTCCATTAACAAAATATCATTCCTTTTTGCAGCTGTGAATTTGCGAGATACGCGAATACAATTATAGGGATCATCCGAAACTGCCAAGGAATTCTATTGAAAATCGTTTATTATGAAGGAGACACTTGATGTTCTTGTTTGTTATCATGGCCATCACTTCACACTTCAATTATGTCTCGTGGAAATTGCAAAGTCGACTCGTGGGGTACTTATTTATTTTATCCTTTTAACTTTGTGCTTATATTTGTTATTCACAATATTATTACTGTTATTAAAAATTTTTTTATATATGTATTTTACTAGGTTTATATATGTGCCATGCCCACATATTGCTGAAGTCCTCGCAAATGCTCTTGTTGAATGTCTTTTGGATTGGAACTTGGATAGTAAGTTATCTACCTTGACTGTTGATAATTGCACCACTAATGATGTTATGATTGAGTGTATCCTAGATAAGCTTACTCCGAGTTCACTTATTTTAGAAGGGAAATTATTTCATATGCGGTGTTGTGCCCATATTTTAAATTTGGTTGTGAGGGATGGATTAGATTTAATCAGTGCTAGTATTGAAACAATTCGGTATAGTGTTGGATTTTGGACAGCAACACCCAAAAGAGATGAAAAATTTATTGAAACAGCTCGACAGCTGAAGGTTGAAAGCACTAAAAAATTGGAACTTGACTGCAAAACACGATGAAACTCTACATATTTAATGCTTAACACTGCGTTGGAATATAAAGATGTGTTTGCTCGTTTGAAACATTGTGAAGTCTTTATATAAAAGAGTTCCCACAGAAGAAGATTGGTCGAAAGTGAGAGAGATTTCTTCGATACTGCAAAACACGATGAAACTCTACATATTTAATGCTTAACACTGCGTTGGAATATAAAGATGTTGTTTGCTCGTTTGAAACATCGTGAGTCTTTATATAAAAGAGTTCCCACAGAAGAAGATTGGTCGAAAGTGAGAGAGATTTCTTCGAAATTGGAGATTTTTTATGATGCCACTGAGTTGTTTTCGACGACCAAATATCCTACTATAAATCTTTTTTTCTCGATCTTTTGTGATATTAAGTTGGCGATTAATGATTGGGTACTGTTGGGTGATATTGTGGTGCATACAATGGCAATAAATATGAAGTTAAAGTTTGAAAAATACTAGGATGTGATGAATTTTTTATTGGCGATTGGAAGCATTTTAGATCCGAGGTACAAGATGAAGACTATTCAATTCTATTATCCTCTTTATGGTGATACGTATTCCTTTGAAATTGAAAAGTTGAAAAAACAGTTGTATGATCTCGTTGAAGAGTACAAGAAAAAATCCAAACAATATGGGGAAGAGAAACATTC
>KQ986816.1:46873-67354 GCA_001598015.1 Dorcoceras hygrometricum
TCTCAGATTCATTCACTCATTATTGCACTCTCTCGCACACAGCTTATATTGCTCTCATTTTACTCTCGTGCACGACTGACTTAAGCATCGGAGGGGCTTCGCCGGACACATCTCCGGCGCCCTTTGACAAGTGTTCGTTGGTTGCAGGAATACGCACGCACTCTCCAATCCCCGACGCCCGACGTTCCCGAGGTCCTCGACGTGGTGACAGCTCGTCGGCTGAACTATTTGGCTACATCATTATTTATTCTCATCTATTTTTTTTTATCACTACGATAATCATATCCTCCATTTATCCTATCACTTGAAACAAACGGTATCTAATATTATTAGTCTTTTATGACATATATGAAACAATAACAATAATGAAACGGAACATAACTGACCAATGAGTATCAAAATTAAAAGCTATGGAGTACCGACTCATTCTCATTCAAGAAAGTGCACGACAAAACCAGTACAATACTGGAGAATGCAAAAAACTGGTTTTTTGACAAACTAATCTCCCCGGAAGAATCCGTCGGACTACCATCGCCAGATCCCGACGAATAATCCGGTGATACAGTAGATTTCTTGGACTTCTCCGGCGCCGGAGCTGGCGGAGGCGACTGGAAAAAGCTGAGCGGGAGCAACACTTGATCCACCTGATACACAGCCAACTGGCTGTCGCTATAAACAGAACTGGCTAGAGTTGCATTAGTCACTCCTGTTGTAATGTTAACTTGATTTCCATTTGCTGTCACGTTCAATGGGAATGCTCCTTCGCTTCCGCCGGCCTGAGTACGTAGAGGATTGCTCACAGTTTGGAACTGCGACGGAGAAAAGAACGAAGGGACGACGTGGAACTGTACAAGCTCGACCTTTTGCTCGTCGGTGAAGGAGTTGAGTGTGCCCGGTTTGAGGCTGGAGAACGCGTTATCGGTTGGGGCGAATATGGTGAGGCCTTGGTTCGAGTTGATGAGTTGTGTGTTGATTTGACCGGCCACTTTTGTCGTTTGTAGAAGGTGGATGAATGTGGTGAATTGGCTGGCTTTTTCGAGGATTGCGGTGACGTTGTTTGGCCGCGGTGGAGCGGGGGCGGCTGCCGGAGATTGGGCGAAACTTGGGGTGGATGGGAGGAGGAGGAAAAGAAGAGGTAATGGGGAGAAATTAGGCTTCATTGTGTTCCTTGAAAACTATTTGTATTTTTTATATTTCTTTTATGTTTCTCACTAATTTTTAATTGGGTTTTGAGGGAAAAAAATATTGGCAGAGGTTTCGTTTTATAATGGGTGGGAGGAGTTCACGTTTGCATTTTAAATCGAGGAAAAAAAGTTGTACTTAATTTGAATTAGGTACAAGATATTGGACATACAACTATACAAGGTGGTATGACAACTTTGATGATCCCCGTGCAACCACTCGATCGCTTAGAATCAAAGGCAAACAACTCAAATGATTGGAATAGTATATGTACAACCCACCAACCAATGCCTGCGGACTTGGATTACCTCTAAAAAAATTAATCCACTAATTAGAAAAGATTTAACTTTGGAATATTGGTCTGTTTTAGAAATATGTTTGTGACAAATACAAATAGGTTGCATTAGGATTGAACAATTCGAATCAAATTGAGTTCTAGTTCGGGTGATATTGTTCTTCGTGCTGCACTCACTAAATGCCTCTATGAAATTATATCGATATTTCCGTATATTATAGATAGCCTGGGAATCTTTGAAACTCCCACTAGTTAGCTTTTATATCGATATTTCGGTATATTATAGATAACCTATGAATCTTTGAAACTCCCACTAGTTAGCTTTTAGCTCAATTCTGAGTGACCATCAAATGAATGTGAATAAAACACCCTCTTCTCTTTGTTTGAAAGCTAGGAGATTCAGATCATATCTCGAAATCATTATGTTAAGCTAAAATTTAATCTAAGTTTTGGTGATAATAAATAATCAATTGGACAAGTTTAGTCAACTCAGCTGGACACGTCAGATCAGCACAACACAGTTCAGCGCTGTCAGAATAGCTCAGGTTACAAGTTCATATCATATCATATGTTAAAGTGCAGATTTATCAAGAGATAAGAGTTAAGATGAATAGTTTGGCCAGATCAGCTCGGTGAGGAGAATGTATCAGATCAGTTTAGAGATTTTGAGTATTTAACTTTGAAAAGAGCATTTATAGACATTGGAATAAGTAAGTTAGAATTGGAATAAGAATGTCGGTACGAGATTTACCTTACTAAACTTATAAGGAGAGGTGTTAATATCTAAGCACGGAGTACACAAATTGCATTAAAGGCACATTACATGTTCAAGTACAAAGGTACGAGATAGCGGCTGAGAGTACCATTCATATTTTTTACCGTCAAATTTCAAACCTATTTAAAGATATATGAAAGAAAGAAAAAGTGATAGATATCAATCTACGTGTTCAAGTGTTTGAAATCTATGTTGTTCATCTCTCAATGAAAATACTTTGTGTAGATATTCACCTTAGCAAAATCAGCTAAGGCCGAAGCTAGTATAAAAAATCAATTAGCTTGAGTGATATTTATAGACTGACAGAGATTATTCTGTTTATTGTGAGAATACTAGAAGTTCAGGTCAATAGAGTGCTATGTTGAGTGGGTTTATTAAACAATGTAATCAAATCAAAGTTTTCAAGCGGAAATCCTCCATCTTGGAAGACGGGGAGAGTATAAGCTTAGACTTCGAACTTTTATAAACAAATATTTTTCTTCTTAGTTGTTAATTTACTGCATTTTAGTTCATTGATAGATCAAACTGTTTTCCGAACATAATGTAGATTGAGATATTAACAAGGACTGACACATGAGAACAGCTGCAAACTCAGCTAATCGTAACCATAGCATTTTCAAAGAAATTTTAACAAGATTTTATTCGCCTCTCGTCTAAACTCTATTTTTCGATCCACACATTGTATCTATTTTTTTTGTCGGTGGACTCAAAATCCATTATTTCAACTTTAGCAAACTGAGCATAATTTAAGACAGGTTATCACCAACTCAATCCTCTATTTTCTCATTCTCTATTCTCCTAATTTCTATTATTTCAAAAACTCAGTAAATTAAATAAAATAATTCAAATAAACAATATATTTATAAATTAACAAATAAATAATTTTTTTAAAGCAAGGGCCATATAGCAATTTTTGAGAATGACATCCTCCACACCATCAGGTGGTATTTGATCGATAATTTTCTATAAGGATATAGATTTACTTGCACCACACTAAGAGGCGTGTTGAAAATTTAAGAACCTTGAACTGGATCAGATCGTGCCAGTGCAGGGATGTATGGACTAAAAATTTGTATATTGGTGATTAGTTAGTTAATCAGATCTGGATGAGGATTAACCAAGGGAGGCGTTAACCATCAGGTTTTTAGATTTGAAGGAATTGGTTAATCTGTTGGTGATATTCGGATTTGATGTAAAGCAGATCAGATGTGAGTTGTTGGTCGCTATCGGGTGGCTTGGATAAGATCCGATTTGCGCAAACGGATTTGGGTAGATCGTATTCGAGTATGATCTGTTTTGTGTATTGCGTTTGGTTTGAGAATCTTTCGGGATTGGATGTCTGGAAGACATCAGATTTGAGGAGAATCACTTGGAGACGATTAGCCATTAGGATTCCCGCGTGAGTGCTAGAGAGAATCAGATTTGAGATGTTCTGGAGACTCTGAGCTGAGGGAACAGATTTGAATAGTTGAACCTAGAGCGAGAGGTAATGCGACGTCGTATCGTGTTACCATATTTGATGCTGGTGGAGTGAAATCTGTTCAGCGTGTGTGAGCAGATGTGGGCGTCAACTTGGGGAAGTTACGTGTTGGTCAACGGTACTGTGTGGACCAGTCCGATTCTTGAGTTTGGTGTAGACCGGTACGGTTTGATGTTTTTCAAATTTGATCGGATCTGGATGTATGCGAGCGGGTCTATGTGTATGTGTGATCTATTTGTTTTGAGCGGGACTCCTACGCGACGTCGTTTGGTGATCGCGCGCTAGTATTGCGTAGAGAAGTCAGATCTGAGTTAGCGCTAAGATCTGACGTAGCTCTAAGATCTAAGTACTGGTATCAACTTTGACATGAATAATTGATTTTCACAGTAGCGTTGACTGGAAGATTTATATATACTAGTGTCGATCAACAGTAAGAGAACTTTGAGACCAGATAATTCTTATCATCTTCCTGAGATTCTCAAACACTTACTGTTCACTCGAATCCTATTTCTTTCGATTGTCGTGGATTTACACCGCCATTTGGAGCAAGGCTGGTGACGTTGGGTTCGTCTTCTTAAGACCTTTCGATTGATACCAGTTTGGAGCTTTAGATTGGCGTGTTGAGGGAGTGCGAAGTGGTTGCAGAGTTCAATATATTTGTGAATTCCAGTCGTTAGTTCTCCCAATCTGTTTGAGCTTTTGGGTAAGCTTTAGTTAATGTTTTACGCCTCGTTTAGAGCTGGTTTTTTTGTTTGAGGTGTTGAGTTGAGTTGGTGGAGTTGGTAGCTCCCAGCTCTGTTCTGTTAAACTTGTGCCTGAGCTGTTTGAGTATGGTTGAGCAGGGTGCTACGAGCAGTTTCTGTTGAGTTCGCCGTGAGCTGTTAGGGCAGTAGACCTGAGCTGGGTTGTTGGTGTCGTGTTCTTGTCCTTGTAAGATCGTCGAGGTTGAGGTACGAGTTAGCTTATACTAGCAGCCTTACTATCAGCTTGTGAATATTTCTTTAGTGTTGGATTCTGTGATCTGTGTTCTAGCTGAGTTGCTGGGCTGGTTGATTTTACGTGGATGATTCTGTGCTCTTATCTGTTTTGCGTGTTATTTATATATATATATATTTAAGCATGATTCTGCTTGGCATTCACGCATACATATTGAGCTTGATTTCTTGATACCGTGATTGGCCAGCTGAGTCGTCGCGCCTGAATATCACTGCATCATGGTGGCCAGCTGAGTTGTCATACCTGAATACCACTAAACTGTGATTGAGTAATTAATCTATGTTTTTAGCCCATACTCTTACGTTTCCACGCTTATGCTATTAATTGAGTAATTAATCTATGTTTTAGAGCATAGGGCCTGACATGGGAGGACACAAGGAGTAGGAAGGTGCACATTTTAAAAGCAGTTTTAAATGAAATACCGAGATTGCTGGCCGTGATCTGAAATCAGTTTGGAGCTGCAATAGTTCTTGTTCTTGAAAGGTTTTTAGCACCTATAGTACATTGGTCTGATCTGAAAACATGCGAAAAATAACTTGAGTACTCCTTGAAAATTGAACATAAAAATAGTTTAGAAAACATGAATGCAGAAAGCAATAAATAAGTACGCTGTAAAACATATTGGAGACGATTTCTTTTTGTGTAAGTTCGAAGGCAGCACCTTCTACGTCTCCCCTTCTTCCAAATTGAAAGGCTCTACTAGTTGTATAAACCCACCTCAGTTGGGACTTACCACATTGTCCAAAATGAGACTCCTAGCTGTGTTGTAGATGTTTAAAATCTCTCTGCGAAGACTACATATACTAAGTTTTATGTCTTCGTACCAAGACAGAACATATTTGCATGTGTGTTTGTGATTCACTCATCTAATCTGTTTCGCTCATCTCTCAAATGTTTGAGTGAATCCGTGTCTGTGAGAAATATTCTCATATAGTGTATTCTCTCAATTGTATTCTCACACAACATCATCTTCTTCATTGAACTTCAACTCATATCGAAGACATCTGCTGGTGCACAAAAGATTTTTCTTTTTCCGACCAAACTGGCACTCTGTGCACACATGGAGGTTGAGAGTTTCTGACCCTCTCGTTCTCTTTACTCTTCAATTCAGCTTGTGTAGATATCCCATGTACCGATGTTACGGTTGGGCACAAGATTATAGCTGTTTTAAAGCTTCTGTAAAGTTTCCTACTATTGTACTTGTCGTCCTTTCTTCGTACATGATTAGGTGAGGCTATCTATTATCTTTGTCTTCTCTGAACGGATGTCTTCTCATATTTGATTAAATCAGTTTGAACTTCTCTTTTCAGTTATCATTAATCTTTGTTCAAATTGATTAGTTCGTTTGAGTTGATCCTCTGATCTGATCTGATACAGACTCTGTTATGTTCTATTGTATTCAACTGACTGATCTAGCTGATCTAGTAGGAAACTCCATCTAACTCTTATCTCTCAGCTAAGCTACTCTTGTCTATTGACTGCTCTTCTCATCTGTTATGCTCTTATCTGAACTGCTCTGACTTATTCTACACTACCCTGTTCTGTAGTGCTCTAGTTCTTAACTGTTCTCTGCTCTACGCTTCTAATATTATATGTAATGATCTGAGCTACTCTGAATTGACTGCTCTTCTACTCTGTTGTATTCGGATCTGCTATGTTCTTTCTATTGGCACATCGGTGGATCCGGATCTCACTCCCGGGGCGCAGCGGAAGTTTCAAATTTTTGTGCCTGGGAACTATCATATCCGAATAAGATCAATACTAAACATTCATAGGATGTTCAGAAATAATTACCTTTGGCGACTTCACGCCCGACTCCGATTATTCCGATTTTACGCGACAATAGCACTTCAATGGTTGAATCTTCGATTGTTTGCCTAATCCGGTCCATGATCGGTTTACAAATTCCTTCGCTGCCTTGCACTAGAAATTTCAGGCCTCGTGCACAAACACAGAGTTTAATCACGCAAACAATAGCGGAAGCATTCAAAATAGTGGCTAAAATTTCGCTTTTGGCCTGACTGAAAGATACATTCTTTAAAATACTGCAATACTCAAAATATCCCGGTTTAAAATAACACAGTACAAAAGTACAATATGTATGCAATACCAAACAGCAGCACTACAACCGAATACAATAAAACACAGGGCATTCCCTAGCTAATAGTACTGATACATATATGCTATACGCTAACTGGGACACTCTAACCACCTACAGGGGCACCTCCAGCTGGGTCAACTCCACGACCAGCTGAGTAACATGGAAAACCTGAACAATACACACATGAAACAAACACCAGCCCTAGAGGGACATGGGGTCAAACCCCAGTACGGAGAGCAACATAAAATAGCTAACGGAAAGAAACAGATAATACGCAAATGCTATGCATGAGATGAGGCTACAACCGAAAGCAGGGGCCAAAGGATCTCAACAGCTGCTCAACAAACGAATCAGATCAACTGAACAACAGTGGCCACGGGGTGTGTGAGTATATGGGAGCTATCCACACATCTCAACACACGACACCAGATGCAAAACACAGCTCAACCTGCTGTTGCCCAACTCATGAGGAGTGGGAGCTACCCACTCCACTCATAGTGGCTAACAGATCCCAGCAGGGAGATGCGATAGCAAGGCATACACAATAGCACGCATAATCACCCATGCTCAATCCAAAGCTGTAAAACAAGCTCACATCCGTACCTTCTCCTGAGCTACAATTACCACAAATCAGTCCCGAGCAACACAGATTTCACACCTGCTAAGCCAAACACAGATACTAGCTCAGGGACAGTAGCACAGAAACTACGAATTGGGAGCTACGAGCTCAACCAAATCTGTCCTAAACTTCTAACACAACAGAAGTCTCTAAACGAAGCACAAGGTAGGATCTTAACAACTTACCCAATGAGCTACTCAACGCTTATGCTAACAGACTACAGAAGGGAGATGTCTCGCAACCTCTCCAAGCTTGTGCAAGCTTCCAAAAGCTGTACCAAACGAAGCGTCTTAGCAAGAGGAGTCCAATGCTACCACTCTTACTTAAATTGGAGCTGCCTATCGTCGACAATCGGAGAAGATAAGGTTCGGTGAATAGTAGCTAGGGTATCGCGACAGGATTCGCTATCGGAAAATATATCTAAGTGTCGGGGAACAATACAGGGAAATGATGACCAAGTCCTCTTAAATACAACTCAAATCTGCTCAAGTCTGACGAACAGTTCCCACCGACAACTTAAAGTTCGAGGCTGAACTCCCGCTCGGATCTGAATCTCACATCAGATCTGACTCTACGTCAAAACAGATCCTGACTTATTCAAAAGACGTCGCACAGAGTCCACTCTCGCATCTGGTCACGTCACCCGCTACTCAAAGCTGAAATGCTAAACGCATCGCAACACTCAGATCTCACCAAATCTGAAGACCAACGCTACTCAAATCTGAATCTCGCCCGTTAAACCAAACACTGTCATTCCAACTAATCTAAACGACGTAGTATAGCTACTCTCTACAGAAATACGCTTGCTCACAACTGAACACCTACGATACCAGATCTCATCACCACAACTGAGCGCGATCACCAACACTCACATTGACCAGTTCCCCGTGGAAAATCTCCAACTCTCTAGATCTGTTTCAAGGACTAGTACAATCCCGATAACTAAGCCAAGCATACCAACTCAAAGCTGGCTCATCCCAGATCTGTTCCAGTCAAATCTGATCTATACTAAACCCGATTAATTAACTCAAATTAATCCAATCAACTTTTGGGTCTCACATCTGCACACTGAATTGTCACGAACTTAATCTCCTCACCAATATGGCCAGAACGGGTACCGACGGCGGTGGCGGGAGGAGGCCGAGAGTGGAGGGGAGGGGAGAGGAAAGTTGTCAACATAACTTGATACAATGATCAAGTCCCTGTGAAAGTTTCTCCTCATTTCCATATTTATAGGTAGAGGGATAGAGTTTGAGTGGACAAAATAGAGAACATTCGGTTCAACTTAAACAGTGAACATTCGGTTCAACCCAAACAGTGAACATGAGGTTCAAGTCAAACAGGGAACATTCGTTTCGACTCCCACGATTGTAGGCTCATCATAACCTGATCGATGATTAGATATCACCGATGTGCTTAGTTTACAAAACTGATCAGTATGATGCAAAATCAAATTTTCGGACCACTAAATCTATATATGGCAGGTTTACTCCCATTAGCTAAATATGAAAGTCCTACTCCCTTAGCTACTTTTGGATGTTATACTCCCAACCTTCCTCCTACTATACTCAACATTTTGAGTACCATATCCGTACGAGAATTGAGAAACCAATACTTGTGTGACCCTCAATGGTTTAGGGATACAGCTAGCCATGGGATCACAACTCCTTGTGACTCCAAAAACATATGTTCGGACTTATCCGTCGGACCATGGTAAAGCGTCTAATAACATTGCCCCGTGATACCCTAGGTATCATTGATAGTGCTTGCAAGAACCAGTAGGGTATCACTGATAGTGCCTGAAAGAACCAGTCAGTCATGGTTAACATACAGTATGGCCCTTTCATCTCAAATATCCCGATCGAATCAACGATCATTGATAAATCAAGAGTCGCTAGAGATTTGATAGCCATGCATACATCTTGGAGATCAAATAGTGACATCGCATGTGCTAATAGGTAAAACCATTTACCTAATGCACATCTAGTACTCTGACCATAGATTTGTCACACTATTATCTCCTCAAATAGCATAGAATATCCATGCACAAGGGCGAGCGATGAATCCTAGACAACAAAGCATTGAATCCTACATGTGGCGTGACCTCACCCAACCTCACCACCTGATGACCCTCATATAGTCGGTAAACGAGTCAAAGTGAGGCGACTAGCGTATAGAGTTTCAATGATGTTTCAAGTAATGAGGACTAATCTGTACAACCAAGACCTCGGACTTAATCCACTCGACAAATGAAAACCACTTGAAAAGTACGAACAAGGGTAGTTCGATAGATCACCAGGTCATTATCCATTTGTATGCTCATAACATATATATATTCCCTACCAATGAAACGTGGTACTTTGTATCGCAGATGCTAGTTTCAAGCTCGGACGGCCCTTATCTTCTTTGGATGGTCCAATCGACTAGGAACTAATTTAGAACACACAGTGACTATTAGATGTGTTTCATGATAGTCATCAAATCCACTATCACATCTAACATACACTATACTGCATTCAAGGTCTTTATCCAACAAGTTTGTGCAATAAAAGCAAGGATAAAGAATGCCATGTAAATGTAAATTATATGAATAAAGATTGTTTTTAAAATAGATTCAACAAAGTTCACTACCAACAGTTGACTAGTTGGGCACCTACTCTAACACTTTCTGTTCTAATATGATTTGATATAATCTTCTTAACTGTTCTGAGTTGCACTTGAGCTGTTCTATCTGTTCTGTTCTGATCTATGCTGGTTTTGTATGATTCTGATGTGAACTCTAGTTCTATGCTGATCTAGTCTGAATCACTTCTCTGAACGTATCTTATATGTTCTGCTTAAATGAACTGATCTGCTCTTACTAACTGAATTGAACCAGTTCATCTGAACTTATATGAATCTATTTGTTGTTTGATTCGAAGCCTCATCTGAGAGTGTTCTTTCTTAACTGTGAATTGATCTGCTCTTCTTTTCAACTGTTTAAGCTCTTCTTAAGCAATAGATTAGATGCTACTAATCTTGTTAATACTAGTGATGATGAGTTAAAGATTAAAAGACCAGTAGATATTCAAGATATTCCACCAGAAGAGATCCAAGCTGATCAAGCAGAGAATTATAAAGAAGAACAAACTGGAAATCTCAGAGAACCCTTCAAATGAGGATCCATCATATGCTCAGGGGAACCAGGACAGTTTGAAGCAGATCCCCTCAGACCTAGTTTATGGTGGAATAGAAACCATCCACCTGAACTGGTCATCGGTAACCCTTTTGCACCGCATATAACGCGAGGCCAGATGATTTATGAATATTTTGGCTCGGCATTCATTTCTCATATATAACCTAAGAAAATCAAAGAGGGTTGAGACGACCCAAGCTGGATAGAAGCTATGCATGTGAGGACCGTAATTAGCCAAGGTCATTAACGGTTTAACTAGTCCATATTTGTGATTTAATAATCAAGAGGTGAGAATCGACATGAGTGGGCCAGCTGGGATGTGAGCTGATCCTATAGTTCGTGCTAGGCTGATAGGGGATGTTAGCATCGAAAGACCGGGGTGTCCGTGAGTTCTGCCACAACTCACGTAGGCTCTCACACAACCTAGACACCAACCCAGTAAGTTACGTGCATTTTTTTAAAAAATTTAGGAGTCAAAAAGCAGCACGCAACTATCGAGGTGAAGCTGGACCAACAGCTCTGTGAGCTGGTCCAGATTACCAGCTGCTCTACGAGCTGGTTTAATACAACTGGTCTGGTTTCTTACATCTTGAGCTGCAATAGCTCAGTGTTCTTGAATATTAGTGCACCCGAGATACATATTGAGTTATGAGTTAAAATCATGCAGAAACAACTCAAACTGGACCTTATAATCGAAAGCTCTTTAAATAGTTTTAAGTGAGTTTAACAAATATTGAATGCGTGAATGTAAGTACGGAAATCTGTAAAGAAAATACGCTGTAATTTGTTTATGGAAGTTCGGAGCTGAATCTCCTATGTCTCCCCTTCTTCCACAATCGGGAAGGATCCACTAGAAGGCTTTGATTAACGCGACCCTTCGTTGCAACCCACTCCTACGACTAGAAGCCGCAAGAACTCTTAGCCACACCACTGCACACCAGCCCGAAAGCTGCGTGTGTCTAACTCACTTCTTTTACGCCTCTGTGATAAAGGTTACATACACTTCTTTAACGTCTCAATGCGAAAGACAACTATACTTGTTTAACGTCTCTGTCCAAAGACTACATTGATATTCATTTTTGTATTCACTCAGCTAATCTAATCAGCTCTCTCAAAATATGTGAGTGAATCGTGTGTGAGATTTACAATTTACTCATCTCTCAAAGATAAAATCTCACACACTAGAAAGTACTCCTATCCGAGCTGGTTTTTCATTTTCTTCCCAGGGTTTTTTTCTTATTTTATATTTTGGTTTGCACAACACCTTTCGAGTTTGCTCTTCTCAGCACACTCTCTTCTCTGCTTCGTATGTTTGTGCTGTGCTCTATATATAGCCTGATGCGGAGTTATATCCGTTGGACACAAAGTTGTGGTCGTTTGAAAAAGTCTTCTGAAACTTTTGTACTTTGCGTCCTTTGTCTTTAAATGCATCGCAGGCTTTTCCTCACTTTAAGCACGTGAGCACTGTACTTTGAGAGGACAATACAAGCAAGTCGATTTGAATATTGAGCAGCATTTGTCGTATAGCATTGTATTCAAATCGCTCTGCTCGTAGATTTGATAGCATCTGTCATGCTATCTAAACTGGTTTGACCTTAACCATCTTGCCAGCTTTTCTTTGTTCTGTCTTGCACTGAGCTGGTCTTTACTTCGAGCTGGTTGCTTTGTTGAGCCGTTCAACGCTCTCTTCTTCTCCTCTCGTTTGCAACCTCTCTTGAGCTGATCTTCATCATCTTCAGAGCTTAGAGTTCCTCTATCTATAAATTTCTTCCCCATTTTATGACTGTTCACGACTTTTCTAGATAGAGTCCCTTCTTCCTCGATCTACTCTTGAATGTCTTGCCTAACTGGTTTGTCCTTAACCAGCTGGTTTCTAATCTGCTCCCTATATCTGAGCAGACTCTTCATTTGAGCTGTTCTCCAAGTTGGTCTACTTAAGAGTTCTTCTAGATCAATGCTGAGTTGTGGCAGTGTGCCCATCCAGCTCGCATCTTTCCATACCAGCTTGGCTCAATTGAGGCTGATTGAGTACCCCCGGCATACAGATTCTTCCTCATCTCGAACTACAGGGGTCTCCTCAAGAATGTCCAGCCTCTTCCTGAAACAGCTCGCATGTCTCAGCTGATCTCCCAGCTGGTCCTTCAACTGGTTGCTCAGCTGAGTTCTTCGTACTGTTCTAATGATCTGATTTGCACTCGATCACTGCGCTTGTACTTGGATTCACACTCAATCACTGCCCTTGTACTCTGCAGTTGATATGCGCTTGAAACATTATGCACTTGATTGCATCCCACTGTGCTTGATCTCCATGCCGCTCCTGCTCCAAGCTGATGAACCAGCTTGGTGTACCCTGCAATCTGGAAGTAAACTACTGAACCAGCTTGGGAGTCCCCTTACTGTTCCAGCTAGATATCTTCGACCAGTTCAACTCAGGTGTCCTTTCACTGTTCTAGTTTGGATATCTTCAGTTCTACTCCAGACTTAGAAAGATGCGTATTTCACGTAGAGAGTTAGTACAATAATAACAGATTTTGTGTGAATCAAAACTTAGATTTAATCTGTAAAAACAGATCCAACAGGGGATATTGTGTAGGGTTGCACTGTGGACCATCCGAGTGTGAGCGGGTGGAGTGTTCTGTGCTGAGCTTGAGCGTGCAAGCTAACAGAGTAACATTGTGCTGAGTTTAGCACTCTAAAGTGATGTGCGAACTGCTGGATGAGAAGCAAGTAGGTGCCCTGAGCTGCGTTGCCTTATGAGGAGTTTTGCTATTCTTATGGAACGGCTCTGAGCTGGATCAGCATTGACGGGCTGTCTGAGGTGTGTCAGCTTAGACGTCATCCCTTGATGCTTGTTTTGTTTCAGTTTGTAGATTCGGTGGGAAATCAAACGGAGATCCAGCTTAGAGGGTTGCTGGTGGATCCTAATGCTTAACCAAGACCAAATTTGGTGTGAGCTGGTTAGGCGGAATGGCTGAGCTGAACAGTGAGTTTAGGCACTGAGCTGAATTGTAGAGCGTAAGCTGTTTAGCGGAGGCAATGTCTTGGTGATTGGCTTAGGAGATTTGGTGTAAGCTGTTGGTAGCTTTGAGAGGGCATAGACCAGAGCAGGCACGAGCTGATCTGGGTAAAAAAGTTCTCGGTTGAACTTCTTCGTTGTGCTTGATTTGAGTTCCTGTCGTGAGCTGGTTTCCGGAGACACCATCTTAGAGGTGAACAACTTAGAGACGATCAGCTCTGGGAGTTTTCCTTGTGAGCGTAAGCTGGATTCGCTTATGGATATTCTAGAAGCCCTGAGCTGGATGATCGGATTACAGGAAATGGGACTGTGCTGGTTGGTGACGTCAACTTGGGTGCAGGCTGATGGTGATGAACAATAGAGACAAGAGCTGTTCGTGGTCTTTAGTTTTAGATGAAAGCTGTTGGTGAGGAATCAGATTTGAACGAGAGCTGACCTGTGTTGCGAGCATGATCTGTTGAGATGCACGACTAAGCCTCTGACGCAGTTGACTCAGAAGGATAAGATATTTGAGTGGACTGATGAGTGCGATAACAGTTTTCAGACGTTGAAGGAGAAGTTGACTACTGCTCCTGTGTTGGCTCTACCGTCTGGATCCAGAGGATTCGTGGTGTGCTCCGATGCTTCTCTCAATGGTTTAGGATGTGTTCTGATGCAGAACGGGTACGTGATTGCCTATGCGTCTAGACAATTGAAGCCTCACGAGATGAGGTACCCTGTTCACGATTTGGAGTTGGCTGCGATAGTGTTTGCCTTGAAGATTTGGCGGCATTATCTTTATGGTGAAGAATTTGTGGTGTACACCGACCACAAGAGCCTGAAATATATCTTCACGCAGTCTTATTTGAACATGAGCAGCGATGATGATGGAATTGCTCAAGGACTTTAACTGTGAGATTCAGTATCAGCCTGGGCGGATGAACTCAGTTTCCGACGCATTGAGTAGGAATACCCAGCCTGCGATGCTTTCGTTTTTGAGTGCTTCTAGAGTCTATGAGCAATTGAGTACTTCGAGTTGGATATTTCAGCCGAGCGATCAGTACTTCATGGTTTCTACGATTCAGGTCGAGCCACAGCTTTTATATGACATCAGGGAGGCGCAGAGGACTGATCCCTATATCCATGAGTTGAGGATTAAGGCCCAGAATGGTCAGTCTGACGATTTCTCCGTTTCTTCAGATGGATGTTTGTGTTTTCGAGGGAGATTAGTGGTTCCGAACCTAGTTGATTTGAAGGAGGCCATCATGAATGAAGCGCATTATAGTCGGTACAGTGTGCATCCAGGTGAAAGGAAGATGTATCATGCCTTGAAGTCTCACTACTGGTGGGCAGGTATGAAGAGCGACATCTCTGGTTTTGTTGCTCGATGTCTGAATTCGCTTATGGATATTCTAGAAGCCCTGAGCTGGATGATCGGATTACAGGAAATGGGACTGTGCTGGTTGGTGACATCAACTTGGGTGCAGGCTGATGGTGATGAACAATAGAGACAAGAGCTGTTCGTGGTCTTTAGTTTTAGATGAAAGCTGTTGGTGAGGAATCAGATTTGAATGAGAGCTGACCTGTGTTGCGAGCACGATCTGTTGAGATGCACGAAAGCTTCTCCTTGGCTCGTAAGCTGAAATGTACGCGAGATCTGGAAAGAGTATGAGAGCCGATCGTGTAGCTGGCGGTTGGTGAAGAGCAGCATAGGTCCTGAGCTGAACTCTGAGGCTGTGTTGGACAGTTTGCTGTAAGATGATATGTTGAGTCTGGAGAGATAGATCACGGGTAGTGCATGAGCTGTTAGAAGCTATAAGCCTGGCCGTAAGCTGATTGAGTCGTACAGCTTGGAGAGAATTGCAGGATCACTCTGTGAGCCGAACTGAACATTGCAAGCTGAATAGAGCATCGTGAGCAGAATGCTCTGAGCTGGTCTGGGCATGCAAGTTGAGCTGGATAGAGAAAGCTGATGGTTGCACGAGAGCTGATTTCCAAGAGTGATCTGCCTAGTAGCATAATCTGTTGAGGCCGTGATCTGTTGTTGCCAAAGCTAAGTAGTGTCTTCGTGCCTAAGCTGGAACATTGTCGGGGTCTGAGCTGACTGAAGATACTGTAGGGGAGACCAGATTTGGGAGCATGATCTGAGCTGAGGTGTTCGGTATGATCTGGGTATGACAGCTATCCTGAACACCCGAGCTGAATTGATGGTGCTTGGTGAGCTGTGCGAGACAGTGAGGAAGCCTTATCTGTGTTGATTTCACTGTAGCCTAGAGCTGTTGGGTGGCCAGTATAAATACCCTTGAATTGACGACACTTAGTCATTTTTTACACATTTCGATACTTATCCTCTCTCGAAAATATCTTCCTGGATACCCTAGCTACTGTTCACCCGTCCAGTATTTTCCAGATTGTTGGAGTTTGGTCGACTGGTTTCTACAGCTGGAACCATCTGATGGATCTGGATAACAGATCAAGATCTGAGTTTTGAATTACACAAAACCTGTTATTGTGTTTCTAACATTTCTACGTAGTGTACAGATTTAACAGAAGAGCTGGAATAAGACTTGAGAAATCATGATCGCTAAAGAGTGAAATCTGGAAGAGATCTGACGTGAAGAAGAATAAGAGATCTGATGTAAGGAGTCTGCGAGAAGTGAAGTCTGAATGTGAAGTGAAAAGTAGAAGAAGTCTGATCGAGTAAAGAGAAAGAGAAATCTGTGAAGTCTGGATCGATAAACAGGAGAAATCTGGATCAAATGAGAGAATAAATGAAATCAGACGTCTGGACAGTTGCAAAGAGAAGAAGTGAAACAGAAGATGGAATCAGACGTCGAAGAACAAAAGAAAAGATTAATTCAGTCGTGGGGAAGAACGATCCAGAAGTTAATCAGACGCAAAAGAGGAATCTGAATCAGATGTGGAGCAGCTGATTCAGATGTTGGATTAAAGATATTACGCAAAAGAGGAATCTGAATCAGATGTGGAGCAGCTGATTCAGATGTTGGATTAAAGATATTCAGATGTTGTCCAGACGATGTTAATCAGCTGTTACGCTAAGGAGAAAATGAAACAGACGATGAATCAGCTAATGAAGATAAATCAGACGTGGCACAAAGGATAAATAGATCAGACGTAAGGAAAGGAGAAAATCAGATGTCGACAGAAGGCGAAGAGAAGAAGTTGGATCAGAGAGTTAAAAAGAATGTTTAGCTGAAGAGATTTCGTATCAGCTGGAGTAGCTGGACCAGCTGGTGCGCAAAGAACGATCAGCTGGAGCATATAAATGACCAACAGCTGAAGGCAGACGAGAACAGCTGAAGAGATCTGAAGATAGAGCTGAAGAGAGATCTGATGAACAGTAGAGATCTGAACAAAGAAGCAAATCAGCTGATGAAAAACTCAGATGAAGAACATTAAGAATCGATCAGCTGCTGGAACATATAAGCCAAATCAAAAGATGACAAAAGCCTGCAAATTAAAGGACACAAGGACAGCTCCCTGTCGGTACTTTACAGAACATCTTTTAACGGGAAGAAAAGTGTGTCAAACGGATTAAATTGAACAGAGGCTTTATATACAAGATGATTTGAAGAAATCGATGATGCTGATGCTGGTGTGAAAGACAAAAATAGAGAAATTACAGAGGGACGAAAACAGGAAGATGAAGCAGTCGACCACCATTAGAGAGGAGCTTATTGCAGTGTCGACTGCTGAGTCTTCATCAGCTGTTTAGGAGCATTTCCCGAGTGTGTGAGATTTAATATTTCGAGAATTGAACGTTCACTGTAAAATCTCACACACAGAGATTCACTCACACAAACATGAGAGATGTGCGATATTGTATAGTGAGTGAATAAAACCCACAATGCAAAAATCAGATCCCGTCCAAGCATGAAGACGTTAAACTTTGTGTCTGTAGCCTTTCTCACAGAGGCGTAAAACAAGTGATTGACACAGCCGAGGGCTAGTGTAGAGTCTAGGAGTTCTAGCAGCTGCTGGCTGTTGGATCGGGTCTGTACACGATGTATAGATCAAATCTTCTAGTGGAACCTTCCAAGGCGGAAGAGGGGAGACGTAGGATATTTATATCCGAACTTCCAGAAACAAATAACAGTGTATTGTATTCTTTTAATTTCAGTATTCCACATACGCATAATTTATTTTATCACACACGCATACACAGTTATCACACACGCACAGTTAAACAGATTTCTAACAGAAATCTGTTTGCATCGTTTTAAATTATTAGGATTCATTTATGGTGTTTTCCACATGTTTTTATTACATACCAGATCTGTCACGGTGCTATGTTTTATGTTCAATAACACCTCTTTATAGCAGCGCAAAATTTTTATTTATCAGTAGAAGCGCTCGCCTCTATATTTTTATTGGATCAGATCTCCGTCCCCTCCCTGTGTTGTGTTGTTTAGTCTAGTGAGATATGATCCTTCGGTCCTAACAAGTGGTATCAGAGCAGGTTGTCCTTGAACGAGCAATTATTTTAAAACGCATGTGCTATTTTTTTAAATGCTTTAACTATTTTTGAAAAACTTATTTTATGAAGATAGGGAGAGGAATGATTTATGAACCACTGTTGTTCTTTTGTCGAGCTGACATGGAATGCGCGAGTTCCGTGTGCAAGATTCTATTTTGGTTGAGCTGTTTTCAGCTTATGGGACGAAATAGGAGAAATGAAAGAAAAGCTGGTAGATCTGTTATTGTTTTCTTTTCAGATCTGAATAGATTAAGTGATTCAGTAGCACATGTTCTTATTTGAAACAAGTTTTATTCAAGTGCTCTGATGTGTTTTCAAATCTGTAAAATTCTTGTTGTCACGTTGTTTTTGTTGTGGCAGTGTAGCGAGAGTTTTATTTAAAATTTGTTGGGAAAACCAGTTTTCGATTCCTTTTTGATTCCCACAAAAAGGGAGAGAATTGTTAGATTATGCATCTGTTATTTGAGGTTTTGTGTAAATAAAAAAGGGAGAGATTGATGGATCTGGATAACAGATCCAGATCTGAGTTTTGAATTACACAAAACCTGTTATTGTGTTTCTAACATTTCTACGTAGTGTACAGATTTTAACAGAAGAGCTGGAATAAGACTTGAGAAATCAAGATCGCTAAAGAGTGAAATCTGGAAGAGATGTGACGCGAAGAAGAATAAGAGATCTGATGTAAGGAGTCTGCGAGAAGTGAAGTCTGAATGTGAAGTGAAAAGTAGAAGAAGTCTGATCGAGTAAAGAGAAAGAGAAATCTGTGAAGTCTGGATCGATAAACAGGAGAAATCTGGATCAAATGAGAGAAGAAATGAAATCAGACGTCTGGACAGTGGCAAAGAGAAGATGCAAAACAGAAGATGGAATCAGACGTCGAAGAACAAAAGAAAAGATTAATTCAGTCATGGGGAAGAACGATCCAGATTTTAATCAGACGCAAAAGAGGAATCTAAATCAGATGTGGAGCAGCTGATTCAGATGTTGGATTAAAGATATTCAGATGTTGTCCAGACGATGTTAATCAGCTGTTACGCTAAGGAGAAAATGAAACAGACGATGAATCAGCTGATGAAGATAAATCAGACGTGGCGCAAAGGATAAATGGATCAGACGTAAGGAAAAGAGAAAATCAGATGTCGACAGAAGGCGAAGAGAAGAAGTTGGATCAGAGAGTTAAAAAGAATGTTCAGCTGAAGAGATTTTGTATCAGCTGGAGTAGCTGGACAAGCTGGTGCGCAAAGAACGATCAGCTGGAGCATATACATGACCAACAGCTGAAGGCAGATGAGAACAACTGATGATATATGAAGATAGAACTGAAGAGAGATCTGATGAATAGTAGAGATCTAAACAAAGAATCAAATCAGCCAGCGACACAGGGGGAACAAGGATCAAATCCAATTGGACTTGATCTCCGCTGGAATAAAAATCATCCACCTGAGCAAGTTATAGGTAACATTCAATCTCCTGTTCGCACACGAGGCCAGCTATCTCATGATCATTTTGATTCAGCATTCATATCTCATATAGAACCCAAGCAGATAGAAGAAGCCTTAGCTGACCCAGCTGGATAGATCAAGATTAGAAGCCATCCGCATGTTTCTTGCATATGCTGCATTCAAAGACTTTAAATGGACCAGCTGGTTTGTTTCTGGAAGTTCAGACCTCAATGTCCTACATCTCCCCTTCTTCCACCTCGGAAGGATCCACTAGAAGTTTTGATCTTACAACTCATGTACAGACCCGATCCCACAACCAGCAGCTGTGAGAACTCCTAGACTTCACAAATGCACACCAGCCGCAACTGTGTGACTAACTACATACACAAGAGTTTTACGTCATCGTGCTTGGACGGGAACTGTCTTGGAAAGGTTTTGAGATTCATTCACTATACAAATGTGAATGAATCTCTGTGTGTGAGAATTACAGTGTACGCACAACTCTCAAAAGATACATCTCACACACTGGGAAAATTCTCCTAAATGAGCTCAGCAGTCGACACAATAAGCTCCTCTTTAGAATGATTGTCGACTGCTTCATCTTCCAGTGTTCTTCCCTCTGTTGTTGTCTTCTATTGATTTTTTCTCTTTTGTGCAACAACAACTATCATTCGTCTCTTCACACTCGTCAACCTTCTTCCTTCAAAACTTCTCGTATATATAGCTTCTATTAGAATATATCCGTTAGAAAAATTCTAATCTTTTCTGTGCTTGTAAAGGCCAAATTGTCGTCTTTCCAAATGCGTGCAATGCTCCTCTGTAAAATGTACTATTTCCCAGAATAGTACAAATCTTGTTCCCTTAATTCCAGGCAATTTGCACGACTTAATCTCAGCCATTGATTCTTCCATCTTGAGCGTTGA
>KQ986817.1:14427-51526 GCA_001598015.1 Dorcoceras hygrometricum
TATGGTTAAGGTACAATGGTCTAATCAGTCGGAGCGAGAAGCAACGTGGGAAACAGAAGCTGATATGCTAAGTCTTTACCCATATTTATTTGGTACGTAAATTTCGAGGACGAAATTTCAATAAGGAGGGTAGAGTTGTAACGCCCCAAAATCCCTAGGATCATATTTATGCATTTCATAAATCATATGGGCCATTTTGGCAATTTTAAATATTATGTATCTGCTGAATTGTTGATATCAGCAGGTAAGATGCGCTGCGGCTGGTTCCAGCAGGTGACTCCAAGGAGCGATGCACGAGCTGATTATTAAATCGATTGGAAAATGTTTTAAGGAGGTGAAATGATTTCTTTAAGAGAAGGTTTGGTTTTTTACAAATTAAAATGATAACAGCAGGAAAGATTTGCGTTGCGGCTGGTTCCAGCAGGTGACTCCAAGTAGCGATGCACGAACTGATTTTAAATCGATTGGAAAATGTTTTAAGGAGGTGAAATGATTTCTTTAAGAGAAGGTTTGGTTTTTTACAAATTAAAATGATATGAAGGGAATTTTACTAAATTTTGAAAGTGTGTCATGCTTGATTTCTCAAGTAGCTTGTCACTAATCCCTTTCATATAAAAACCTGTTTTCAAAGTAAGACTTTCATCATTTGCAAAGAAAGATTTAAAGTGCTCTTCAAAAGAAAATTTAGAAAAGATTCGTGCGTTGCTCAAAGGGAGGATTTCTGCAGGAATTTGCTGTTGTTGCAAAGCTTCAAATAAGGCACGTAAAAGCTGATCTTTTTCTACACCATTTGAAGCATATATTGTGTTTTAATGGATTTGTTTGCCTGTATATTATTGATATATTGAAAGTTCATGTTTGAAATGATTTAGACATGATAAGGAAGGAACGATGGGTTCGAAAATGATGTTTTGATGATTATAATGCTTCCAGTATGTTTTCAGAAAGTTTATGAAGTTTTATGTGTACTGAGGATTCGAATTCATTTCCAGAAAATGTTATGAAAGTTCTTCTTGCAGTAGCTGTAATATTAGAATTTGATAACTGTGTAATTGGTAGTTGCTGGTTGAATCATTGGTATGGTTTGATAGGCAACAGCTGATGGCATCGTTGTTGTTTTGATATTACAGACGAAGAATTATGTATCCAGCAGCTGTATCTACTTGTTAAGATTCAGCAGTTGTATGGTTTTAAGCGTTTACGAATGTTCTTCCTGTAATTGTAATGTCGAAATTTGATGATTTTGTAATCAGTAGTTGTTAGTTGAATCAGTATAAAGTCTGGTTTGATAAGCGACGGCTGGTAGCGAAATCATTATTTAGATATTGCAAGCGTCTTCGTAAATTTCAGCAGATGCACTGTTCATCAGCAGATGCGTCTTTCTTTATTAATATCAACAGTTGTTTTCCTTTGATTAGGAATCAGCAGCTGCATTGTGATTTTAAATTCAGCAGCTGTATTTTCCTTAGCTAGAATCCAGCAGTTGCTTAGTCTACGTAAAATCAGCAGATGCACTGTTTATCAGCAGATGCATTCCATAGTAATAATTCAGCAGTTGCTCTATTCGTTTTAGGTACTGTTCATTCCAGCGGGTATTAGCCTTGCGACTGGTACTATTCATTTATATAATCGTGTTAGCACTTTTCCTTGCGACTGATTGATGTGCTAACGACGTCGTTCCTTTAAGTCTTAGTAAGATCAGCAGGTAGTTTTGTTATTCCATCTGCTGATCGCTTCAACGACATCGTTTCACTTTATATTTATTTAAAAGACCTCGCGACTGGATTCTTGTCTTGCGACTGGATTCTTATTTGTTGCGACTGGTACTATTCATTTCAGCGGGTATTAGTCTTGCGACTGGTACTATTTCTTGCGACTGGTTTCTTTCAATCAGTTCCATTTTAACGATACGTTTCCAAAGGAATTCGATACTCAGTAAAGTTTTAAAATGGGAAGCAAATGTTTAAAATGATGGAACCCGATGATTTACAGGAATGTTTAAAGAAAGGATTGTTAAGGAACAAAAGATGTTTTAGATTATGGCATAGATGGTTACGGTCACCAAGGAGAAGGGTGAGCAGTTGTCGAAGATGTCGACTGCCCTTTCATATGAGTTATATGCTAAAACTGATATCGGGAGTCATTTTGATCAAAGTGCAAATTGGACCACATAGAACTTATATGCCATGATCAACTGAAAATGAAATTGAAAGAAATGAGAAGCTGGGCTATCTTCCCCTGTTTCTGCCATTGAAATGTTTATGAAAATGATATTGTATATTGAAGTTCCTTAACATATGCATTGTACAGATGTCTGCCTGCGTTTTATGAAATTGTTACTACTCAGATTTTACTTGCTGAGCCTTTAGGCTCACTAGCTTTTAAAATGGTGCAGGTACGACAGCTGATGGAGGAACAGCAGGTGAAACTTGAAATCAGCATTCCGTGTCTAAGTTGTATTGTTTTGATTAGGTTGTGCTGTATTAAATCAGTAGCAATGGTTGTATATTTACATCGAATAGCAGCTGTTGTAAACCGCAATTGCAAAGTTATATGAAATACCCTGTTTTCCGCAAATGTTTTAGCAGTAGCGCGCGAATTTAAGTACCTGCTGAATCTTCGAATTTGGCTTGTGTTTTCGTTTCCTTTGAGTTATAAGAAATGCAGCTTATAACAAATTGTCTTTTAGCCCTTCTTTTATTCGAAAATTTTGTTTACCCCAATTCTCGTGGCCCCGTTGGGTTCGGGCGTCACATACAGTCTCCTGAAGTTTGTGTGGTTCAGTGCAGCAGAAACAGTATTCAGCTCAGACAGCTCAGACGAAATCTGGTATATTACTGAGAAAATTTCGGGGAGTGGTGAAGACTTAGTATAGGTTAATGTAAATCTCTGTATTCAAGTTGTAAAGACAATTTGATTACGTAATAGACTGGTTTTGAGCTGCACTACGAGACTTGATGTTTTGTAATGAATAATTATTAAACATCGCCGGTGTTCACGTCCAGGCCTGTTCTCGGGGCATGACAGTAAGCGTTATCTCGTCGCGACATATTACAACCCAAAGGTTCTCCTGCTCGAAATACGCTTAATGAAAAAATATCGGCTCATTCACCCTTTATAGGAGCTCGGGTTACCGCCTATAAACCCGAGCTCTTTCTTATTGGAAATGTAAAATTTCCCGGGACCTAACATTTTAATCTGGATCAATTGCATCACGGTATAGGTCGAGAGAGGGACTCTGAAAAATTTTAGCAAGATCCCTAAGGAAAGCAGGGAGCTAAAAGAGTTCGGGGTAAGCTGACTAGTACCAACCTCGAGGTGATTGCATAAACTCGAAATAAACTTAGGAAGGGGAAACCTAAGACCCCTCTCTATTTGATTTATATAACAAGTGTGAAAACCCGTGGGGGACGATGAGCTCGGGCCTCGACACGGGGAATTATCACCTCGTATGGCTCGGATATCCCTGCCCTCTCCTTAATCGAACGCATTTCCGACTCTCTGAGAGTAGAGGCCTTAACCTCATACCAGGGGCATCCCTGAGAGACAAGCTGCGCCTCTTCCTGGGCAATCCTAAGTAGCCTAGCCCTGTGAAGGTCTACTGAGCTCGGGATCTCATCACCTTCGTGTCTAACTCCTGAGGACGAAGGAGAATCTATAGACTCTGCTACTTTCCTAACAACACTACTATCGTGATAAGACATTTTTATAAGGGTGAACGACTTGAAGAACTTACAAAGAAGAAAGGTTGGGAGATAGTAAAACAGCTCGAGAGCTCGGGAACAAGTAAAATTTTTGGCAGAGTTTCGACATCTAGAAAGAGTAAAAGTGAGAATGAAGGTAAAACGCTGCTTATTTATAGAAGTTCAGGGAGCATTACAGCCGTCATATCTTCACCTCAATGAACGGTTCAGATCATCTCGGAAACTCTAATCGGCTCCTCGAACCCCGTGCTAAAACTCATATTGGTCACCCGATTAGAATTAATCAACGGCCAAAATATGATTTCACACGGATTATGATCTTCCTCAGAAAACACAAATCCTCTCGTAAGCCCGAACTTCATCGGAACCGTCCGTGAACGATTTATTAAAGGTTGAGATATGACATCACGCGAATCGTGATTCTCTTCAAAAGTACAAGTTTCAACTCGGGTCCCGACCTCAGTCTCACATAGTCCTACACTTCGATTCTTCGTCTAGTACTCATTTGGGAGGAGGGGTTACTATTGATACCCCAAAAGATCTCACCTCGGGACCCGAGGTAAAGAGCTCCCTGTAAAGAATGTCATTGGTAGCTTTCCATCTTGACCTCACTTGGTCACCTCGGTTCTCAAAAGCTTATGGGCTCGGCACCTCGGGACATTGGGATATGACATGCATAGCCTCCCGACCTGACGATAAAACAAGTGGCCTTGACTTTGATCTTACCTATATAAGTGACCTACATAAGCAACTTGACCCTCTTGGATGAACTCATGATTAATGCATTGACAAGTATGGTAGGAATCATCCCTACCTGCAGGAGGTAGGTTGAAGTACGTGACAGGTTTGCTGAGTCCACTCCAATTCATAATTATCCGAACAGGTACATCCAATTATTTTGTTTGCCTATAAATATCCAGGTAGATCCTCCTTTTTATTATTCATTCGGCAAATTCACTTCCTTTTATCTTATACATACTCTTTATTCCCGAACCATCGTTTTCACTTAAGCATCGGAGGGCTTTCGTCGCGACATCTCCCGACGCCCTTTGACCAGCTTTTGTGTTCCAACATATAGCTAGGAATGGCCAGCTCGAGAACTGAAGATAGATCTATCCTGACATCCCGACATGATAAGCCTTACGTGACGGTAGCTCATTGGCTGGACGAAATTTGGATACATCAAAATCCATAATGGAAATGCAATTTTAATTAAATTTTGCAAAAAACATCGTAAAACTAGATATGAGATTACAAATATTAGACGTTCAAACTTAGCAAACATACATGTAAATGCTGTAATACGACACCAAGATTTCTGGTAGCCACATTACTTAAAGATACAAGCTATATATATGATCAAGAAAACCTACAAGGAAAGAGAATAACTCCTGAGGTACCGGGAATCTACACCTGATTCTCGGACTAGCGCCACTCTTCCCGTTCGGGCAACCTTCAAAATAAAATGGCCTTGGATCAGAAGAATCACAATACAAGAAGTGGTTCTATTCTGCATGCACTTATTCGGAAAATTAGAGACACCAATGTATCTTATTCTTCTTATTCGGAAAATTAGAGACACCAATGTATTTTATTCGTCTCTCACACACGAAGCAGCAATACCCAAACATAACGGATACCACATTATACTAGTTCAAAGGATAACTTTATATTCTAGATATCGCCTAAACTGGAAATGTTGAACTGAAGCAGGATATTGAGTTGTAAGCTATATATTCCTGCCTACAATTGCGTCAAGATGTGATATGGGAGGACAAACCTCACAAATGCCAAACGGTTCCAACATTTTCTGGAGTGCAACCATTTTCTTGAAATCTCCAGTGACCTGGAGATAAAAGACGAGCAAATGGATGAGACAATATGTCGAGAAACTCAGTTTGATGAAACGTTCAGAGAGAAATAGACCTGTAATGTTATTGTATGATCAGACACATCCACAGGTTTAGCTCGAAAAATATTGGCAATGTCGAGAACATCCCTTCTAGCTGTAGCATTTGCAGCAACCTTGATAAGCATCAGTTCACGTTGAGCAAATGGTAAATGTGTCATATCTAGAACCTGAAGAGTTAGTCAGCATTTTCTTGTTAGCCTTTTCATTCAAAAATGCATACCCTCAAATGATGTTCTCCACTAATGTTTTAATGCCATCTACAAGATACAATGAAAATTCAGCATTTCACTTTTCAAATTTACTCCCTCAATTTTCAGTGGTAGATTCATGACAAAAAAGGAAAAAATGTATCAAATAACTCGAAGAACTAGGGAAAAATGTGTATGATGGAACATCAAAAAATGAGCGTCCAGCATCTCGGATAGTCTACAATCACCCGCAGTTGTTATATCATCACATACCATCTTTTTAGTTCAATAATAGTACAACTTTTGAAGGCACGAGGCTGACTTCTTGTCCTCATTAATTGCTGCAGTGCTAGATTACAAGGCAGAATTTGTGTCCAAGCTTCCGAATGCGGGAGAGAGTATTGCGAAGGACTCAAGTTTAGCAGACTAGCTGCCGCAAGAGCTCAGACAGTAATAGTATATTTTACATGCAAGAGGCAATTCACCAAAGGACTTCTGTTTGAAAATATCGACGAAGATTAAGAATAATCTAGCTGTATGAAGATATACTGTATTGTATCCCTTCAAAAGTGGCAATCTTCGACTCCCAAAATCATCCATACACCCATGATCACTATCACTGAGGTCATTCCAGAGAGAGAATTCAGAAGCTTCGTTTTAAAAGTACCAAAATGTGATTCAATTAATCAACTTGCCACAATGAACAAAACAAGAATAGGTTGTGGACGAGAATTCTGGAAAAAATTAGCCAAAGAATATGGAAGGCTCCAGACAAAATTGACGAATGATTCAGATGAAATAAGATAAAGCTGTTCCGACCTCCACTTAATAAGTGATATCGTACATGCTCATTTTACTGTCACACATGATCAGTTTCTTAAAGACATCTCATGCAATTCTGACAAAGCAAAGAATCTACTGATGCAACAGAATGAAGCAAAACAATGTTGGAATCAGAACCCTGACCTCGTAAACATCCACCAACTTATAGAATTGTTGAAGCAACTTTCCTATGGATTCATCAGTCCCAGGGACAACTGTAGTGATGCGCGAAACCCCTTCTTTTTCAGCAGGTCCAACGGCAAGACTCTGAAAAGGAGAAAATGCGGGAATAGAAATTGTTTACTATTGATCAAGAATACCATCAATAAAACAGAAAACCAGTAACACAGTAACAAAGGTATTATATCAAGCTAAATAACCTGAATGTTATACCCTCTTCGAGATATAACCCCGGTGACCAAGTTCAGGACCCCAGGAGAATCGTTGACAACCATGGACAAAGTGTGAGACTGAAGACCACTAGACTGCAGCATTGAAATAATAGCATGAAATTAGATATGCACAAGGAGCAAAAAGCATCATATTTTACATAGAATCACACAACAACGACTCCAATGCTTGATCTCATAAATCGATCCAAAAATTAAGAGTTTTAGACTTGAGAACCCAAATAGGAAAATAAATGCACCACGTCATACAGGATCACATTTATCCAAGGAAGACGTAAAAACAGACTGTTTTTATATCTAGTTCCGAATTCTGAACTAACGAAAAAAGGTTCTTAGTCAAGAATCATACTGGGTAACTGAAAATATTTCCAAAACCTCACTGAGACATGAATTGCAAAGTAATACGTATTCCAACAATAAAAGAGTCAGGTAAACTTTTAACTGTGTAAATTAAGTCTTCAAGAAGTAAATAGTTTCTTACATCTTCGTCATCAAGAACTCCCCAGTTAGCATCCAGAACTTGATTAGAGAAGCCATAGTAACGCTCCACGGGATAAACATCACCCTTGAATGAAAAGATATTCTTAATTTAAATGCAACAATAAAAGAAAGGATATAAACTATGGGGAATAGTAATTAACTTCTCGTCATAAAGTATATTTCATAACATAACAATATTCCAAACAAAGCATAACTGATAAGAAGATGCAGACTAAACTAACTAACTTAGGGACCAATAGACAATGGTATCACAAGGAATACTGGAACACCAACGAAAGGGTATCTGATATGTTTAGTAGCAAAGGCAAACACAGGATGTACTTGAATATATGGAAGAAGATAAGAATCTGCACTAGATTACCTACTTTCCCATCTTCATGGTTAGCAATATACTTAGTACCTAGCGTTGAAACTGTTTTCAGTCCTGACTTTCAAAAACATATTTTCAAACAACATTGTGCAGCAAACTCAACTCAGGAAAAGCAAAAACCAGCAAGCAAACCTAAATTTATAATCAAATAAAGTTTACTTTGTGACAAATCATAAGAAAGAAAATTCTAAAATCAACACCAATACTAATTCTAAAAGTCTAGACAGATGGAAACCTAACCTTCGCAAAAGTAGAGTACAGGGGCACATAAGGACCCACAAAAACGGAAACCAGCTGAAGGGAAATAAACATGGAGTGACCACAGTATAGAAAGAAAGGAAACACACGGCGTATAATTAATAATCCACTATATATATACCTCTGACATAGGAAAAAGGCTGCCATTATTGTGTTTCCCATTGATTTGGTTCTTGTCATTGTTTGGAATAGCCTCAGTGGGGGTAATACCCCCTAGATCTGGATAAGAAGACGTGGAAAATATCCAAAACGGAGCTGTCTCGCCCATTTTCTCCCTCCTTAGTGCAATCTATATGTGTCATTAATCTTCATAAGTTATAATTGGCAAAATGTGTAGCTATAAATCACAGAAACAATCATCGAAATATCCAAACCTGGACAATTAAATAGAATTCAGAATAATAAGTACCTCCTTAATCTACAGTTATAAATTGAGCGGCATATGTCCTTGAGAACACTTTACTATACTCAGATATATGACTGTGTCATGTGATAACCCACTACCAATTCCTAACCCAAAAATGGCACATTTCAAAATAAAAATACGGTATTTGATAATCAAGATATGTCAACCATGAATGAGTCAAGAACAAAAGAATGACACTCTATGTTTCCAAAAGAGTTGTCTATCAGTTCATGCAGCTTCACAATAACAGTTGTACCTTTCCAGTTCTTGCAAGTTCTTTGATACCAAACTTTTGAAGATTTCTCAGGACAGCGGCCATCTTCCCAGGATCTCCAGTGACCTGGCTCGAATATACTACATTAATATGATAAAAGTCTTCTATCAGGCAACTCAGAAACACATTACACCAACCTCAATGGTCAAAGAATGTTCTGATGTGTCCACAATATTCCCCCTGAATATGTCTACCAGCCACATAATCTGAAAGTCAGAGCCACAAATCAATGTAGTAAATGGAACGAATTCATCAATTTCTATGTCTAGTTTTCAAAACTATTAAGACGGCAAGACGCACATATAGCAGTTTCCTTTATAAATCCCCGGTAAAAGCCATCCTTCCAAGTGGAAAAGGTTATAATGTTGCGGATACAACAGCTACAGCTACTTCAACTGAAAACATATAACGGGTATTTGAGAGTTTGCAGGGTTAAATTATTGGATTTTTGTCTGGAAACCAGCAGATGGTTTGGTTTTAATCTGAAAAAAAAACAATTATTCTTATCCACGAATCGCATTACAACTCACGACGTTTGTAGTGGATGGAACATTAGCGTTGTTCTGTATCAGATCTTAGTTGTAAATCTTTCCCATTAGCCATTATCTGTGATCCATTAATTCATCAAGTTTGCAGCTCAACTCAAATAAATTGGCGCAATACAAAATATGAATTGAAACGAATGGATATTCAATATTAGCTCATAATGTGATCGAATCGATATATAATAAGTACACGTGGCTTGAAAACTAAGAAATTACCAACCGGAAGAAATGTAAACGTCACTTAATTTTAGTTCCAACTGAAAATAAGCTCATTGTTTCTATTATATCTCAAATACTTGATCATACTAAACCCAAAAGTGTTTATTTTAACTACATGGACTAGAATAACCTATTGAGAAAAATAATAATCGGCATATGTATGATCTTCATAGTGTAACTGAATGTTAGCCATTGAACCACACCTCCTTATGAGTTTGAATCAAACTCCTAAAGTCTCTTGCAAACATTCCTACATTTTTTCTTAACAATCAATCAAACTTTTTCAATTATAATGCCAAAATTCAACTTTTGTTTAACCCATTACATACTTTTGGATTGATAGATTTGATTTGTGTTGAATAATTTGATTTGAGAAAGGAATTGAAACATAGATTTCAAATGCATTCAATATGGGTATATCTGGAATCCTCTTGAAAATATTTGACGAGAGGATTTTGATAGTCACTTGAATCATCCATCCAAACAAATAAGAATCTGAAATTTAGATTTATATTCCAAATCAACAATTCAAATGCCTCTTCAATACAAACTGATATTATGCAATAACCTTCAATCAAAGTTAGTATCATAAAATTCTTTCAATTCCCATGTTCGATCTTGGGATATTGACTCATCCAGACCCAATATGAATCGATAACTACTTCGTCTAAACCTATATCTTATTCTTGCAAAAAGACTCCTAGGGTACGGATTTGAATGAACAGATTACACCTCCACACATGTTGGGGCAGTGAATCTCCAACCCATCACATAAATATCAAGCTTGTGACTACATGAATCTTGCAAAGTCGAAAAAATAAGAGATACAGTGCAGTGAACATGAACTAGGGGCATAGAGCTATTGGATCAGGAGGTTAAATGTTACATAACTGTAAGTATAAAATTTTTACTTGTGGAAACCGCTTAAAGAATTTAGGGTGAGATCCGTTGAGTGAACTCGTTCTATAAGGTTTTTTTTGTTGCCCAGATGTCCTCATATATGTGATGATTAGACCCAGTAATGACATGAAACAAATACTCATCTTACATGAGTATGTTAATATCATTTTTATTAGACTGACTCATGCCATCCGATTAAGAACAAACTTAGGGACAATGGCCACTAAGAAATTTGTCTCATTATTGCCAATTACAATGCAACTACCTTCACATGGATCAATGTAAACTAAAGAGTGTTCATCCATGAACATCATTGCAACAGCCTACAAATAATAAGGTACCAAAACAAAATTATTATTAATTGAATAGAAAGTGTTTTTACAATAGCTTTACAAATCAAGTTGGCGAGTTGGGAACCTATTCTAACATGAATCCTTCCAAAAAAAATGCCAATTTCTTTAGGTGAAACAAATTTGGATCATTTATTGTTGCTAATGAAATTCTTCTAAAATAAATTCAGATATTATTCCATGATGATAAATCCATCTGGAGGAATGGAACATTGTTGTCCAATACTTAGTGTTTCGTGTAACTATTGCATGTATCCAGTTTACAAAATGGTCGTGATACATTATTAGTGAGAACACTAATTTTTTGCTGAGGTTGAGAAAGTTTGCTGCCATTTTAAAAAATCATTAGAAGGAAATATGCTTCACAATATCAAGCCTTTCATTCAAAAACCGAAAGGGTGAAAGTAATAAAAATGCATACTTCGCCTTTAGTGTTGGAATCTGCATTGAGTTTTATGAGCATCAGTTCCCGTTCAACTTGTGGTTCTGCAGACAGGTCTTCTACCTGACACATGAAACACAACCAGCGTAATAAAAAGGAAGTATATCAAGTATGAGTTATCATATGACAAGACATGGTTAAAATAAACTCTCGTTATTTAGCATCACTAAGTCAGTGTAGACTTCTTTCCACATTCTTGCGAACTGATTAGTCCAACTCTTAATATCGACATATCAGATTGAAATCACATTTGTAAGGGCCATAGTGGCATAAACAAAAGAGAATCAATCCAAGTTACAGACAATTAAAATCTGAAACATCTCTCCAGCCATGCAGCTATACCTTCAAGACATTCACGAGCTTGTTTAGCTGTTCAACAACTTGTTTCAGAATCCTATCTGTTCCGGAGACAACTATAGTAAACAATGCCTTGTCCTTGTTTAGACCAACAGCGAGAGACTCGATGTTGTAGCCACGGCGAGCAAAGAGGCCAGCTATTCGGTTGATTATACCACTTTCATCGCCAACAAACACTGAGATTGTGTGGCGCTTCGCCCTGAGGTAATCAAAATCAAAATGTTAACAGTTACAACTCCTGGTAAAGTAGCCGATTGGAATCTTACATGTGCTGCACTTCCAAGAACCAAACTGTTACCGGTAAACAATAACCATCAAACTGTCATGATGACAATACCACAACTTGCCAAATTCACACGTATGACAATCTCATCTCTTAACGGACGGAGAAAAGGATAAAAACAATCTTTCCAAACACAGCATGGGAAAAAGACAAAAGACCACCATAATTATTCGCACCGACACGTAACGATACACAAACACCAAGTCCAAACAACCAAAAATTTCATCAAATGATTAACACGTTCAAAAAAGTACCATAACACCCATTAGTCTTGCCGTCATGTATACCAAAAACAAACCCCCCAACCCCACAAAAAGGCTCCCGACCTGGAGTCTGCAGAGAGAGGCCGGGGAGAAGAAGGCTGATCGGAGTTCTGGGTGCCCGATAACGCAGCCTCACGGCGTGCACCATTTGCTGCACTGACCAATAATAAATGCTTACGGGACCTACAACTGGAGCTCCTTAATCGAAGGACGCTGCTTGAACATACACAATGCGGAGGCCCTTTCAACTTCCCGGCACCTGCGGTGGGGCAATGCAACCACGATGCGGCCTCCATAGCTTGGTCTGCTCAATGCAACAGAGGAATGAGGGCAAATGGTAGACTGAAGTGTAGAGAGGCTAAAAGGGAGTGAGCATTTGGGAAGCAATGGTAGAGATTATATTAATAGGGACCATCCGCCACCCACTCGACCCGAAATAGCACGAGGAAACCATGATTCTTGAAAAGTAACTGTTCGGATTGGTCAATATTGTATAGGTATTCCATAGTTTTAATCTCAAAGTACATTCGACATAATAATCTTGTCAAAATTGGATTTTTAGTTTAAATATATAGAAATGTCAAAGGCATGTCAATAGAGGTAATTCACATAATTTTCTTTTATTAAAAAATGTAGGCAATTGAATGTATATTAAATTTTATTAGGATGAAATAAATATTTCAATATTTCGTACCGGGTTTTCGTAAAAGAAAAGCTATTTAGTCTAAAACTTCTAGTTTCTTTTTCACAAATTTTTATATGAGTTCATAGATTATGTATTCTTATTCTATACTTCAAATGTTAAAATATTTGGATTAACAATAATATTATGTTAATATATTTGGTTGAATGATTTTCCTTAATGTGATCGCAAAGAACAACTTAATTGAAAATAATAGAAGTAGACATTCTTTAAATTATTTGGTATAAAAAATAGTATTATAATATTATCACGAATATGGTACCTATTCTGCGCTGTACGTAAAAAGAGCCATATTTTGATATAATTAAGAAAAAAATTGAGCAATACTATGGTTACAGTTCATAAAATAAGGGTAGCTTTTGAAAGTATCATGGTTCAATGGTAACTTTGCCATCAAGTACCCATTTATAATGTTTTGAGAGAAAGAAGCTCGCTTGATCATTTCCAATTATTGATCTATATTATCGGTTTAGGAAATTTCAATACTGATTTATTTATCTTTTTTGGAAAAAAATTATCCGATGAATTGAAAATTTTGTTTTTTGGCATTGATTCGTCTTGCCATAAAACTACTTTGAATGTATCTGGCATATCATGTGTCAAAAGATATAATAAATTGAAATATCGCATCACATGCATCAATTAACGTGTGCTACTCGATATTCTAAATAAAAAAATAATGCATAGGACTAGGCCATGAAACGACAATGACGACTATGGAAGATATTATATTACAACTAAGATTCAAATACACTTTAAATACTATATTAGAATAAAATTCTAGCATTAGAGTTCAGATGGCTACAATCACTAGCCATGTAGGATATACCGAAACACCAACTCCATGTTTTTTCTTTCGTAGCACAATTTATTAGGACGAGAGCCTCAATAAATCTGAACATATTTGAGCTACTTTAATTAATGTGGTGCCTATATTTTAGGCAAATTGTTGGCAGCTACATATTTATGAAATCTAAAGTAGTTGAGCCATCCCATCCCCGTATCAACCTGCCCAACCCAAAGTAGAATGAGTCAATGCATACTCCATATGTCTATATATATATATATATATATATATAATATATATATAGATAGAGTAGTCTGCCAAAAATAAAATTTTTATTTTCTAATCGGTTTCGAATCATGGAAAATTTTTAACATAAAAGTTATTGAACACAACCAGAGGAATGCACAAAACATTTCGACTGCACGTGGTGGCCTGAGCTAGGCGATGACAGGTAAGGTGGAAAGTGCCGTGAATGCGCCATAACATTTTCAAATTTTGGTTCTTTCCGAAGCTTTCTGCACTCATTTTAGACTTCTGGTCCAAGTTTCAGAGTTATTTGGCAAGTGCATGAATTTTCTATGAATTGTTTTATGAAACTTTGCCAAATACATAAGTTTTTGGGGATGTTTAGGTACGATTTTAGTACAAATTTTATCAATAATGCACTATATTTTTAGACTCGAGTATAAACCAAAATTATTCACCATGATATCTATATATATAAAAACAGAGTTGTCTGCCAAAAATAGAAATTTTCATTTTCCCGTCAAAACTTTATTTCTAAAAATAGTATAAGGAATATAATCAATGCATAGGGAAAACAACATATTAAATATATATATATTTATACATTCATTACTCAATTCATTAATGAGAAAAAATCATATTAGTATTAAAGAGTAAAAGAATAAATTAAAACTTTAATATCTTTAAATCTTAAATATAAATTCAAATTTTCAAAAATCAACTAACAATAATCCAAAGTGCATATAAAAATAAATATTAAGAGAAGAAGATGATAATTTACAAAAAAAATAAATAGTGGATTGATTTCTAACCGCTTTTAAATTAACATAACTAATTTCAATTTAAAATTTTGAAGTATAGCACTTATATCTCCAAAATATAGTAAATACAAGTTTTTGTAAACTCAAATCGCATTAATTTGATATTTTATTTCCATGATTTTGTTACAAACAACACAAGTCCAAAATCTATAAAATCATTTTTTGTAAATTTAAAAAATCAACTAACAATAATCAAAATTACATATAAAAAAAATATCACGAAGAAAATGACAATTTAAAAAAAATAAATGAATATTTCAGAGTAACATAACTAATTTCAATTTAAAATTTGAAATATAGCATTTTTAACTCCAAAATATAGTAAATACAAGTTTTTGTAAAACCAAATCACATTAATTTGATATTTCATTTCCATAATTTTGTTAAGATACCAACAAACAACACAAGTTCAAAAATTTATAAAATCATTTTTTGTAAATTTAAAAAATCAACTAACAATAATCAAAATTACATATAAAAAAAATATCACGAAGAAAATGACAATTTAAAAAAAATAAATGAATATTTCAGAGTAACATAACTAATTTCAATTTAAAATTTGAAATATAGCATTTTTAACTCCAAAATATAGTAAATACAAGTTTTTGTAAAACTCAAATCACATTAATTTGATGTTTCATTTCCTTAATTTTATTAATTACACAAGTCCCAAAATCTATAAAATCAATTTTTGTAAAAAATCAAATTATATCAGCATTTCAAAATAATTTTCCAACTATAACAAAGTTTTATGGCAAAATCATCAACTTAAAAAGACATCATTCAACTTTTTTATAAAATAAATAATTTTAAAAATTACTAAGACTAAATTTGTATCTTTAAATTTAAAGTTAATTAACCCATTATTTTCTTATTAACAATCTTACTCATCATGTTTTATTAAAAATTATTGAATACATAATTCAAACTTTAATATCTTTGAATCTTAAATATAAATTCAAAAATTTAAAATCAACTACCAATAATTAAAAGTATATATAAAAATAAATATCAAGAGAGGATGATGACAATTTAAAAGATAAATAATAATATTGAATTAATTTCTCACTAGCTTTAAATTAACAAGTAAAATAAATTTAAATTTAAAATTTTGAATTATACCTTTTGTATTTCCAAAATATATGAAACACAATTTTTTGAAAAAACCATATCACATTAATTTGGTGTTTCATTTTCATGAATTTATTTAGATATAAAAAAACAACGCAATTTTCAAAATCTATAAAATCAATTTTTTTAAAACTCAAATTACATCACTTTGGTGTATTTCATTTTTCAAAATAATTTTCGAACTATTGAATAAAGTTTTATGCCAAAACCATCAACTTAAATAACAGACATCATTCAATTTTTCGATAACTACACCAAATAAGTGTGCCTCTACAGTATGAAGTATTGAAATTGTATTTTTGAAAATATTTCCATTCAGAATTATATTATAGAAATTTAATAATTTACTTAACTATGTATTTCGAGTGTTAATTTATTATTTTTTAAAAAAAATGTTTTACAATTTGTCATATATTCTTTTTGTTTATTGATTATAGTGTCAACAAATAATTTAGTTTATGTAACGCCTAAAATTTCCTGACTACGTAGAAATGAGTGCATGACTAGGGGAAAATTATTTTTTAGATGATTACATGCCATATTATGTGAATTATTTATGATTTTATGCTGCATGGTATGTATGTGTTATTTTTCAGCCTGCTTGAGCTACGGACGCGCGGACGAGATTAGGGTCGACCGGAATGAAAATGATTTTGAGATTTTTAAGTTATGGGATTTGTAAGAATGAAATTAGTTTATTTTCAGCAACAACTTCTGAAAATTAGGATGTTTATAATTATTTTGGAGGGCAACCCGTTTTTCGCCTATACGGGCTGGTATATTGAGTTTTAAGGCATTTTAAATGTGAGGAGGCCTAGATTTCAAAATTTTGTAATCTTTAAAGCCCAAGTATGAGATTAAGCACTTTTTTAATTTAATTAGAGGGGCAAGTCTGTCCTTTTTCCCCCTTTTTCCTAATTAAACTCATAGGGGTCAATTCTGTCACTCAGTATTTTTCTCATAACTCACAATTGCACATATCCTAGCCTCCTCATCAACACCAGCCGTCCTATCCACTCCCCATAGCACATATTTTCGAAAATCATTCATCCTTGATCAAACTTGGTGATCCAAAGCCGGTTGTGCCCCGATCTCGCGCCTGGAACGTCGGTAATTCACAGATCTACATCTTCTTCAACCCAGGCATGTGATATCAACTCCTTTTATCACCATTTAAACTGTATTACACTGGTTTTCAATTATTTATGGCCTGTTTTGAATGCGATTCATTGAGATCTATGATGCTTATTTTCGGATCATGCATGCACCCTTTTTTCTAACATGATTTTCGATCCATATTTGTGAAGCTTCGGTCCAGGGGTGTTCTAGGGGCTTGGGGGTGGTCCTTAGTGGTCTCATGGTGGCTCCTAGGCGTCGAAATGTAGGCTGGTTCGAGCCAAAAACAGCGCTGGTCAGGGGGATCGCTCGGTGCGCCACGCAGGGTGAGCAGCCCTCTTGTCATCCATCGTGCGCGCACTGTAGACCTCGATTGGGGCTGTGGATGGTCTCGTTGGAACCGGATGGACATGGGGGTGGTCCACTTGGCGGGGCTCTGGCCATGGTGGCCGGAGCAGAGATCACGAATGCCGGGAAGTGGGCGTCGCGCAGGAGGGGCGTGCGGCGGCTCACGCATGGAGTTAGGTTTGGTGTTGGGCCGTCGGTCTAAGTGAACCGCCTGGTTCGGTTGGGTCGGATCGGTTCTTCGAGTCTCGAGTCAAATGTTTTAAAATCGGTGCAAGTCATTTTAATTAGGGACCTGTTATTTTAATTATTATGTCCAATGTCCAATTTTAAAGAAAATAGCCAGAAGGTCAAAATTGAGTCAAACCTTTTAAATAATTTAAGTTATGTTTAATTTTAAGTTTTTAGTCAAAATTGGGGCCTTTGGAATTTTATTGGAGTCAAAATCGATTTTTGGGATTTAATTTGGTCAAAATCGATCTTTTGGTCAAAATCGACTTTTGAGGTCAAAATTGATTTAAATTGATTTTAAAAGTCAAAATCGATTTTTATAAGTCCAAATTGATTTCTAGGAGTCAAATTGATTTTTATTAGTCACTTTTAGCCTTGATTTTTAGAAGTATAAATTTAATTTAATTAGGCAAATTGTTTAAAAGGGGTGAACATTCGTTTCATCGGCTAAGTTTAGAGCGATGATTAGTGAGCCAGGCCCCATAATCAATCCTCGACCGAAGTATAAAAATGTATAAGCCCGTAAATGTATAATTAATCATATATGTAGTATGCTATATGCGTAAATATTTTAAAGGAAAGAATTAATTATACGTTAACAGGCTAATCTTTTAAATTGCATGATTGTAAGAAATACACGCATCATTAGATTTTATGAAACGATCAGGCATGTCTCTTTTTAAGATAAAACCCGAGGGATTGAGGTGATGTGGTAAAGTTTTATGATGGGAGTTAGCCGGGTAGCCGGACCCGGGGATCCCCTGTTTTTAGATATGATTATGAGCCTATGGATCCTCGTGTGATATCGGGGTGAAGTGGTAATTTATAGGTTATAGGTGTGACATATAGGGATCCTCGTGTGATATCGGGGTGAACCACACCGCCACGTACGTTGGTTATTACGACTGATCAGTCATACCGCTCACATTCACTGATACGACTCATACGTTTTTCATGTTATGCTATGTCATGCCTTATGTATGCTTATGTAGACCCGGCCACGGTACGGTTCCGGGCCGGAACCGACGGTTCCGGGTCCGTAAATCCCGGAACCGGAACCGGAACCGTGAGAACCGGTTCCGGTCCTGGTCTGGAACCGGCGGTTCCGGGCCGGTTCCGGTCCGGTTTTCGGTTTTTTTTTTCGAATTTCGTGTTAATTAAAAAAAAAATAAAATTTAAAATTCGGTTTTTAAAACGAAAAAAATGATCTTAATCTAAAAAAAAAAATTTTCTTTTTTGAATTTTGATTTTTGAAATTCAAATTTTGAATTTAATTTTGTTATTTTAATTTGAATTTTAATTAATTACAATTTTAATTTAAATTTTTGAATTTTGAATCGAGTTTTAATTTGTGTTTGAATTCGATTTTAAATGTAAAAGAATAATAATTGAGATTTGAATTTGAAATTTGAAATGTAAATACTTTTAAAAAATAAATGTTATCGAATAACAATACAAATAAGTTGAAATTACAATAGAAAGTAAAAGAAACAAATAGAAAGTTAAAATACAAATAACTTGACTAATCACATTCACTAGTGCCTCCTCCTCCAGTTGTTGTTCCAGAAGTGCCCTCGGTGTCTTCGTCGTCGTTTGTCTCATCTTGGTCTTGTGTTCTTGAGGCAGCTCTTGACCAATCGTTAAGAAGACATTGGGCTTCCAAATTCTCCGGCCTAATAGTAGATCTCCTCTCGTCCAGCGTGTTTCCTCACATGCTAAATGTTTGCTCTACCGCAACCGTTGAAACAGGACAAGCAAGAATCTCCTTTGCCATTAAAGACAAAATGGGATATACTTGTTTCTTTTGAGCCCACCATCTTAGGATGTCGAAAGTGTCCTCCTCGTCTGTAGCACTAAAACCAAAAGTAGTAGTTAAATAATTCTCAAGTTCCAGATTGGAACTTGAGGATCCTCGAGGACTTTTCGTCCGGTCACGAATTAAATTTTGGGCCTTGGTTAGTCGTGATGTGATGATACTAGAGGTGGTGTGTTGTGTTTGTGTAGGTACTTGTGAACCATATTTTTCATTATATTCAGTATAAATTTCAGTTAAACTATGTCTAACACTAGAAATAATCATGGAAGAAGAAGGGCAAGTGTCAGTAATTGGATTTAAGGAATCATAGTACAATGTAAGTAATTCACCTAAACCATCTAATTTAAGTCTAGGATCTAAACTATAGCACATAAAAATATTTCAAAAATATTTAAAAAATATTTCTCCCATTTAGTTTTCATACTAATTATGCATTCAATTAATGGGGGCTCATTAGAATTTAAATGTTCGCAAAATATACATGCAACATTGCAAAGATGTGTAACAACTAAATGACATATAGGAAATAAACACCAGAAAGTTGATCAGTGGCATCACTAAAGACTTTTAAAATTTCACATATTGTTGTGCAAATATTCCATTGGTTTGAAAATAAATAAAGACTAGAAGATTGAACAACTTGGCCAAAAAATCCACATAATAATTCTTTATATTCAAAAATAGACAACAAAAGCTGTAGGTTGAGTTCCAACGTGTCGGAACGTCGCGTGCAAATCGTTTAGCCCTCATGCCATTTGCTTTACAAAATCTACCCCATTGTTTCATAACTTGGGGATGTGTCCACAGATAATGTATTGCAGTTCTAATTGGTTTAATATAAGTTTCTAAACTTCTAAGTCCATCTTGTACACACAAGTTAAAAATATGACATGTGCATCTAATATGAAAGAATTTACCACCTATCGATGGTTGACAAATTCTTATTAATTCATCAATACTACACGTGTTGGCACTTGCATTATCAAAAGAAATTGAAAAAATTTTGGAAGTTAAACCATATTCTTCTAAAATAAGAAACATCAGATGAGAAATATTTTGTGCAGTGTGTGGATCATTGAACAACGATATGCAAGCAAACGTTTTTGTATATTCCATGCATTATCAATCCAATGACAAGTAATTCCCATGTACGAGCAAGATTGCCAATGGTCAATCCAAATATCAGAGCACAGAGAAACTTTGTTATCTAAAATAGCAAATTCTTTAATTAATTCCTTCTTTTGTGTATCTACCAATTTGTGAATTGTGCGTTTAACTGTGCCTGCAAGAACCAGTCGGTCATGGTTAGCGTACAGTACGGTCCTTTCAACACATATATCTCGATCAGATCAACGACCATTGGTGAATCGAGAGTCGCTAGAGATCCGATAACTATGCATACATCTTGGAGATCAAATAGTGACATCGCGTGTGTTACTAGGTAAACCCATTTATCTAAAACACATCTAGTACTCTAGCCAGATATTTATCACACTATTGCCTCCTCAGATAGCATAGGATATCCACTCATAAAAGCGAGCGTTGAATCCTCGACAACGAAGCATCGACTCCTACATGCATCGGGACCTCACCCAATTACGCCACCTAATGACCCCAACTGAGTCGGTAAACGGGTCAAAATGAGGCACCTATCATGTAGAGTCTCAATGACGTTTCGAGTAGTGAGGACTAATCAGTACAACCAAGACCTCGGACTTATCCACTCGACAAATGGTAACCACTTGGAAAGTCCGAACGAGGGTAGTTCGATAGATCACCAGGTCACTATCCATCTGCATGCTCAGAACATCACAATGTTCCCTACCAATGAAACATGGTACTTCACATCGCAGATGCTAGTCTCAAGCTCGGGCGGCCTTATCCTCATTTTGACGGCCCAATCGACTAGGAACGTGTTCAGAATACACTGTGACTATTAGATGTGTTTCATGATAGCCATCAAATCCACTATCACATCTAACATACACTATGGTGTATTCTAGGTCTTTATCCAACACAATTGTTAACATTATAACATAATGAAAATAAAGAATGTCATATAAGAAATGCGAATTTCATAAATAAAGATCGTTATACGAAGAGTAAATAAAACCCACACGCCACAAGTTGGCTAGTTGGGCATCTACTCTAACAATCTCCCACTTTCTCTAAATCCAACTACTCATCAGACGCAGTCCCATTGTTTCGCAATGTTTTTCAAACAACGGTCCTGGCAAGGGCTTCGTAAGTGGATCAGCAATGTTGTCTGCAGAAGCGACTCTCTCGACTTCTATGTCACCTCTAGCCACAATATCCCGGATTATGTGGTATTTCCTCAGTATATGTTTGGATATTTGGTGAGACCTAGGCTCCTTTGCTTGCACAACGGCACCCGTGTTGTCGCAGTACACCGGGACTGGACCAACTCCATCAGGGATTACGCCCAACTCTTGGACGAAATTCCTTATCCAAACCGCCTCCTTAGCAGCAGCTGATGCTGCGATGTACTCAGCCTCAGTGGTTGAATCCACGATGGTGTCTTGCTTGGAACTCTTCCAAGAGACAACACCACCATTGAGCATGAATACAAATCCATAGGTAGACTTCAAATCATCCACGTCACATTGGAAGCTAGAATCAGTGTAGCCTTCCAATTTCAGTTCACCACCCCCATAGACCATGAACATATTCTTAGTCCTTCGTAAGTACTTAAGAATATCTTTCACGGCCTTCCAATACAATTGGCCGGGGTTGGCCTGGTAGCGGCTCGTGACACTCAGAGCATATGTGACATCCGGTCTAGTTGAGATCATGCCATACATAATACTACCTATTGCCGAGGCATATGGCACACGTGTCATACTCTCTATCTCCTCATCAGTCATCGGACACATAGACTTAGATAGAGTGACCCCGTGGCACATAGGTAGGTGTCCTCTCTTGGACTCTTCCACAGAGAACCGCTTAAGTATGGTATCGATGTAGGTAGCTTGGGTGAGTCCGAACATCCGCTTAGATCTATCCCGATAGATCTGTATTCCAAGAATATAAGATGCTTCACCCATGTCCTTCATCGAAAATCTACTAGACAACCATACTTTAGTTGACTGCAGCATTCCTACATCATTCCCAATGAGTAGAATGTCATCAAAAACCAAATTCCTTAATTGTTTCATCGAATCTCAGGTTCCAACTTCTCGATGCTTGTTTGAGACCGTAGATCGATCTCTGAAGTTTGCATACTTTATGCTCACTTCCTACAGATGTGAAACCCTCAGGCTGCGTTATATATATCTCTTTCTTAATGTTTCCATTAAGGAACGCAGTTTTCACATCCATTTGCCATATCTCATAGTCGTACCATGCGGCTATGGCTAGTAGGATTCTAATTGACTTGAACATTGCGACTGGTGAAAAGGTTTCATCATAGTCAAGACCTTGCCTTTGAGTGTAACCTTTTGCGACCAGTCGTGCCTTGTAGGTCAGTACCTTACCATCAGGCCCGAGTTTTCTCTTGTATATCCATTTGCATCCAATAGGAACAATTCCTTCGGGAGGATTAACAAGAGTCTAAACTTGGTTCGCATGCATTGAGTCAATCTCAGACTGCATTGCTTCAAGCCACAAATTAGAATCAGCATCGGAAATTGCCTCCTTGAAAGTTCTTGGATCACATCCAATAATTTGATCACTTTGATCATCCTCAAGGAGGAAACCATATCTTTCAGGAGCCCTAGGAATCCTTTCAGATCTCCTAGGCGCGACCATTTCTGGTATTGGCTCTTGAGGTGCGGGAGATTCACTTGGTACTTCAGTTGGTACTCGAACCTCTTCGAGTTCTACTATCTTGCCTATTCTATCAAGCAGAAACTCCCTTTCCATAAAGGTGGCATTTCTAGAAACAAACACTTTTGTTTCATTGGGATAGTAGAAGTAGTATCCAATAGAATTCTTTGGATACCCAATGAAGTAACATGAGATGGATCTATTATCCAGCTTATCTCCCACTGTCTGCTTCTCGTAAGCAGGACATCTCCAAATCCTCATGTATGAGTATTTGGGCGGCTTGCCCATCCATATCTCATATGGAGTCTTATCCACCGCCTTGGTGTGGACATTGTTCAACAACATTACCACCGTTTCGAGCGCATAGCCCCAAAACGAGGTAGGAAGTTCAGTGAAGCTCATCATAGATCGAACCATGTCCATCAAGGTTCGATTACGACGCTCCGCTACACCATTGAGTTGTGGTGTGGCCGGAGGGGTCCACTGTGAGAAAATCCCATTCTCTTTAAGATAGCCTTGAAATTCAGCACTTAAGTATTCTCCACCTCGATCGGATCGAAGTGCTTTAATACTTTTCCCCAACTGATTTTCTACTTCAGCCTTGAATTCTTTGAACCTTTCAAAGGATTCAGACTTGTGCTTCATTAAGTACAAGTACCCATACCTAGAATGATCATCGGTAAAGGTGATGAAGTATGTGTGACCGTACTTAGTACCAAGCCTCAAGTGAGTCTCACCCTCTCTAAGACGTCGGCTTCTTGTCATTACCTGCAAATCATTACAGTATGAGATCCACATCCGGTATCAAGTACCCAAGAAGTCGAATTAAGAGACATATTTATTTAAATGTAGAACATACCCTTTGCAGTTCGCAACTGCTCGAGGTAATCCTTGCAGTTCCTCCTCCAATGCCCAGGCTTGTGGCAATGGTGGCAAACATCCTCAGACTTGTTTGGCTTGGAAGCCTTTGCCTTGGGCTTCTTGACGGGCTTTTCCTCCTTTGCAGGGGCAGAACGCTTCTTAACCTTGCGTCTGGGCCCCTTCTTCGCAGAGGAAGAAGAGCCCATAAGGAGGACGGGCTTGTCCTTCTTTATGGTCCCCTCGAACACTACAAGCATGTTCACCACCTCTTCAAGGGTGGCTTCCAGCTTGTTCATGTTAAAGTTGACCACAAAGGGGTCGAATGCAGCAGGAAGTGAGAGGAGAAGCAGATCCACTGACAGCTCATGTGGAAGCGTGATATCAAGGCCCACTAAATTTTCAATGAGCCCAATCATACGAACCCCATGCTCGCGGACCAAAGTCCCATCGCGCATGCGGCTCGTCATAAGCTCCTTGATAGTAGTGAACCTCTCAGTCCGAGAGTTCTCCCCATACAGCTCCTTGAGATGAAGGTGTATGTCAGCAGCATACACGGTCTTCTCAAAGCGCCGATGCATTTCGTTTGACATCGATGCCATCATATAGCACCGTGTCTTAAGCTCGTCATCCCACCATTTATTCAGCTTGGTCAGCTCCTCAGGGCTGATGTCGGCAGGGGCTTCCTTCGGAGGGCTCTTGTCTAACGTGTAGAGGAGCTTCTCCGAAGCCAATACAATATTGAGGTTTTGAAGCCAGTCTTGGTAGTTCGGACCAGTGAACTTGTTGCTATCCAGTATAGCAGCAAGTGGATTTTTGATCGAAGACATTATATGAGCAGTTTATACTGAAAAGAAAAACAGACATGCATTGCTAACTATATATGAAAAGCGCTAAGACATAAAACAAGGTCATTTAGTTTTATGAATTACCCTCCCACTATTTTAACGATTTCACCACCCTCTATTGAAATCGAGAAAGCAAGTTTCCTTAGTGGGTACGCAGAGTCCAATCAAGCGATCATGGTCCCGAATAATATCAGCCAACCATGACCCTCAAAAGGTAGAGCCCAATTGCAACAGGTGCAACCTCCATGATTTACCTCACGTCCAGTAAGGGTCCAATAATATTACGTCGATTACTATCACTAGTCAAGATTACTCATCAATGTTGAGTTATCATGGACGGTCTCCATAAAGTCCCCAATAATATGAGCCAATGTCATGGGAGTTTCATCCAACTTACAACAAGTGTCAATTGCGTGTACAACTTTTCGACATACAGAAACCCCCCATGTCAATTGCGTGTACAGCTTTTCGGCATACAGAAACCCCCCAATAATATGAGTCGGGCTATGTATGCGGGTAGCATCGAAGTACACCCATTGTTGATGGAAGGTAGGAAATTTTAAACAATATTTAAATTCCCATAGCTTCACGATCTTATCCAATAAACTTTTGTTTTATGATCAATTTAAAATTCATGGACTAACATTCTCTAAGAGTGCTTCCAGGTAGTTGGAGGGGTTAAGGCCCACTTAAAAATCAATTTCCTAAGACAAAGCAACACCCTCAGGAAGACCAGCCGGTACAAGCAATATTTAAGCCCCTAGCATACACCTAACACATTGGGCACGGCTCTCGATCATCCCAAACATACAATCAATTCAAATAATTGACATAAATTAAATAATCAAATCAAATTTGATAATTTCCAACAAAATCATATTTTAATTATAAAATCATATTTTATAAATAAAATCACATTTAGTCAATTTTAATTGCATCAAATTGGGCTTAAAACAATTTTAGGCCCAAAATCTCATAAATTCCAAAAATTAATTTTGGTCCGACCAAATGGCCCAATATCAAATATTGGCCTGAAAACTCCTCGGGCTGCCCGGGACAGGCCCGAAACAAATCCTAGAAGTCAAAAACAGTGTCGCAACACCGCCTCAGGTTCGCCGCACGGCGGCGCCCGCCGCCTGCACAGCGTGCGGCACGGCCGGCCATCGGCGCTGTAGCTGCGCGCAGCTACAGTGCCGTCGTGCGCACGCTGCAGCGCTGCCGTGCGCACGCTATAGTGCCGCCGTGCGCACGCTACAGTGCCTCCGTGCCCACGCTACAGTGCCGTCGTGCGCACGTTACAGTGCCCTTTTTTTTATTTTCGAAAATTTTGTGATTTGATGCAATAAGGCACAAATTATGTATTGATAGATCCGAGCCTTGGCTCTGATACCACTGTTGGCGCAGTGGCGGATCCGGATCCCGTTCCCGGGGACGCAGCGGAAGTTTCAAAATTTGCCCCGGAAACGTTCAATAAATAACAAATATAATGCAATAAAACATACATAGGATGTTTTAGAGCGTTACCTAGCTGGCCTCTAGGCGCGGGCTCCGACCAGATTCACAGGGAATCTGGCACTTCAAAGGTTGGCGGCGGTAGATCTCCTAATCCGGTCCACGACTGGAAACAAGACTTCTTCGTAACCCGGAACTTCAAAGGTTGGCATCGGTAGACCTCCTAATCCGGCCCACGACTGGAACAGGACTCCTTCGTCAGCCTGCACTAGTAGACCTGACGAATTTGACATGAACAGAATCTCCTCGTCGACGTGATCGGAACAAGTCCAATCACGTGAGCACCGGCGGGCGGGGGGGGGGGGGGGGCACAACGGACGGCGGGCGGTGCGTGGTGGTCGGCGATCGTGGGAGAGGGAGTGAGGAGAGGGGGCGGCTCTTGCTAGGGTTTAGAGTGTTAAGTGTATGTCATAATAACCCTAAGACAATAATAAGTAGACATGTGATGGGCCTGGGTCCGGCCCAATGGGCCTGGGTCAGGCCCAGGTCCATATGAACATTCGGTTCATTTCCATCACTGTGGCTTCGACGATCTGATCGGACCGATCTATACAGTTTCCAAAACTGAGTATTTTGATGCGAAAATAATTTTTCAGACCACCTAGTCCAAAATTGCAGTTCAGCCCCTCCAAGTTTCAAGGATAGTCAAACTAGCCCAAACTTTAGGGAAATTGCAATTTGACCCCTGTTGAATTTTAGGAAGTCACACTCCCTAAATTCCTCCTCCTATGCTCAACACATTGAGCTCAGTTTCCGTGCGGGAATCGTGAAACCAGTACTTGTGTGACCCTCAATGGTTCAGGGATACAGCTAGCCATGGGCCCACAACCATTGTGACTCCGAAATCACAATTTCTGACTGACCCATCGGATCATGGTAAAGCGCCTAGCAACATCGTCCCATGATCCCCTAGGTATCACTGATAGTGCCTGCAAGAACCAGTCGGTCATGGTTAGCGTACAGTACGGTCCTTTCAACACATATATCTCGATCAGATCAACGACCATTGGTGAATCGAGAGTCGCTAGAGATCCGATAACTATGCATACATCTTGGAGATAAAATAGTGACATCGCGTGTGTTACTAGGTAAACCCATTTACCTAAACACATCTAGTACTCTGGCCAGAGATTTATCACACTATTGCCTCCTCAGATAGCATAGGATATCCACGCATAAAAGCGAGCGGTGAATCCTCGACAACGAAGCATCGACTCCTACATGCATCGGGACCTCACCCAATCCCGCAACCTAATGACCCCAACTGAGTCGGTAAATGGGTCAAAGTGAGGCACTTATCATGTAGAGTCTCAATGATGTTTCGATTAGTGAGGACTAATCAGTACAACCAAGACCTCGGACTTATCCACTCGACAAATGGTAACCACTTGGAAAGTCCGAACGAGGGTAGTTCGATAGATCACCAGGTCACTATCCATCTGCATGCTCAGAACATCACAATGTTCCCTACCAATGAAACATGGTACTTTACATCGTAGATGCTAGTCTCAAGCTCGGGCGGCCTTATCCTCATTTTGACGGCCCAATCGACTAGGAACGTGTTCAGAATACACTGTGACTATTAGATGTGTTTCATGAAGCCATCATATCCACTATCACATCTAACATACACTATGGTGTATTCTAGGTCTTTATCCAACACAATTTTTAACATTATAACATAATGAAAATAAAGAATGGCATATAAGAAATGCGAATTTCATAAATAAAGATCGTTATACGAAGAGTCAATAAAACCCACACGCCACAAGTTGGCTAGTTGGGCATCTACTCTAACACCTATCCCCAGCAGAGATAGTATTACCCGTTAAGATCTGGCATCACAATTTTACAGCCCACATGGCCAACCAGATCAAGCTGCGCAACGTCAGCAGCTTGACGTACGAGAACTTCCCAGGAGGTCACCCATCCCAGTACTGTTCTCACCCTTGCACGCTTAACTCAACATGGCTTATATCCACCCTTGCCCCTCAGCTGAGGATGAAAGTCCCGCTAGTTATTACTTTTCAGTTTGGATAATACGGTTGTGGTCGCTCATCTTTAGGTTAACAATAAATTTGGTCCCTCAGGTTTCATATTCGAACATATGATCTTTGCTACCAACTTCAAAAACGTTTTCTTTCAACATTACTGCCTTTGCTTGTTTTCTTAAATTTCTAATAAATACTTTGATTTTCTTTTAGGATGGAGTCTAATATGCCATCACAAACATCAAATGCAACAGAATCTGAAACACTAGAGTCTACGGCTAGACAACAAAAAAGAAAGCATTTTGCAGCTCCTAAACAACCCAGAAGTATATTTTGGCAGCATTGTGAAAAAGGGACAAGAAAGTTGAGTGATGAGAGCATACAACAAATAGGGATATGCAAATATTGCAAAGTTGAGATCCCAACGGTTCATGGAAGTACCAGTGGATTAAAAATCACTTAGTAAAGAGGTGTAAGTCAAGTCCGCTCTATGGTGGGAGTAATGAAATATCTATGATGTTATAAAATATATCTGGCCTAATGCTAAGGTTAGAGTTTGTGTATTTTGGAATGTTGAGAGAAATTTTACTCAGCTGTGTAGAAACTTTTATATGTATGAAGGTGCGTCTTGCAGGCCGAAGTTTTTGGATCATTTAAGACGGGGCTTTATCTTCCATCTAGTGATATAGATGTAAGCATGAAATTGTTTATTCGGATTTGTTTTGAGCATTTATCTCTGATCTATTATTCTCTTTTCACCTTGCTAGTTAGAGGGTGTAATTGTCTGAAAAAATGATATTACTTTTCAAAGTTGTCAGTTATTTTGAGATGTCAGTTTTTCAGGTGGTAATAAATGTGAACCATCGAGGATGATGGTCGTGGAAGGCTTTATTAACAGAATGTATAATTGCTTATTGAATGAAACTTTTGCAAGTTGAATGTAAATCATGATATTGGTTCAACGCTCTTAAGTACTAGCATTTTTTTGCCAAAAGGACGCCAGGGAATTAATGTTACTTTTAATATTAGCTTTTCGCTGCCACCTTCTTTCCAGTATCACTGAATCTAAATTTTTTCATTTCATCAGGAGGGTTTGTCTTTGTCCTAAATTTTAAATATATACTTCTTGGAGTGGTTTCTGAAGCTAAGCTACATAGATGCTAGATTGCCCTTTACATATTAAAAAAATTATGTTTGTTATGAATATTTCGGTAAATTCGGTATTTTTCAATATTGTACCGGATTTTCGGTAAGTAGTATCATTTTTTCTTCTCGGTATACCGATTATTCGGTATATCGAAAAATCGGTATGGTAACGGTATGAATTTTTTCAATATCGCAATTTTCGATACGGTATACGGTATACCCTGAAAAAATCGGTATATCGTACCGAACCAACTCTAGTTAGATCCCTTTTATCCATAGAAACTTAAAAGTGTGAGAACAATCGAGTCAGATTATTGATTTGAGAGATACTTGTGTATACATGTTGGGACAAGTTATATGAATATATTTGGGGAGCTCCACAAGCATAAATTTTCTCAACATAATTCATTATCAAGAATTAAATGCAAAGGGATATGCAAATATTGCAAAGTTGAGATCCCAACGGTTCATGGAAGTACCAGTGGATTAAAAAATCACTTAGTAAAGAGGTGTAAGTCAAGTCCGCTCTATGGTGGGAGTAATGAAATATCTATGATGTTATAAAATATATCTGGCCTAATGCTAAGGTTAGCGTTTGTGTATTTTGGAATGTTGAGAGAAATTTTACTCAGCTGTGTAGAAATTTTAATATGTATGAAGGTGCGTCTTGCAGGCCGAAGTTTTGGGATCATTTAAGACGGGGCTTTATCTTCCATCTAGTGATATAGATGTAAGCATGAAATTGTTTATTCGGATTTGTTTTGAGCAGTTATCTCTGATCTATTATTCTCTTTTCACCTTGCTAGTTAGAGGGTGTAATTGTCTGAAAAAATGATATTACTTTCCAAAGTTGTCACTTATTTTGAGATGTCAGTTTTTCCGGTGGTAATAAATGTGAACCATCGAGGATGATGGTCGTGGAAGGCTTTATTAACAGAATGTATAATTGCTTATTGAATGAAACTTTTGCAAGTTGAATGTAAATCATGATATTGGTTCAACGCTCTTAAGTACTAGCATTTTTTTGCCAAAAGGACGCCAGGGAATTAATGTTACTTTTAATATTAGCTTTTCGCTGCCACCTTCTTTCCAGTATCACTGAATCTAAATTTTTTCATTTCATCAGGAGGGTTTGTCTTTGTCCTAAATTTTAAATATATACTTCTTGGAGTGGTTTCTGAAGCTAAGCTACATAGATGCTAGATTGCCCTTTACATATTAAAAAAATTATGTTTGTTATGAATATTTCGGTAAATTCGGTATTTTTCAATATTGTACCGGATTTTCGGTAAGTAGTATCATTTTTTCTTCTCGGTATACCGATTATTCGGTATATCGAAAAATCGGTATGGTAACGGTATGAATTTTTTCAATATCGCAATTTTCGATACGGTATACGGTATACCCTGAAAAAATCGGTATATCGTACCGAACCAACTCTAGTTAGATCCCTTTTATCCATAGAAACTTAAAAGTGTGAGAACAATCGAGTCAAATTATTGATTTGAGAGATACTTGTGTATACATGTTGGGACAAGTTATATGAATATATTTGGGGAGCTCCACAAGCATAAATTTTCTCAACATAATTCATTATCAAGAATTAAATGCAAAGGGATATGCAAATATTGCAAAGTTGAGATCCCAACGGTTCATGGAAGTACCAGTGGATTAAAAAATCACTTAGTAAAGAGGTGTAAGTCAAGTCCGCTCTATGGTGGGAGTAATGAAATATCTATGATGTTATAAAATATATCTGGCCTAATGCTAAGGTTAGCGTTTGTGTATTTTGGAATGTTGAGAGAAATTTTACTCAGCTGTGTAGAAATTTTAATATGTATGAAGGTGCGTCTTGCAGGCCGAAGTTTTGGGATCATTTAAGACGGGGCTTTATCTTCCATCTAGTGATATAGATGTAAGCATGAAATTGTTTATTCGGATTTGTTTTGAGCAGTTATCTCTGATCTATTATTCTCTTTTCACCTTGCTAGTTAGAGGGTGTAATTGTCTGAAAAAATGATATTACTTTCCAAAGTTGTCACTTATTTTGAGATGTCAGTTTTTCCGGTGGTAATAAATGTGAACCATCGAGGATGATGGTCGTGGAAGGCTTTATTAACAGAATGTATAATTGCTTATTGAATGAAACTTTTGCAAGTTGAATGTAAATCATGATATTGGTTCAACGCTCTTAAGTACTAGCATTTTTTTGCCAAAAGGACGCCAGGGAATTAATGTTACTTTTAATATTAGCTTTTCGCTGCCACCTTCTTTCCAGTATCACTGAATCTAAATTTTTTCATTTCATCAGGAGGGTTTGTCTTTGTCCTAAATTTTAAATATATACTTCTTGGAGTGGTTTCTGAAGCTAAGCTACATAGATGCTAGATTGCCCTTTACATATTAAAAAAATTATGTTTGTTATGAATATTTCGGTAAATTCGGTATTTTTCAATATTGTACCGGATTTTCGGTAATTAGTATCATTTTTTCTTCTCGGTATACCGATTTTTCGGTATACCGAAAAATCGGTATACCGAGAAGAAAAAATGATACTACTTACCGAAAATCCGGTACAATATTGAAAAATACCGAATTTACCGAAATATTCATAACAAACATAATTTTTTTAATATGTAAAGGGCAATCTAGCATCTATGTAGCTTAGCTTCAGAAACCACTCCAAGAAGTATATATTTAAAATTTAGGACAAAGACAAACCCTCCTGATGAAATGAAAAAATTTAGATTCAGTGATACTGGAAAGAAGGTGGCAGCGAAAAGCTAATATTAAAAGTAACATTAATTCCCTGGCATCCTTTGGCAAAAAAATGCTAGTACTTAAGAGCGTTGAACCAATATCATGATTTACATTCAACTTGCAAAAGTTTCATTCAATAAGCAATTATACATTCTGTTAATAAAGCCTTCCACGACCATCATCCTCGATGGTTCACATTTATTACCACCGGAAAAACTGACATCTCAAAATAAGTGACAACTTTGGAAAGTAATATCATTTTTTCAGACAATTACACCCTCTAACTAGCAAGGTGAAAAGAGAATAATAGATCAGAGATAACTGCTCAAAACAAATCCGAATAAACAATTTCATGCTTACATCTATATCACTAGATGGAAGATAAAGCCCCGTCTTAAATGCGGTATGGCATCGGTATCATTTTTTCTTCTCGGTATACCGATTTTTCGGTATACCGAAAAATCGGTATGGTAACGGTATGAATTTTTCAATATCGCAATTTTCGGTACGGTATACGGTAACCCTGAAAAAATCGGTATATCGTACCGAACCAACTCTAGTTAGATCCCTTTTATCCAGAGAAACTAAAAAGTGTGAGAACAATCGAGTCATATTATTGATTTGAGTGATACTTGTGTATACATGTTGGGACAAGTTAGATGAATATATTTGGGGAGCTCCACAAGCATAAATTTTCTCAACATAATTGATTATCAAGAATTAAATGCAAGCAACGTGTTTAATATTTCCTCATAATATACTAGTACCTAGTAAATACTAAAAAAATTTACTATTTGAAACTGTTTTTAAAATATAATATTTACTTAGCACAATACAAAATTTTAAAACTAAAAGCTTCAACCAAACTTTCTAATATTTCGTCTATAACAAATTCTGTAGCAATAAAATTGTAATTAAAGACCAGATCAGTTGAAGATATGAGGACCAGATCAGTCGCAAAACTGAAGATCAAATAAGTTATAGAGAATAGTTGAAGAGCGGGACATAACGAATTTAAATAAACAGCTCAGATAAGCTCAACAGTACAATTCTAACCAAGGCAACAGATCATTTGCAATGGAACATCTTAGATTTATAAGAAAGTGAATCGACGCCATAGGACGTTGTCATGAAATCATCTTAACGGATTTCTAGGATATTAAACTTTTCGATTTCAAGACTCATCAATTATGGCAAATATCAGAATGTCAAAGAGAATGATTTAGCCGATGCTTTCTCTATATATCTTAAAGGACAACGAACATTTAATGCTAAGAACATTAAATGCTCGTGTACTAATCTGGAGAAGCTATATGGAGAAATACTCTTGTTAGTATAGTTGAGTGGGAGTATAACAATCACATTTTTCGAATAGAAATTATAATAAGTTGGAGGTTCGAATTAAATGATACTCAAAATTAATACTTGGTCAAAAGACAAATAACCAAATACTTTTGGAGTAAAGTGTAAAATATAGAAATTTCAGCTCACGACTAGAAAGAAAACAATTCGGAGATGTGAATATTTACGGGATATAGATAAAATTTTCAAAATAACTCTGTTCAGTGTACATAGAACTGTAGATGGAATAACTGATACAATTTCTTTACAAACTAGTCGATCTCAAATCTAAACTGAACAATACTTAATCTGTGCTAGCACGGAAATATTGGGTCCACGATAAACACCCCAAATCTGATCCAGCCTGCGCCCACCAGCAACCTCTAAATCTGATCACCTGTACTTAGGAAAACTAGTGAGCCTAGAGACTCAGCAAGTAAATATGAAATTAACTAAGGCGGGCAGCACATGCATAAAAATAACTTTAAACTGACAAGCTGTAAACTGTACTGTAAACTGTGAACTATAAACTGTAAAGGAAGTAACTTTAAAGCATAACTTTCTCGAATACTCGGTTATATATAACAACCCACAGTATTACTCATTTACTATAGTGAAGTGTGAACGAAAGATCCCCTTAGGTCATAGTCGTTTGATCAAGTTTAAAATGGTTCCAGGTGGAGCGAGACCCAACGACTCTTTTGCCGTTGTGCACACGCCCTAATCTTTGACTCTGTTGGTAGGGCACTTCGATCCGTCCACCGATTACCACACACGCTCTGGTTGGCAGGGCACTCTGGTTCGTAGATCGATTACCACACACCCTCTAGCTGACCGTCTGTTATTCGTCAAAAATCACAGAACTTTTGAAATATACTTCCTTTAAACTTTGTATAAAAATTTCTCTAAACTGCTTTTCTCTGATCTATATAAGACCGTTTTCTTATATGGTTTGCTATTTTAAAACTCATATTATGTTCGAAAGCTACTGGGAGTACATCGGAGTTCAATCGAAGAAGAAACTCGAATCAGCTCAGGTTATAGAAACGAATAACGAATAGGAGAGTTCTAAGCTGAATAACTATATTTTGAAACTGGGTATAACTTTGAGCAGATTAGAGTCATACCTTTGAATCAAAGCTAATGAAACGAAGAATTAAATTTGAAAATACAGTATCAGTCCAGAGTGGACCTAAGATTAATCATTTCGGCTCAGAGTATGAACAGATCGCGAGCATAAACCATCTCAAAATAGAAAATCAGCTCTGGACTGTTTGGTCAACTCAGATTAGGAAAAGTCAACACAACTTAAACGAATAGACTGGATTACAATGGTCAAACAAAGTCAACTCAGATTGGACAATGAAATCAGATCGCGACTTAACTCTCCACCTTGGACCTAAATGGAGCCCCTGAGCCTGCATGTTTAGCTGCTCTATATGATGCCAGATCCTGAACAAAATATTCCTAGAAATTGCCAGCTCGGGATCGCGAACTTAGCTCAATAACGACTAACATCTTACAAGATTTCCTTAGTCTGAAGCAAATGAAAATATCTAAAGAAATATTCCAGAAACAAAAACACGTAAGCTGCTTGTAAGCTACTTGCAGAACATCCCAAAAATTTCAAGAAGAATTTGACTAAAACATCAGAAAACATTTTCGAACAACCTTTCTGAATCAAAACTCCAGCAAAGCATTACTTTCTCAAGAAAATGTCATAAACTCAACTTTGTGTGAAAAACTTCGAAAACATTTCTCAAACCTTTAAAACTCATACAAACATGCAAGAAGGAAATCAATATATGCTTTCAAAAGTGTAGCAAGAAAAAGAGTTTCCTTGCCTCAACTGCTGAACATAGCTAACAGAAATCCTCCAGTTTTGAATTACTTACAAACACGATCAAAATCCTTTGGAAAGAGTTTTGAAGCTCTGGTTGGCAGAGTGCTTTTTCCCACGGTACCCACCGCTTTAAAAATGGAAATCGTTGGAAGAAGTATGATAATGAGGGTGAAAGTACTTGGCACGTATATTTGTAGGCAAACTAAAAGCGTGAGCTCATTTTATCTTTAAAAGTATTTGCACCGACTGATTTAAAAATACCTTGGACCGTGCTTGATAGTGTTCGACCGGACAACTCCTGTGAATCGGTTCCTTGCCTAAAATGCAAAACAGCTCGGGCGAAAGCTGAATTGCTAAATGAACAAGGAATAAGGGTATTGAAATAGCAAATAAAACCCTTATAAAATTTAGATATACCACTGTGGATTTACGGATTTCAGGGCGTTACAACTCTACCCTCTTATAAAAATTTTTTCCTCGAAATTTACGTACTTAAACAGATTTGGGTATCGACTATGAAAATCTGGCTCAGCTTTCCAAGTTTCTTGTAGCGCCCCAAAATCCATAGGTCCACAATTGCTAGCCTTTTTATTTCAAAGGCTGTTTTGATAATTGAACATCCAGATTTCATTTCAAGCTAGTATTATCATCTAAGCTGATTTCTTTTTCTTCCAGCTTAGAAGCGACAACCCAGATGGTTTCTTGAAGGATTTCGCCCCAAGCACAATCCCGAGCTGGAGAAGTTTTTCTTTTAAATAAAATGCTTTTGATGGGAGATTTGGGTTTTTATAAAAATACAAATTTAAAATAGTAGTAGGGAGCTTTTATCAATTTTGCAAGGATTTGGTATGATAGCCATGCCTCATCATTGTATCTTCCACCTACGACAAATCATACTACCATATATGATAGCTACATGAGTTCAAGAGCTCATTTTGTTTACAAGAAAAATCTTTCGTTCTCTTTAAAAACCAAAAGCTCGCAGAGCTGTGCTTGAGAAGATGTCCAGCCAAGGCTATCAGCTCGTTGCGATTCTCAGTTGAGGCAAGTAAAAATTGATTCTTGCTGCATCTGGAAAACATATATTGTTTCGTTGTTTTATGTTGAGTGCTTGCCTGATGCGTGTTTCATTTCAGTTCAGTTCATGTTATGTCTAAGATATAGATTCACTGCCTTGATGCGTTAGTTTGGAGGAAACTCACCAGTTATCTTTTAGCAAGCAGTTGTGTTTTCAAAATACTGATTTGTACAGATTCAAGATAAGATAAGCCAAAAGAAGTTTCTTGTTTTCCCGTGTGCTGTAAAAGTTCTGGACATTGACTCTGAACAGATAGGCGACGCTGGTTTGATCGGGACTATGTTTTGATTTGATAAGCTGAGCCAGTTTTAGGGACTGACTGAGCTGGTTACAGTACCTTCGCTTCTAAGAAGATTTGGCCTATTTTCTTGTTAGAGTAGATGCCCAACTAGCCAACTTGTGGCGTGTGGGTTTTATTGACTCTTGTACAAACGATCTTTATATATGATATTCGCATTCTTTTATATGGCATTCTTCACTTTCATTATGTGTGTAATGATTATAATTGTGTTGAGTAAAGACCTAGATTACACTAA
>KQ986818.1:3640-16164 GCA_001598015.1 Dorcoceras hygrometricum
AAACGGGTCAAAGTGAGACGCCTATCATGTAGAGTCTCAATGACGTTTCGAGTCGTGAGGACTAATCGGTACAACCAAGACCTCGAACTTATCCACTCGACAAATGGTAACCACTTGGAAAGTGCGAAGGAGGGTAGTTCGATAGATCACCAGGTCACTATCTATCTGCATGCTCAGAACATCACAATGTTCCCTACCAATGAAACATGGTACTTCACATCGCAGATAATAGTCTCGAACTCGGGCGGCCTTATCCTCATTTTGACGGCCCAATCGACTAGGAACATGTTCAGAATACACAGCGACTATTAGATGTGTTTCATGATAGCCGTCATACCCACTATCACATCTAACATACGCTTTAGTGCATTCTAGGTCTTTACTCAACGCAATTGTAAATCATTACACACATAATGAAAGTAAAGAACGCCATATTAATAAGTGCGAATATCATATATAAAGATTGCTTCATACAAGAGTTTATAAACCCACACGCCACAAGTTGGCTAGTTGGGCATCTACTCTAACAATACGCTAATCGACCAGTTGTAAGAAAAAGCGCTAACACGTGTATATAAATGAATAGTACCAGTCGCAAGACTAATACCAGCTGGAATGAACAGTACTTGAAAACAAAGAAAGCAACTGCTGAACTATCACAATGGAATGCATCTGCTGGTGAACAGTGCATCTGCTGTTTTTGGGAAAACAATGCAACTGCTGAATTCTAACAAAGGAAATGCAGCTGCTAAATTTTACGATAACAATGCAGCTGCTGATCTCTAAAAAGGGAACGCAACTGCTGGTTTTAACAAGGAAAGATGCACCTGCTGATGAACAGTGCATCTGCTAGAATTTACGAAAGAAACTTGTAATATCAAAACAATGATCGCGCTACCAGCCGTCGCCTATTAAACCAGACTTTATACTGATTCAACTAGCAACTATAGATTACACAATCATCAAATCCCGATATCACAACAAACAGGAAGAACATTCGTAAACATTATAACAATGCAGCTGCTGGATCTAAATTAGGAGATACAGCTGCTGGAACATAACTCGAAATTTGTAACATCAAAACAACTACGCCATCAGCCGTTGCCTATCAAACCATACTTTATAATGATTCGACCAGCATCTACCGATTACACAGTTATCAAATTCTGATGTTACAACTACTGCGAGAAGAACATTCATAACATTTCTGGAATTGAATTCGAATCCTCAGTATATTTAAAACATCATAAACTTTCTGGAAATCATACTGGAAGCATCATAAACATCAAAAACATCATTTTCGAACCCATATTTCTTTCCTTTTCATGTCTAAATCATTTCAAACATGAACTTTAAACATAACTTAAACATACAGGCAAGCAGATCCATAAAGGGATTAGTGGCAAGCTACTTGTGAAATCAAGCATGACACACCTCTAAAATTTAGTAAAATTCCCTTCATATCATTTTAATTTGTAAAACACCAAACCTTCTCCTAAAGAAAGCATTTCACCTCCTTAAAACATTTTCCAATCGATTTAAAATCCAGCTCGTGCATCGCTCGTTGGAGTTGTCTACTGGTACCAGCCGCAGCGCATTTTACCTGCTAACCTCAATAAATCAGCAGATATACAACATTTAAAATTGCCAATTTGGCCCATAAAATCAATAAAATGCATAAATGTGGTCCTATGGATTTTGGGGCGTTACACCTTCTCTCCCTGGGGTTCCTCATTAGCTTTTTCAAGGTTCCCCTCTCCACCTATGTCTTGATGTAGCTGCTCCAAGTACAGCGGTTGGGGGCCGGGCACGTTTTACCTCTCACACAAGGGAGACCTCGGGTTCATTGGGGGGAACCCGAGCTCTCACAAGGGATGGATGAGCCGATTATTCTTTGTTAAGCATGCAGGGAGGAGGAGGAACCCTTGGAAATGCAATATGTCTTGGAGGGACCACGTGTATACACTGTGAGCACGAAATGCTCTAATGCTCCTGAGCTGGTTAAGGAGGACCTTCTGTGCCAATTCGGGTTCAGTCGGAAAGGGGTCAAGCTGGTCGGGGACTTAGGTATCACCACGTCTTTCTTTAGTCGCGTCGTCCTTTATCAAATCAGAGCGGCTACCTAACCCATTTCTTTCTTTGAAGCTGATAAGGTGGGAAAAGAGGCTATGATGATGTCCCTGAAGGGGCTCCAGGAGCAAGGTGAGGCTCCTCGGTGTTGCCCCCTCTCCGAGCTCCAAGAAAGGGAAGAGGAAGGTCCTCCCATCTGGGGAGAAGGAGGCCCGATGCCAAAAGAATAAGAGGCCTTGACCCTCGAGGAACGACCACTTGTAAATCCCGAGGCACCATTGATCAAGGCGTGGGCGGTGCCGGAGGCTAGACCGAGCCAACCCAGGGCCTTGAATTTGTCTGAAGTCTCGTTTGTGGCCTCCCCCTCCGATTCTATTGCGACGGAGCTTCTCTGCCACCTTGTCCCCAACAATCAATCGTCTTACCCCCTCTCGTCCCACCATACATTGGATGAGGTGCTCGGGCATCAAGAATGGCCACTACAGCAGCTTGAGGGGCTGTGGACGACAAGGGACGAGGATAAAATGGCACTCGAGGCCGAGAATAAGGCACTGGAAGTCGAACTGGGTGACGTGAGGGCCCGAGCTGATGGATAGAAAAAAGAGTCTTCGCTCCGAGGTGGAGCGCTTGATGGGCAGGGCCGAGGATGCATGGAATCTCGGGAAAGATAAGTTCCTCGCATACTCAGAGTTCGACGATCTATGCTCGTAGAAGGCTTCCGTCTTCTTTGAGTGCGGTTTCAAAGGCTGCTTGGCCCAATTTAGGACTAACGGCTACTCTGAGGAGGAGCACCCAACTTCGTTCCTCAACGTTGTCAAGGCCTTGGAGGATATGCCCGAAGAGGGAGAGGCAACCGACGAGGATGCCTCGGGAGATGATGCCTTCCCCAAAGACTCTCCACCTCCGATTGTATTTAGTTTCCATGTATTTTGTAAAATTTTGATGAAGAATAAAGTTTAACTTTTGCAATGCTTCCTATTCTCAGGTTGTTTACTCATAAGAATAATAACTTAAAAAATATGCAAATAAGACGACTTACCGTCTAGTGCTCGGGAAAATATATTACAATGGTCTTCGCCAAATATTATAAGACATAGAAGGGAGACATTACTCTTTAGTTTAATCGAGCAGGTCGGGTTTGCACGCTCGGGTGGGGCTGCCACCTGAGGAGGTGCCAATGAGAATTGGACTTTAAGTTGTCGAGCGGATCAGGCTTATGTTCTCGGGTGGGACTTCCACTCGAGAAGGTGCCAATAAGAATTGGGCTTTAAGTTGTCGAGCGAATCGGCCTTACATGCTCGGGTGGGACCACCACTCGAGGAGGTGAAAATGATAATTGGGCTTTAAGTTGTCGAGCGGATCGGGCTTATGTGCTCGGGTGGAGCTGCCACACGAGGAGTTGCCAATGAGAATTGGGCTTTAAATTGTCAAGATGTACTCGGATGGGGCTGCCACCTGAGGATTTGTCAATGAGAATTGGGCTTGAAGTTTCCGAACTGATCGGGCTTATGTGCTCGGGTGGGGCTGTCACCCGAGGAGGTGCCAATGAGAATTGGGCTTTCAGTTGTCGAGCGGATTGGGTTTATGTGCTCGGGTGGGGGCTGCCACCCGAGGAGTTTTTAGGAAGAATACTGAGTTGAGAGGAAAAATCTTTCATTCCATAAGATAATATTTACAAGCGGTAATAAAATAAGGCCTAGGCATACTACTTACAAACAACAATGAAATAAGGCCTAGGCATAAGACTTACAAGTGATAAGATAAGGCCTAGGATAATACTTTCGGAGATGAATAATGTTTCAAGGCATGCGTCCTCTCTTTCCTTGCGCGTCTTCCAGGTAGTAGGCCGCGACTTCAGCTCTCTCGACCACTTTATATGGCCCTTCGTACTTTGGATCTAGCTTTCCTCTATCTCCCTGATATTGTATCCTCCTCCAGACAAGGTCTCCCAGTTCATACTTCCGAGGCCGAACTCTTCTGTTGTATGCCTGCGCCATTATTATTTGATATGCCGAGAGACGTACCGTAGCTCGGGCTCTTCTTTCATAGGAGATGGTCCAACTCGAGGCTTCGTATCTCATACTCCGTGTATTCCGTGACTCGGAGGTTATCCTGGCCGATTTTTGTGGGTAAAAGGGCTTCAGCTCCTTAAACCATGCAATATGTTGTTACCCTAGTACCTGCTCGAGTCGTCGTCTGATAAGCCCAGAGCACACTTGGTAGTTCATCCACCCATATTCCCCTGGCCGAATCCAGCCACGCCTTGAGAGCTTGTACTATGACCCGATTGGTGACCTCTACTTGCCCGTTGCTATGAGGATAAGCCACCAAAGTGAAGACTTGCTCAATCTTCATCTCTTTACATCAGGCCCAAACTCTTGGTCCGCAAAATTGTCTCCCATTGTCTGAGATAAGCCTTCGGGTTATTCCAAAGTGGCAAACAATGCTCTTCAAAGAAACTTCAGCACCTCTGCCTCAAATATTTTTGCCAAGGGTTCGGCCTCAACCCATTTGGAGAAGTAGTCCACGGCGACTAATAAGAACTTCCTCTGCCCGCTTGCAAGTGGAAAAGGTCCCACTATATCCATACCCCATTTGTCAAATGGTCATGAGGAGATGACAGTTTTCATGGGCTCGGCAGGCTGCTTCTACAAGCTGGCAAGTTTTTGGCAGAATTGGCAAGATCGGACGAGAGCGGTAGAGTACTGCTGCATAGTAGGCCAAAAGAATCCTGCGAGAAGTGCTTTTCGGGCCAGTGCTATGGCCCTTAAGTGATTTCCATAGCACCCTTCCTGAATTTCCCTCAATACATACCTGGCATCATCGGGACCCAACACTTCAATAGCGGCCATGAGAAAGAACTCTTATATAGCTTTCCATCCAACATCACAAAGTGCAGGGCTCGATGCTTGATCTCCCGAGCTCGTTGAGAATCCTCAGGCACGACCCTTCGGAGGATGTACTCAAAGATGTCATGTCACCTGTCTGAGGTAGGAAATCCTTCGTGATTCTACTCCACCTGATACACATGTGATAGTAGTTCCTTCCCCTGCACTTCCTTTCCTGAGGGTGGAGAAAGAGAGCTGGCCATACGCTTGAGTCTGTTCGCCTTTTCATTATTTTCCTGAGGTATCTTCTCCAGAATGATTTCCGAAAAGGATTCTGTCAATATGCTCAAGGCCTCTGCATTTTTTATCATCTTTTCGTTCTTTATCTCGAATATACCATTACTCTGCTGAACCACCAACTGGGAATCTGAGTGGAGCACCACCCGAGCTGTAACGCCCCAAAATCCATAGGACCACATTTATGGATTTTATTGATCTCATGTGCCAAATTGGCAATTTTAAATGTTATGTATTTGCTGATTCATTGATTTCAGAACATAAGATGCGTTGCGGTTGGTTTCAGCAGATGACTCCAAAGAGTGATGCACGAGCTGGTTTTAAATTGATTTAAAAATATTTTAAGGAGGACAAATGATTTCTTTTGAAAAAGGTTTGGTGTTTTACAAATTAAAATGATATGAAGGGAATTTTACTAAATTTTATAAGTGTGTCATGCTTGATTTCACAAGTAGCTTGCCACTAATCCCTTTCATATAAAAACCTGTTTTCAAAATAAGATCTTTATCATTTGCAAAGAAAAATCTTGAGGTGTTCTTCAAAATATTTCCAGAAGAGTTCGTGCGTTGCTTAAAGAGAAGATTTCTGCAGGAATCGGTTGCTGTTGCAAAGCTTTGTTTAAGGCAAGTAAAAACTAATTTTTGACTCACCATTTGAAGCATATATTGTTGTTTCTGAGTCTTTTGCTTGTATGGGTAACGGTATGTTTAAAGTTCATGTTTTAAATGATTTAGACATGAAAAGGAAGGAAAGATGGGTTCGAAAATAATGTTTTTATGCTTCCAAATGTTTTCCAGAAAGATTATGATGTTTTAAAAGTACTGAAAATTCGAGTTTATTCCCAGAATGTTTATGAATGTTCTTCCTTACAGTAATTATAATATCAGAATTTGATAACGATGAAATAGGTAGTTGCTAGTTGAATCATTATAAAGTATGGTTTGATAGACAACGGCTGATAGCATAGTTGTTGTTTTGATGTTATAATATAAAGCCAAATTTCAGCAGCTGTGTTGTTTTCATAAATTCCAGTAGATGCACTGTTCACCAGCAGATGCATTTCGTTGTTAAATTCAGCAGTTGCGTTGTTTTCGTAAAACCAGCAGAGGTACTGTTCATTGCAGCTGGTATTAGTCTTGCGACTCTTACTGTTCATTGCAGCTGGTATTAGTCTTGCGACTGGTACTGTTCATTGCAGCTGGTATTAGTCTTGCGACTGGTACTGTTCATTGCAGCTGGTATTAGTCTTGCGACTGGTACTATTCATTGCAGCTGATATTAGTCTATTTGTGACTGGTACTGTTCATTGCGTCTGGTTTTATAGATGTTAGCGCCTTTTCTTGCGACTGGTTGTTTAACGTTTTTCCTTACGGCTGGTTGATGCGCTAACGACGTCGTTCCCTTAAGTTACAAAATGTCAGCAGATAGTCTTATGTCATCATATTTGTTACTTATTTCAACGACATCGTTTCAATAAATAATTGTTCCTAGTAAAAGATCTTGCAGCTGGTTCCTATTCTTGCGACTGGTTTCTCTTCCGATTGGTCTCATATCAATGTTACGTTTTCAAAGTCAAAATCGATACTCAGTAAAGTTTTGAAAATATAAGCGAGAGTTTTAAATGATGGAACCCGAGGATTTTAAGAGAGAAAGTTTTACGAAAGGATGTTAATGGAACAAAGTTTATTTTAAGATTATGGCATAGATAGTTGACGGTCACCAAGGAGAAGGGTGAGCACTTGTCTAGATGTCGACTGCCCTTTCATGTGAGCTATATGCTAAAACTGATATCGGAAGTCATTTTGATCAAAGTGCAACACGGACCATGAGGAGCTTATATGCCATAAATCTAAAGAAAAGATATTGATGTTGAGATTTGGGTTATTATCCCCTGTCTCCAAGTTTATGAAACGTTTATGTATGTTCATATGTCTGTCTGCGTTAAATGAAACTGTTATTATTCAGATTTTACTTGCTGAGCCCCTAGGCTCATTAGCTTTTAAAATGGTGCAGGTATGACAGCTGAGGAGCGAACAGGAGATGAAAGCTGATAGCAGCTGCTGGGTGTTGTGTTTATCCAAGGCCTACGTTTTCCGTGTCTCAGTTGTATCGTTTTGATTTAGAATGTACTGTATTGGATCAGTTGCAACGGTTGTATATTTACATAGAATAACAGCTGTTGTAAATCGTAATTGCAATTATCAATGAAAACTGTTTTCCGCAAATATTTCAGTAGTTGGCGCGCAAATAAGTATCTGCTAGTCTTTGAGTTGTCTTGTGTTTCGATTTCTTTTAAGTTATAAGAAATACAGCTTATAACAAATTATCTTTTAGCCTTCTTTTGTTTCGAAAATTTTAAATTTGCTCCCCAATTCATGATTCCCGTGGGTTAGGGCGTCACAACATGGTATCAGAGCGACGTTCCTGAGATAAACACACGCACCATCAGCTGGATCAAAGTTCATCGTCTGTTCCTCTAAGTTGTGAGTTTATTTTCAAGAGCATTGTCTTTAAATTATTTAGCATGTTCTGATATATGTATGTGGTGGATTACGGGCTATAGAATATAGAATGGCAGAAAGAGGAAGAACTAGACGAAGTATTCATTTAGAAGAAACGGATAGCAATAATAATGCTAATATCACACAACTGTTAAGACTGCTGGTAGAACAAAATAACAGAGGCAATGACCAATCTTCCAGCAGCAGGGGACCTAGTAATGACGATCCCCAAGAGAAGTTCAGACGATAGAAACCTAAGGAATTCAGTGGTACTACTGATCCACTAGTGGCAGAGAGCTGGATTAAATCCATGGAGGTTATCTTCGAATATCTCCAAATGTCTGATTTAGATAGGTCAAGGTGCGCTATCTACATGTTAAGGAAATATGCGATGATTTGGTGGGAAGGAGCCAAGTTGTCTGTGGATCTGCTGAATCTCACATGGGCAGATTTCAACAAGTATTCTATGAACAATACTTCACGGCTGGAAAGAGGTCTGAATTGAAGAGGGAATTTTTGACCCTCAAACAAGGGAGTTTAACCGTACATGAGTATGTGCGGAAGTTTGAAAGAGGGTGCTATTTGGTGCTCTGATAGGAAGTGACCCAGAAGAGATATTGAGTAACTTTGTAGAAGGATTAAAGTCGATGTTCAAAATGAATGTCAGGTTATCTGTGTCAAGAACTTATAGAGAAGCAGTGGATAGAGCCCTGCAAATTGAAAGAGATTGGAAAGATGTTGATGAAGAAAGGCAGCAGAAGCGACAAGCCTTTCAGCAGAAGGACCAGAGGCCGTTCAAAAAGCAGAATAAGAACCAGCAGAGGCCTCAAGAGCAAAAGCCTCTATTGATCCAACCTATTAGCGCTGTTCCTGACGGTAATAATTAGAACAGAATGTCCTAAGTGCCATAAGAATCATCTGGGGCAATGCAGACTTGGACAAAACGTCTGCTATAAATGTGGAATGCCCGGACATATTTTGAAAAATTGTCCAAAGCTCAAGTAACTGGTGACCAGCAGAGCCTTTGTCATGACAGCTGAACAAGCTCAACCAGACTCGACAGTAGTCACAGGTGAAATTTCGATAGATGGATTTCCTTCTCTGGATTTAATAGATTCAGGAGCTACACATTCATTTATTGCTGCTGAGTTTGTTAAGAAATTGCCTATCCAGCCAGAGCAAATATTGATAGGTTATTGTGTGTCGGTACCATCAGGGGAAAAGCTGGTATCACACGAACTGTTTAGGAGTTAGAACTTAAACTTCAAGGGCATCAGATTACTGCTGATATAATCGTATTACCAATGCCAGAATTTGATATGATTTTGGGAATAGATTGGCTAACTAAGTATGGGGTAGTAATTGACTTTAAACTACGAACAGTAGTTGTTAACCCACCAAGAAAAGAGTCATTCCAGTTTTTATCCAAAAATGTTAGTAAAGTCCCTTCAATTATATCCTCCTTGGTAGCAGCTGATAGACCCCAGCTTCCAGACGTGGAGATAGTAAATGAGTTTCCTGAGATTTTTCCAGAAGATATCCAGGGATTACCACCAGATAGGGAGTTAGAGTTTTCAATTGATCTAATTCCAGGAGCTGCTCCAGTATCTAGACCACCTTACCGATTAGCTCCATAAGAAATGAAATAACTGAAAGAACAGATACAAGATCTATTGGATAAGGGGTTTATTAGACCAAGTAATTCCCCTTGGTGAGCCCCTGTTTTATTTGTTAAGAAAAAGGATGGGAGTATTAGGTTATGTATAGATTACCGGGAGTTTAATAAATTGACAATTAAGAATAAGTATCCATTACCCAGGATAGAAGATCTGTTTGACCAGTTGAGGGTCAGTAGTGTTTTCTAAGATCGAATTGAGGTCTGGATACTATCAATTAAAGATTAAGGCATCTGATGTTTATAAGACAGCCTTTAGAACTAGGTATGGTCATTATGAGTTTCTAGTTATGCCTTTTGGACTTACGAATGCTCCATCAGCTTTTATGGATTTAATGAATAGGGTCTTACAACCATTTTTGGACCAGTTTGTAGTTGTATTCATTGATGATATCTTAGTATATTCTAAGACCAGACGTGAGCATGTCCAACATTTAAGAATCGTTCTCCAGATTTTGAAAGATAAGCAGTTGTTTGCTAAGTTTAGCAAATGTGACTTTTGGATGGATAAAGTATCGTTCTTAGGCCATATAATTTCTAAGGATGGAATAGAAGTTGACCCAGCTAAAGTAGAAGCTGTTCGCGACTGGCCAACACCTAAGAATGTTGCAGAGATAAGGAGTTTCTTGGGTTTAGCTGGAACGCAGGTGAAATATAACTGGACAGTTGAATGTCAAAACAGTTTTGACAAACTGAAGCAAGCATTGATTGAAGCACCTGTATTGACGATGCCAACTGATGAAGGAAAATTTGTAATTTATACCGATGCATCAAAGTTGGGACTAGGAGCTGTGTTGATGCAGGATCGTAAAGTCATATCATACGCATCTAGACAGCTGAAGGATCACGAAAAGAATTACCCAATGCATGACTTAGAACTGGCAGCTGTTGTATTTGCCCTTAAGATATGGAGGCGTTACCTATATGGGGAGAAGTGTGAGATATTTACAGATCACAAAAGCTTGAAATACTTCTTTACCCAAAAAGAATTGAACATGTGGTAGAGGCGATGGTTGGAGCTGGTTAAAGATTACGATTGTACTATCAGTTATCATCCAGGTAAAGCAAACGTGGTAGCTGATGCTCTAAGCAGGAAATCAGTAGGACTTGCACAGCTGAATGTCCAGAAGCCATTGACAGCTGATATTGAAAGGTTTGGACTCAAGATAATGTCCAGCAACAGTAGTAATATGATTTTAGCAGACCTCTCCGTAAGATCAAATCTGTTAGACCAAATTCGAAAAGGTCAGATGCAAGATGAACAATTGAAGAAATGGGTTAAGCAAGATAAAGAATGAGGCAGTAGTATCTATTTTTCAGAAGATGGAATTGTTAGGTATTTGGGCAGAATTTGGGTACCCCAAGTAAAATATATAAGAGCTGAACTTTTGAAGTAAGCGCATACAGCTCCATATTCAGTACATCCAGGAAGTACGAAAATGTACAGGGACCTCCAGCAGTTGTATTGGTGGCCAGGAATGAAGAGAGATGTTGCCAAGTTTGTAGCTGAATGCTTGACATGTCAGCTGGTGAAAGTCGAACACCAGCGACCAGCTGGACCTCCAGCAGTTGTATTGGTGGCCAGGAATGAAGAGAGATGTTGCCAAGTTTGTAGCTGAATGCTTGACATGTCAGCTGGTGAAAGTCGAACACCAGCGACCAGCTGGATTATTGAAACCACTGCCTATTCCAGAATGGAAGTGGGAATGTATAGCGATGGATTTTGCGACTGGATTACCAAGGACAGCTCAAGGATATAACTCCATCTGGGTTATAATTGATAGACTCACTAAGTCTGCTCATTTCTTACCAGTTAAAACAACATACGAGGTGAGCAGATACGCATAATTGTATGTTAAGGAAATAGTGAGACTACATGGAGTTTCAGTTTCTATGGTATCAGACAGAGATCCTAAATTTACATCAGCTTTTGGGAAAAGTTTGCATAAAGCTATGGGTACAAAGCTAACATTCAGTACTGCGTTTCACCCACAGACTGATGGACATTCAGAAAAGGTGATCCAGATTTTAGAAGACTTGCTCAGAGCTTGTATTGTGGATTTTTCAGAAAGCTGGGATTCGAAATTGCCACTGGTAGAGTTTGCCTACAATAACAGTTTCCAAGCTTCGATTCAAATGGCTCCATATGAAGCTCTCTATGGCAGAAAGTGTAGAACACCACTTCATTGGGATGAAGTTGGTGAAAGAGCTGGTTTGGGACCAGATATTGTGGAACAAACAGCAGCAGCTGTTAGAAAAATAAGAGAAAGAATGAAAACTGCTCAAAGTCGACAGAAACGTTATGCAGATAATCGAAGAAGGGAACTGAATTTTGAGATAGGTGATCACGTATTTTTGAGAATAGCTCCAATGAAAAGAGTTATGCGTTTTGGAAAGAAAGGGAAACTGAGTCCAAGGTATATTGGACCATATGAGATTTTGGAAAAGATAGGAATATTAGCCTATCGTTTAGCACTGCCACCGCAACTGGCAGCAGTACACAATGTTTTTCATGTATCAGCTTTGAGGAAATATGTTCCCAACCCTTCGCATGTATTAAGTCATGAACCAATCCAGTTAACACCGAATTTAAGTTATGAAGAGCGACCAGAAAGAATTCTCCTCCGAAAAATTAGAAGATTAAGAAACCGTAGTATTCCTATGGTTAAGATACAATGGTCTAATCAGTCGGAGCGAGAAGCAATTGGGAAACAGAAGCTGATATGCTAAGTCTTTACCCACATTTATTTGGTACGTAAATTTCGAGGACGAAATTTCAATAAGGAGGGTAGATTTGTAACGCCCCAAAATCCATAGGACCACATTTATGCATTTTATTGATCTCATGGGCCAAATTGGCAATTTTAAATGTTATGTATTTGCTGATTCATTGATTTCAGAACCTAAGATGCGTTGCGGCTGGTTTCAGTAGATGACTCCAAAGAGTGATGCACGAGCTGGTTTTAGTTGATTTAAAAATATTTTAAGGAGGTACAAATGATTTCTTTTGAAAAAGGTTTGGTGTTTTACAATTAAAATGATATGAAGGAAGTTTACTAAATTTTATAAGTGTGTCATGCTTGATTTCACAGTAGCTTGCACTAATCCTTTCCTATATAAACCTAGTTTTCTAAAATAAGAATCTTATCTATT
>KQ986818.1:16431-34627 GCA_001598015.1 Dorcoceras hygrometricum
TGAAGATTCGAGTTTATTCCCAGAATGTTTATGAATGTTCTTCCTTACAGTAATTATAATATCAAAATTTGATAACGATGAAATCGGTAGTTGTTAGTTTAATCATTATAAAGTATGGTTTGATAGGCAACGGCTGATAGCATAGTTGTTGTTTTGATGTTATAATATAAAGCCAAATTTCAGCAGCTGTGTTGTTTTCATAAATTCCAGTAGATGCACTGTTCACAAGCAGATGCATTTCGTTGTTAAATTCATCAGTTGCATTGTTTTCGTAAAACCAGCAGAGGTACTGTTCATTGCAGCTGGTATTAGTCTTGCGACTGGTACTGTTCATTGCAGCCGGTATTAGTCTTGCGACTGGTACTGTTCATTGCAGCTGGTATTAGTCTATTTGAGACTGGTACTATTCATTGCGTCTGGTTTTATAGATGTTAGCGCTTTTTCTTGCTACTGGTTGTTTAACGTTTTCCTTACGGCTGGTTGATGCGCTAACGACGTCGTTCCCTTAAGTTACAAAATGTCAGCAGATAGTCTTATGTCATCATATTTGTTACTTATTTCAACGACATCGTTTCAATAAATACAATTGTTCCTAGTAAAAGATCTTGCAGCTGGTTCCTATCTTGCAGCTGGTTCCTATTCTTTGCGACTAGTTTCTCTTCCGACTGGTCTTATATCAATGTTACGTTTTCAAAGTCGAACTCGATACTCAGTAAAGTTTTGAAAATGGAAGCGAGAGTTTTAAATGATGGAACCCGAGGATTTTAAGAGAGAAAGTTTTACGAAAGGATGTTAATGGAACAAAGTTTATTTTAAGATTATGGCATAGATAGTTGACGGTCACCAAGGAGAAGGGTGAGCAGTTGTCTAGATGTCGACTGCCCTTTCATATGAGCTATATGCTAAAACTGATATCGGAAGTCATTTTGATCAAAGTGCAACACGGACCATGAGGAGCTTATATGCCATAAATCTAAAGAAAAGATATTGATGTTGAGATTTGGGTTATTATCCCCTGTCTCCAAGTTTATGAAACGTTTATGTATGTTAAGATGTCTGCCTACGTTAAATGAATTATTATTCAGATTTTACTTGCTGAGCCCCTAGGCTCATTAGCTTTTAAAATGGTGCAGGTATGACAGCTGAGGAGCGAACATGAGATGAAAGCTGATAGCAGCTGCTGGGTGTTGTGTTTATCCAAGGCCTACGTTTTCCGTGTCTCAGTTGTATCGTTTTGATTTAGAATGTACTGTATTGGATCAGTTGCAACGGTTGTATATTTACATAGAATAACAGCTGTTGTAAATCGCAATTGCAATTATCAATGAAAACTATTTTACGCAACTATTTCAGTAGTTGACGCGCAAATAAGTATCTGCTAGTCTTTGAGTTGTCTTGTGTTTCGATTTATTTTAAGTTATAAGAAATACAGCTTATAACAAATTATCTTTTAGCCTTCTTTTGTTTCGAAAATTTTAAATTGCTCCCCAATTCGTGATTCCCGTGGGTTAGGGCGTCACACGAGCTATCCTCATATTCTTGGCAGATCGGAGAGCAGGACCTCATACTTTGCTTCATTATTGGAGGCCATGAAATCGAGGGCAACCACCAGACTTGCCTCTTCCCCCATGGGGATACCATTACTACCCTTACGCCGCTTCTAGATGAACAAGAATACCCGCCCACATAGACCTTCCACCTTTATTCTTGCTCGAGGTGCACTGTCTCCGCCAAGAAGTCTGCTAAGGCTTGTGCTTTTATTGTTGTCCGAGTCTTGAACTGGATATCATACTCATGAGCTCAGTGACCCACTTGACAAGTCTTCCTAAAGCATCGGTATGGTAGACGATTTGTCCTAGCGTGCTGTTGGTAAGCACAATAATAGGATGAGATAGGAAGTAAGGCCTGAGGCGTCGAGCTATAATGACCAAGGCCAGAGCCAGCTTTTCTTGTGTGGTGTAATTTCGGCCCTCTTAAGAGCATGGCTCAAAAAATACGTAGGTTGATGAACTTGTCCTTCCTCCCGGACTAGAACCGAGCTGGAAGCCTGTGGGGTGACGGCGAGATACACATACAATGCTTCTTTGAGCTCGGGCTTATTGAGAATCGGCAACCTCTTGAGATATTTATTCAACTCCTGAAAAGCCTTCTCGCTCTGTTCATTCCATTCGAAATCCTTCGCCTTGTGGAGTATCTTGAAGAAAGAGAGGCTTCGGTCAGCCAATATGGAGATAAATTGTGACAGTGCAGCGATCCTAACTGTTAATCTTTGGACCTCCTGGATGTTTCCGGGGGGCACATCGAGGCAAGGGCTCGTACATTCTCTGGGTTAGCCTCGATCCCCTGACGAGTGACCATATATCCCAAGAATTTTCCTGTCCGAGCTCCAAACACACACTTGTTAGGGTTCAACTTGATATGATAATCCCGAAGCGTGCGGAAAGTTTCCTACACGTCAGATATGAAATTCTTGTCCACATGAGACTTCACCAAGATATCATCTACGTACACCTCAATGTTCCTTTTGATATGGTTTCTGAACACCTTATCCATCAGCCTTTGATAAGTTTCCATCGCATTTTTAAGTCCGAAAGGCATGACGTAGCAGAATGTCCTATCCACTGTAATGACACTGACCTTGCGCTAATATTCCTCTGCTAATGGAATCTGATGATAGCCCTTATAGGCATCCAGAAAACTGAGCAAATCGTGACCTGAGGTGGAATTGACGAGTTGATGAATCCTAGAGAGTGGGTAGCAGTCCTTGGGTAGGCCTTGTTTAAGTATCGGAAGTCCACACACATCCGCCATTTTCCTGTAGCCTTAGGTACTAGTACCACATTAGATAACCAAGTAAGAAAGTGTACCTCTCTTACGTGCCCGGCCTGCAGCAACTCACCGACTTAGCTCCTGATACTGCGCCCTTCTCAGGGCCGAAGTGTCTCCTCTTCTGAATAACTGATCGGGAGTTCGGGAAGGCATTCAGCTTGTGCTCCTCGCGCCTGACCCTTTCAGGTCGGAAGGGGATTAGGAAAATACATCATTGTTTCTCTCCAGGAATTGAATCAGTTGCGCCCGCAAACCTTCCGAGATAGATTTGGTGATCTACACGGCCCCTGCTGGGGGAATGAGAACCACTCCCTCCTCCTCATCCTCGATCGTCAACTGGAAATCCTCCTTGACCATGTTTACACTCCTGTACTCCCGAGCCTACGGATAGTCATGAGAGCGGGCCTTAGCCGCCTTCTACTCAACCCTAAATTCCTCCACATAACACTTCCTCGCCACCTTCCAATCTTCTAGTACTTCTCCTACCGCATCTCCCATCGGAAACTTTATCTTTTGGTGCAAGGTCGAGGCCACGGCCATGAAGACTGCCATGGCTGGCCTTCCCAGGATGACATTGTAGGAAGATGGTGCGTATACCACCGTGAACTTGATGACTCTGGTCTTCCTCTTCTTTCCCTAATCAAAGCGAAAGAGGCAGCTGAATGACCCCCACTGGTTGCAAGGAGTGGCCCGTGAATCCGAACAGCAGTGTTTGCACAAGCTCCATGCGGTACTCGCTTAGATCCATTTGGTCCACAACCCCCTTAAAAATTACATTGACCGAGGAATCAACAAAGATACGGTCCACTTCATAATTTGCAATCATTGCCTGTATGACTGGGGAGCATCGTTATGCGTTTCAACATCCGCCAGCAAGTCCTTGGGGCCGAATGAGAGGGTTGGCCCTGAGTGCTTCTTCTCTACCTCCATGGCTTCCATCTGACGAAATCGTGCCTTCCTCGCCCGATTAGAGTCCCCGTTAGTTGGTCCTCCTGATATCATTTGGATGAAGCCCCATGGCTAGGGAGATTGCTGCTCCCCTCGGGGAGGGTTCTGATCCTGATTCTAAGGTGTTCTCTCCCGCCCAGAGGCCCTCTTATCCTGTCGCCAACTCTCTCCTACTCGAGGACTCTTCTCCTTCCGAGGCGGTCCATCCCCTACTAGCGCTGCTCGTACATCGGGATTATTCTGGCTGATGCGATCCAACTCGTTATCCATGTGTCGACACTCCGAGGTGGTGTAACCGTAATCTCTGTGAAAATCACAAAAATTCTCGGACTTAGGATTTCTCAGGGCCTTGCCGCTCCCCCGAGGTCGTTGCTCTATCTTTCGTTTATCACAGATCTCCAGAGCTCGAGCCTTACTTACTTTGAGTGGCATTCGAGCGGCAAACTGTCCCAACAGCAAAGGAGGTTCCTGCCTAGCAAGCCTCGACGGAGCTCTTTCTGTCCAAAATTCTTGACCGATCGAGATGGTCGTTTCTGTTCATTCCTCCTTGTGGGCTGTATCTCCTCCATATTGACATATTTTTCTGCTTTAGTGAGGAGTTCGTCGAACTTCTTCGGGGGCTTTTTGACCAGGGAGCTGAAGAAATTACCCCATGTAAACCACCTGATCCGGCCGCCCCTGGCTGGAGCCTCGCCGGCTGGACCACCCCCAAGTCCAGTCGGTCCCAACTGGACCAGCCACGGCTCGAACCATGAACCACATGGTTCGGTCGAAGCCTCACACTAGCGACGTGCGTCACTCTTCGCGTGGATGCCCGAGCAGCCATGGTTCGACCAACATCTGGCCCCAATATCTACCTCCATGGACCACCTCTAGCCATCCCTTGGACGACCAAGACCATACTCAAGCCCCCTAGAACAGTGTGACGCCCATACCCATGGAAGTCACAGAATCGAAGAAAACAAAATAAAAGAGAAATAGAGGGCTGAAATGATAAATGGAACAAGCTGTATTGCCTTGCTCAAATAAAAAAAAAATCGAAATAATAACCGTTGGCGCCAAGAAAATAAAATCAGATTTCATTACAATTTCGAAGTACAAAATGCGAAGTCGAGATATTACAACTACTAAACTCTATTTGAATTCATCTTTGTTGTAACAGATCTCAATATAGATTTGACTAAGATCAAAGACAACAAAAACAACAATTACAAAATAAACGTCTCGGAAACGCAGGCCTTTGATAAACACTCACACGCCGCTACTGGTTCACACTCCACCACCGGCGCGGACTCACCTGCACCAAGAAAGCTAGTGAGCCTAGGGGCTCAGCAGGCAAAACTAGGAGTAACAAAACACCATATGCAGGCGCAATACATAAGACATCATAGTTTAATGGAAGGCATTAAAATATCGTTCATCGTAAACATCTGTTCCGGGAATAAAATTAGATCCCAGTGTTATCCTTTTCATTAGACTTATGGATCAGAAGCTCTACTTAGGTCCCGTTGCACTCGATCGAATGACTACTGATATCACTTACTATATGGTGAAATCTCACCCAATATGAAGGGGCAACCGACAAGCTCGTTTGCTGCTCACCCTTCCAATATGGACCGTCTGTTATCTTTGCCATAAATCGTAAAATCTGAACAATTTCTTCCTTTAAAAAACTTCTGGTAAACTCAGATCTTAACATCGGGGTTCACTTTATTTTAAAACTCATTTTTCCATAAAAAATTTTCTTCACTGAGCATACAGCTGAATAGAAAAACAGACGTTGGGAAGAAACAATTCAGACTTTGGTTGGTCAACTCAGATGTCAACGCAACTTAAACAAGGACTTTCAGATGTTGAACAAAACAACGGCTGAATACAACTAGTGCAACAGCTGACGACGAAATAATGCAACAGCTGAAAACCAACAGCTGATGAAAACAACGCAACAGCTGAACACAAATGAACAGTACCTAGCTGACAAAAGCTGAACAAAAATGAACAGTACCTAGCTGACAACAGCTGAACACAAATGAACAGTACCTAGCTGACAACAGCTGAACACAAATGAACAGTACCTAGCTGACAACAGCTGAAATGGAAACTACTGGCTTAAATATGAAATGCAGCCGTGGATATATGAAACCAAAATCTGACTATATCTTAGTGTTGTAAACATCAAAACGATAGCTACACTACCATCTGTTGCCTATCAAACCAGACTTTATACTGATTCGACTAACAACATCCGATTACATAGCGTCAAATTCAAATGTTACCAATCACCAGAAGAAGAATGTCGAACTTTTACGATGGACTGGAATCTGAAATGCTCAGTGGGTTAAATCAACATCTACCACATCAACTTCATAAAACGCACTTTTTTAGTTTCAAACAGAAACCATCTGTGAACCCGAATATCAAACATACACTTCAATATCAGCAGAACATGAACAAAGGCTGATGTTAAACATAACTTAGGCAAGGAATCATGAAACGAAAAAGAACAATACATATGCTTTCATGGCATAGCAAGAATCAGATTTACTTGCCTCAATAAGAAGAAATCACGAAATGCAGCAGGTCTCACAGAGAGTCTTCTCGAGCACTTCGATGAGCTTTCTATTTTGTTTTATGCAAAAATGAGTATTTTCTTGCAAGGAAATGAACTTATGGTTCACAAGGACCATCGATATGGGAGTCTGATTTGTAATAGGGAGAAACACTTGAGTAGGCATGGTGAACCATGCGTACATCTCAAAATTTTACTTAAAATTCCCTGTCACTATTTTGATTTGTAAATGCACTACACAAATCTGAAAATTAACCATTCTCCCATCCCGGCCATTATATTTTTGAGAGATTTGAAAACTGCTCATCTTGCACTCGAGGAGACCTCCAACAAACCTCATGCACCGCGTGAAATCTGAAAATAGGAATCAGCATTTTTTTAATTAAATAAATAATGCAAATCTGAAAATTAACCATTCTCCCATCCCGGCCATTATATTTTTGAGAGATTTGAAAACTGCTCATCTTGCACTCGAGGAGACCTCCAACAAACCTCATGCACCGCGTGAAATCTGAAAATAGGAATCAGCATTTTTTTAATTAAATAAATAATGCTGAAATCTGAAATTAGAAATGGGTCCTCGAATTACAAGGATTAGAATTTGCGGTCCTATGGATTTTGGGGCGCTACAACTCTACCCACCTTATAAAAATTTCGTCCTCGAAATTTACTTACCGAACAAATCTGGGTAACGACTATGCATATCAGCTTCCGTTTCCCACGTAGCTTCTCGTTCGGTTTGATTCGACCACTGAACTTTAACCATTGGGATGCTACGGTTCCTCAGCTTTCTAATCTCCCTAAGGAGGATCTTCTCAGGTCTCTCTTCATAACTCAAATCTGGTGCTAAGTGAATTGGTTCAACATTCAATATGTGCGATGGGTGGGGAACGTACTTCCTCAAAGCTGATACATGGAATACATTATGCACTGAAGATAGATGCGGTGGCAGTGCTAATCGATAAGCCAATGTTCCTACTTTTTTCAGAATCTCATAGGAACCTATATATCTGGGACTCAGTTTTCCCTTCTTTTCAAAACGCGTCACCCCCTTCATTGGAGCTACTTTCAAGAAGACGCGATCACCAACGTCAAAACTTAGCTCCCTTCGTCTATTGTCTGCATAGCTCTTTTGTCTGCTTTGAGCAGCTTTCATACTTTCCTTTATTTTTCTAACAACGTTCACTGTTTGATCTACCAGGTCTGGTCCTATACCATCTCGCTCTCCTACCTCATCCCAGTGAAGAGGCGTTCTACATTTACGTCCATATAGAGATTCATAAGGAGCCATCTGGATGGAGGCTTGAAAACTGTTGTTATACGCAAATTCCACCAATGGCAATTTCAAATCCCAACTTTATGAGAAATCTATAATGCATGCTCTGAGTAAGTCCTCTAAAATCTGGATCACTCTTTCTGATTGTCCATCGGTTTGGGGATGAAAGGCTATGCTAAATGTTAACTTCGTTCCCAAATCTCGATACAGACTACTCCAAAATGCAGACGTGAACTTGGAATCCCTATCAGATACAATCGATACGGGAACACCGTGAAGTCTGATGATCTCTATACAATTCTGCGTATCTACTCACGTCGTAAGTCGTCTTCACCGACAAAAAGTGAGCAGATTTCGTAAGTCTATCTATAATAACCCAAATAGAATTATAACCTTGGGTAGTCCTAGGCAATCCAGTCACAAAATCCATGGCTATACATTCCCACTTCCACTCTGGAATGGGCAACGGTTTCAACATTCCTGCTGGTCACTGGTGTTCAGCTTTCACCATTTGACACGTTAAGCATTCAGAGACAAATTTAGCGACATCTCTCTTCATTCCCGGCCACCAATATAGCTTAGATATTTGTACATCTTAGTGGTTCCGGTATGCACAGAGTATGGAGCTGTATGGGCCTCCGTCATCACATCTGATCGCAAGGTTCCTGCTTAAGGCACCCAAATTCTTCCGTGAAATCTGATTATTCCTCCTTCTGAGAAATAGAGGTTGCTACCTCTTTCTTTATCCTGTTTCACCCATTTATGGAGCTGCTCATCTATTAACTGTCCTTCACGGATCTGGTCTAACAGATTTGACCTCATAGCTATAGCGCTACCGCTGGGCACTATTTCTATATCAGACTTCTCCACTTCATACGCCAAAGACCTTTGGACAGACAGCTGGGCTAAACCCACGGATTTTCTACTTAGAGAATCAGCTACAACGTTGGCTTTCCCTGGGTGGTAGCTGATTGTACAGTCGTAATCTTTTACCAGCTCTAGCCATCTCCTCTGCCTCATGTTTAATTCTTTCTGGGTGAAAAAATATTTCAGACTTTTGTGATCGGTGAATATCTCACATTTCTCCCCATACAAATAATGCCTCCAGATCTTTAAGGCGAACACAACTGCTGCCAGCTCCAAGTCGTGAGTGGGATAATTCTTTTCGTGGTTCTTCCGTCTTCTCAAAGCGCCGCTGCATTTCGTTAGACATCGATGCTATCACATAGCACCGTGCCTTAAGCTCGTCGTCCCACCATTTGTCCAGCTTTGCCAGTTCCTCAGGACTGGCATCGGCAGGGGCTTCCTTCGGAGGAGTCTTCTCTTTAACGAACAAAACAGGTTAGCACAGGAGCTTCAATCAACGCCTGTTTCAATTGCTCAAAGCTGACTTGACATTCTGGGGTCCATTCAAACTTGCTCAGCTTTCTAGTTAGCGAAGTTAAGGGAACAGATATCTTCGAAAATCCCTTAATAAAGTGCCTGTAATAACCAGCTAACCCCAGAAAACTCCTAATCTCTGTAACAGATGTTGGTACCGGCCAATCACGAACGGCTTCCACCTTCGCTGGGTCTACTTCCTATCCATCTTTGGATATAATATGCCCTAGAAAAGATACCTTCTCCAACCAAAAATCACACTTGCTAAACTTGGCGAACAGCTGCTTGTCTTTCAAAATCTGAAGCACTGTTCTCAGATGGTTCGCGTGCTCAAATCTGTTCTTGGAGTATACTAAAATATCGTCGATGAAACCACTACAAATTGATCCAAAAAGAGTTGGAAAACTCTATTCATCAAATCCATAAAGGCTGAAGGGGCGTTAGTAAGTCCAAAAGGCATTACCAAAAATTCGTAGTGGCCGTAACATGTTCTAAAGGCTGTTTTGTAAATGTCTGCTGGTTTTATCTTCAATTGGTGATAGCCAGACCTCAAATCAATCTTAGAGAAAACTACCGATCCCTTCAACTGATCAAACAGATCCTCAATTCTAGGCAAGGGATATTTATTCTTAATTGTCAGCTTATTCAACTCTCTATAGTCTATACACAGCCTTAGACTCCCATCCTTCTTCTACGAACAAAACAGGGGCTCCCCACGATGATGTACTTGGTCGTATATAGCCCTTGTCCAACAGATATGGTATTTGCTCCTTTAGTTATTTCATTTTTGATGGAGCAAGACGACAAGGCGGTCGGGAAACTTGTGCTGCTCCTGGCACTAAATCAATTGAAAATTCCAGTTCCCTATCAGGTGGCAGTCCGCATATGTCTTCTGGAAAAACCTCGGGGAATTCGCTTACTATCTCTACATCTGAAAGCTGAGGCTTGCTAAAAGCTGCTAAGGATGATAGGCTTATCAAAAATCCTACTCCCCTTTTCTCAAACAAATCTGAGCTTTAAGTGTAATGCCCAGATATTTAAGAGGCCAAAATTAGAAAGTTATGAGATTTGAGGGATTACAATGCTATTCTATTCAACTCTTGATTTAATCGAGTTTCATATTTCAGATATGTACTGTTTAGCTTTTTATCATTTAAGAGCTAAATTTCAGATTTTATGTTTACGTAAATTCAGCTTCCATTATATATTGAGTTGAGTTTAATCTTTTTTGTGATATCAGTTTGGATCTTATACTTTAATCAGCCTTCGGCTTGAATAGATTTCAGATGTTAGAATGCGATTGCAGCAGCTGTTTAGCCGATTATAGCAAGTCAATCGAATCCTTTTGATTTAACTAAAATCGTTCGGTTTCCATATGCATCATTTTATTTTAAAATAGAATACGCTTTTAGAAGATTTTGGCATATTGATTTAAATGGGTTTCTTCTCTAGGCATTTACAAATCATATATATATAGGATGTTAGCTGCTTCATGCATCATTACATTAAAATCAAATTACATTTAAGCGGTGCTCTCTCTCAAGAAACCGAACAAAAGACTTTTAAAGTTTTTCGAAGGAGACGATCGGAGTGTTAGTGGTCGGCTGGATTTCTACTACGGTTGTGTTCAAGAATTCAGGCAAATAAACTCTGTTTCTTGCTCACTCAGTGAAAGCATATATTCAGTTCTGTTTGCATGTTTATATGAGATTTTAAAGTATGGAAGATAACTTCGGTTGTTCTTCAAAACCAGAAAAGTTCATTCTATGTTTTTCTGAAAGTTGCGTTTTACTGTATTTTGATCCAGGAATGTTTTAGAAAATGGTTTGGTGATGTTCATCCAGTAGTTTCTTGAGTTTTCATCAGAAATTCCATCAAAGTAGCTTAAAATTAGCTTATTCGATTATTTCCAGAAATTTCTTGAGATATTTTGAATTCTTCAGACGAAGGAAAACTGTGGTAGTTCATGTTTTTCCACACGGTTAAGTTTGAAATCTGGTTCTTAACCAGAAAAGTTCATTCTATGTTTTTCTGAAAGTTGCGTTTTACTGTATTTTGATCCAGGAATGTTTTAGAAAATGGTTTGGTGATGTTCATCCAGTAGTTTCTTGAGTTTTCATCAGAAATTCCATCAAAGTAGCTTAAAATTAGCTTATTCGATTATTTCCAGAAATTTCTTGAGATATTTTGAATTCTTCAGACGAAGGAAAACTGTGGTAGTTCATGTTTTTCCACACGGTTAAGTTTGAAATCTGGTTCTTATACCACGACTGATATTTCTTGGGTGAAAATATTCTAAGTATAGATTTCAGCTGTCGCATTGTTTGCGTTCAGTAGTTGCGATCAGCAGTCGCACTATTTCATGTTCAGCTGTTGCATTTGTTTATGATTCAGCTGTTGTATAGTTCATGACCAGCTGTTGACTTCGTTTGTTGTCAGCTGATGAATTAATTCATATTCAGCTGTTGGTTTTGTTCATCAGCTTTTGGGATATCGTTCATCAGCTGTTGGTTTTAATTGTTCATCAGCTGTTGGTTCTCAGCTGTTGCATTATTTCGTTGTCAGCTGTTGCACTAGTTGTATTCAGCCGTTGTTTTATTCAGACATCTGAGGTGTTCGTTATTTGTTCAACATCTGAAAGTCCTTGTTTAAGTTGCGTTGACATATGTTTGACCAGTAGAAATCTTATTTGTTTCTTCTTCGTTGAGACTCTTACGTCTAATTCAGATTTTATCCTCCGTGTCTTCAATACTTCTTCAATTGAGACAGAAAACATAGATTTGAATTCCTTATTCATTTCCGCTTCAATTTGAAAGAATTATTCGATTCAATTGACAGATTCAAGTAGAGCTTTTATTCAGTTTTCATCTTCGCAAGTTTACAGAGAAATCCTTTGAAGTTCAAGAACATCATTGAACATAGAAAACCAGTAATTCGTACCAGAAAGAAAGAAAACAAATTTTAAGAAATAAAAGAAAGAGCAGAACGTTGTTTTAGAAAATTTTTTAAGTTATGACAACAAAGAGGATCCCCAGAGGAAGGGTGAGTGCGCGGCTGACGAACCGTGTGCCCTTTCAACAGAGGAAGGATCAGGTGTCTAGGTCGACGGATCTGTATATCCCTTCACCATGAGCCATAGTGCTAACAGACTGATATCAAGAGTTTGATCAAACGAATTGGACCAAATGTTTAAAGTGTTGTCATAATTTCAGAAAATAAAAGAAGAGCGCAAGTGTGATTTTAATCACAGCTCTAGAGAATGTTTAAAGAAAATGTTTTCAGAATTGGTTATTGTTTTATGCTTTCAGTTTATATCAGATTTCTAGATGTGTTATTGCGCTTGTTCATTCTAAAACGCATTAGACTTCAGTTATGTATTTAGATTTCAGATTTCAGTTATAGTATCAGCTTCTATTGCATGATTTCGTTATTCCAGATTTTACCTGCTGAGCCTTTGGCTCACTAGTTTTCATTGAGTGCAGGTAATCAGCAGTAAGGAGGTTGGATGGAGAGTAGCTGATCGGATGATGTGTTTATCGCGGACATCAGATTTCATTGTTTCTTTCAGACCTTGTTTCGTTGTACAGAAACTCTAGTCGTAGTTTTTTGTAGTATCAGATTTCTAGTTTTGTTGTTTTGTAGAAATTCTGTACAGACTCAATATTTAACTATGTATACAGTTTCTTTTGAATTATCAGATTTCTATCAGACATCTATTATTTCCACGTACGTTATTATGATTCAGATGTGTAATAGTTCCGTGTCTTTTTATTTTTCACGTCTGAGTTCCTTCAACAGATATGAGTTGTGTTTATTCACACTTTAGTCCAGAAAGTTAGTACGACTAGTTATGTTATCAAGATCGAAATTTTTTTTGGTCTTTCAATTTGAACCCCAATCTTCTTGATTTCGTTTAAGAAAAGTCCGGTCGTTACAGTTTGTATCAGAGCATGGTCCTTGAGATAAACACACTTCCAATCTGAACAGCTCTCTCCAGCCGCTTCTAAATTTGTGAGTTTTAGTTCATGTTTTAGCATAAAGTAAAACATGTTCTCAATACCATGGCTCAGCTGCTAGAGCGCTTAGTTGACCAGATTACTAATGGAAATGGTCAAACCTCAGGAAGAATAGTTAGCCGAGAGGATCCACATGAGAGATTTAGAAGACAGAGACCTCAGGAATTTTCTGGAAATTTTGATCTTTTTATAGCAGAAAGCTGGATCAAATCCATAGAGGTGATTTTTGACTATCTGCAGCTGACCGAACTAGAAAGGCCTCAATGTGCGATTTACATGCTGAGAGGAGATGCCATGATATGGTGGGAAGGAGCCAAGTTAACAGTAGACTTGGAAATTCTTACCTGAGAAGAGTGAAGCCGATGATTAGGCATGATGTTAGATTGGCAGAACCCGTAGATTATAGATCAGCTGTGAATAAGGCCCTACGGGCAGAACAAGACTGGAAAGCAATCGAAGAAGAGAGACAGTTGAAAAGACAAGCTTTTCAATAGAAGGACCGTAGACAAAATTAGAAACCAAATAATAACCAGCAGGAGTCTCAAGAAAAAGGACCATTAGTTGTTCAGCCTATCACTGCTGTCCCTAATTCAGGGATTAGGCCTCCATGTCCAACTTGTAAGAAAAACCATACAGGCCAGTGTCTTTTTGGCCAGAAGGTGTGTTATACCTGTGGCAAGCTAGGCCACATGTCTAGAGATTGTTCCCAGAAGCGACCCCTTATCACTAGTAGAGCTTATATAATGACAGCTGAAGAAACTCCAGCAGATACCTTGGCAGCGACGGGTAAGATTTTGTTGCCAACATGTTTACAATAGCATTGCTAGATTCTGGTACAACTCATCTTTTGTATCAGATAGGTTGTTAAGAAATTGATAGTTAACCTAGAAGAAATAGAAGTAGAGGACTATGTTCAGATCCCTTTGAGGACGAGTTAGTAACCAATCATGTTATACGAAATATAGAACTTAAGTTATAGGGGAATGTTGCTTTCGCAGATTTAATAGTATTGCCGATAATAGGGTAAGATATGAAAAAAATTTGGTACCAGAAGCTGTTTCAATTTTTAAACCTCTGTATAGATTGTCCCTAAGAAAAATGAAAGGATTAAAAGATCAGTTCCAGGATTTGTTAGGCAAGAGTTTCGTCAGACCCAGTACTTCGTCGTGAGGAGTTCGAGTTTGATTCCCGTATGTTTATGATTGTTCATCTTTCGGTGGATGGTAATATCGGAACTTGACGCTATGTAATCGGTAGTTGTTAGTCGAATCGGTATAAAGTCTGGTTTGATAGACAACAGCTGATAGCGTAGCTGTCGTTTGATGTTTCAACACCAAGTTCTTATTCAGATTTTGTTTTCTATGTCAGCAATTGAATTTCATATTTAAATTCCAGTTACATTTCAGCTGTTGCATTAGTAAGTCATCAGCTGTTGCATCAGTTTTTGTAAACAGTTGTTGTATTATTAAGTCACCAGCAGTTGCACTGTTCATATGTTTGTTTGTTGTGCAAAAGACATCGTTTCATTTACTACGTCTGTTTCAGAGTCACGCCTGTTTGTATATATATGTTGGTGAACAGTAAAAGATCTGTTTTGTTTCCAAATACTGTTCCACTTTGTTGCGTCTGATTTCATTTCAGTGATGCGTCTCTTATATTTGAATTCGATGCTCTGATAGGAAACTATTCAAGTAGCGTTATACTTAACTTATGAAGAAGTTCTAGTAAAGATTCTTTCAAGAGAAAACCGTAAGTTAAGGAATAGAACTATCCATATGATTAAGATGCAGTGGGTAAATCACACTGAAAGAGAAACTATGTGGGAAAGTGAAATTGTTATGTAGAAAAGCTACCCAGATCTCTTCAAGTAAGAAATTTCGAGGACGAAATTATTTAAGGGGGTAGATTGTAATGCCCAGATATTTTAGAGGCCAAAATTAGAAAGTTATGAGATTTGAGGGATTACAATGTTATTCTATTCAACTCTTGATTTAATCGAGTTTCATATTTCAGATATTCACTGTTTAGCTTTTTATCATTTAAGAGATAAATTTCAGATTTCATGTTTACGTAAATTCAGCTTCCATTATATATTGAGTTGAGTTTCAGCTTTTTCGTGATATCAGTTGTCACATTATGTTAAAGATTCAGACGTTGGATTTTATACTTTAATCAGCCTTCGGCTTGAATAGATTTCAGATGTTAGAATGCGATTGCAGCAGCTGTTTAGCCGATTATAGCAAGTCGATCGAATCCTTTTGTTTTAACTAAAATCGTTCGGTTTCCATATGCATCATTTTATTTTAAAACAGAGTACGATTTTAGAAGATTTTGGCATATTGATTTAAATGCGTTTCTTCTCTAGGTATTTACAAATCATATATATATAGGATGTTAGCTGCTTCATACATCATTATGTTCAAATCAAATTACCTTTAAGCGGTGATCTCTCTCAAGAAACCGAACAAAAGACTTTTAAAGTTTTCGAAGGAGACGATCGGAGTGTTAGTGGTTGGCTGGATTTCTACTGCGGTTGTGTTCAAGAATTCAGGCAAGTAAACTCAGTTTCTTGCTCACTCTGTGAAAGCATATATTCAGTTCTGTTTGCATGTTTATATGAGATTTTAAAGTATGGAAGATAACTTCGGTTGTTCTTCAAAACCAGAAAAGTTCATGCTCTGTTTTTATGAAAGTTGCGTTTCACTATATTTTGATCCAGGAATGTTTTAGAAAATGGTTTGGTGATGTTCATCCAGTAGTTTCTTGAGTTTTCATCAGAAATTCCATCGAAGTAGCTTACAAGTAGCTTATTCGATTATTTCCAGAAATTTCTTGAGATATTTTGAATTCTTCAGACGAAGGAAAACCGTGGTAGTTCATGTTTTTCCACACGGTTAAGTCTGAAATCTGGTTCTTATACCACGACTGATATTTCCTGGGTGAAAATATTCTAAGTATAGATTTCAGCTGTCGCATTGTTTGCGTTCAGTAGTTGCGATCAGCAGTCGCACTATTTCATGTTCAGCTGTTGCATTTGTTTATGATTCAGCTATTGTATAGTTCATGACCAGCTGTTGACTTCGTTTGTTGTCAGCTGATGTATTAATTCATATTCAGCTATTGGTTTTGTTAATCAGCTATTGGGCTATCGTTCATCAGCTGTTGGTTTTAATTGTTCATCAGCTGCTTGAGTTTTCATCAGAATTCCATCGAAGTGACTTACAAGTAGCTTATTCGATTATTTCCAGAATTTCTTGAGATATTTGAATTCTTACAGACGAAGGAAACCGTGGTAGTTCATGTTTTTCCACACGGTTAAGTCTGAAATCTGGTTCTTATACCACGACTGATATTTCCTGGGTGAAAATATTCTAAGTATAGATTTCAGCTGTCGCATTGTTTGCGTTCAGTAGTTGCGATCAGCAGTCGCACTATTTCATGTTCAGCTGTTGCATTTGTTTATGATTCAGCTATTGTATAGTTCATGACCAGCTGTTGACTTCGTTTGTTGTCAGCTGATGTATTAATTCATATTCAGCTATTGGTTTTGTTAATCAGCTATTGGGCTATCGTTCATCAGCTGTTGGTTTTAATTGTTCATCAGCTGTTGGTTCTCAGCTGTTGCATTATTTCGTTGTCAGCTGTTGCACTAGTAGTATTCAGCCGTTGTTTTATTCAGCGTCTGAGGTGTTCGTTATTTGTTCAACATCTAAAAGTCCTTGTTTAAGTTGCGTTGACATATGTTTGACAAGTAGAAATCTGATTTGTTTCTTTTTCGTTGAGACTCTTACGTCTAATTCAGATTTCATCCTCTGTGTCTTCAATACTTCTTCAATTGAGACAGAAAACATAGATTTGAATTCCTTATTCATTTCCGCTTCAATTCGAAAGAATTATTCGATTCAATTGACAGATTCAAGTAGAGCTTTTATTCAGTTTTCATCTTCGCAAGTTTTACAGAGAAATCCTTTGAAGTTCCAGAACATCATTGAACATAGAAAACCAGTAATTCGTACCAGAAAGAAAAAACAGATTTTAAGAAAGAAAAGAAAGAGCAGAACATTGTTTTAGAAAATGTTTTAAGTTATGACACAAAGAGGGTCCCCAGAGGAAGGGTGAGTGCGCGGCTGACGAGCCGTGTGCCCTTTCAACAGAGGAAGGATCAGGTGTCTAGGTCGACGGACTGTATATCCCTTCACCATGAGCCATAGTGCTAACAGAATGATATCAGGAGTTTGATCAAACGAATTGGACCAAATGTTTAAAGTGTTGTCATAATTTCAGAAAATGAAAGAAGAGCGCAAGTGTGATTTTAATCACAGCTCTAGAGAATGTTTAAAGAAAATGTTTTCAGAATTGGTTATTGTTTTATGCTTTCAGTTTCTATCAGATTTCTAGATATGTTATTGCGCTTGTTCATTCTAAAGCGTATTCAGACTTCGGTTGTGTATTCAGATTTCATATTTCAGTTACAGTATCAGCTTCTATTGCATGATTTCGTTATTCCAGATTTTACCCGCTGAGCCTTTGGCTCACTAGTTTTCATTGAGTGCAGGTAATCAACAGTAAGGAGGCTGGATGGGGAGTAGCTGATCGGATGATGTGTTTATCGCGGACATCATATTTCATTGTTCCTTTCAGACCTTGTTTCACAGTACAGAAACTCTAGTCTTAGTTTTTTGTAGTATCAGATTTCTAGTTTCGTTGTTTTGTAGAAATTCTGTACAGACTCTATATTTAACTGTGTATACAGTTTCTTTTGAATTATCAGATTTCTATCAGACATCTATTATTTCCACGTACGTTATTATGATTCAGATGTGTAATAGTTCCGCGTCTTTTATTTTTCACGTCTGAGTTCCTTCAACTAGATATGAGTTGTGTTTTTCGCAATTTAGTCCAGAATTTAGTAACGACTTTTATGTTTGTTAAGATTAAAATTTTTGGGTCTTTACAATTCGAACCCCAAATTTCTAAACTTCTTTTTGAGAAAAGTCCGGTCGTTACACTTGCACAGTTAAACTCCCTTGTTTCAAGGTCAAGAACACTCGCTTTAGCTCAGACCTCTTATCCGCAGTAAAGTACTGCTCGAAGAATACCCGTTTGAACTCTTCCCACGAGAGATTCGCCAAGTCTACAGACAGCTTCGCTCCCTCCCACCAGATCATTGCGTCACCT
>KQ986818.1:50734-63207 GCA_001598015.1 Dorcoceras hygrometricum
CATTTCAATGGCAGAAACAGGGGAAGATAGCCCAGCTTCTCATTTCTTTCAATTTCATTTTCAGTTGATCATGGCATATAAGTTCTATGTGGTCCAATTTGCACTTTGATCAAAATGACTCCCGATATCAGTTTTAGCATATAGCTCATATGAAAGGGCAGTCGACATCTTCGACAACTGCTCACCCTTCTCCTTGGTGACCTTAACTATCTATGCCATAATCTAAAACATCTTTTGTTCCTTAACAATCTTTCTTTAAACATTTCTGTAAAACATCGGGTTCCATCATTTAAAACATTTGCTTCCCATTTTAAAACTTTACTGAGTATTGAATTCGACTTTGAAAACATATCGTTAAATTGGAACTGGTTGAAAGGAAACCAGTCGCAAAGAATAGTACCAGTCGCAAGACTAATACCTGCTGAAATGAACAGTACCAGTCGCAACAAATAAGAATCCAGTCGCAAGACAAGAATCCAGTCGCGAGAATAAATATAAAGTGAAACGATGTCGTTGAGGTGATCAGCAGACGAATACAAAACTACCTGCTGATCTTTGTATAACTAAATGGAACGACGTCGTTAGCACATCAATCAGTCGCAAGGAAAAGTGCTAACACGATTATATAAATGAATAGTACCAGTCGCAAGACTAATACCAGCTGGAATGAACAGTACTTGAAAATAAATAAAGCAACTGCTGAATTTAAATTAACAATGCAGCTGCTGATTCCTAATCAAAGGAAAGCAACTGCTGATACTAATAAAGAAAGACGCATCTGCTGATGAACAGTGCATCTGCTGAAATTTACGAAAACGCTTGCAATATCTAAACAATGATTTCGCTACCAGCCGTCGCTTATTAAACCAGACTTTATACTGATTCAACTAACAACTACTGATTACAAAAATCATCAAATTTCAACATTACAACTACTGGAAGAACATTCATAAACGCTAAAACAATACAGCTGCTGAATCTTAACAAGTAGATACAGCTGCTGAATACATAACTCTTCATCTGTAATATCAAAACAACAACGATGCCATCAGCTGTTGCCTATCAAACCATACCAATGATTCAACCAGCAACTACCAATTACACAGTTATCAAATTCTAATATTACAGCTACTGCAAGAAGAACTTTCATAACATTTCTGGAATTGAATTCGAATCCTCAGTACATATAAAACTTCATAAACTTTCTGAGAACATACTGGAAGCATTATAAACATCAAATCATCATTTTCGAACCCATCTTTACTTCCTTATCATGTCTAAATCATTTCAAACATGAACTTTCAATAATATACAGGCAATCAGATCCATTAAAACACAATATATGCTTCAAATGGTGTAGAAAAAGATCAGCTTTTACGTGCCTTGTTTGAAGCTTTGCAACAACAGCAAATTTCCTGCAGGAATCCTCCCTTTAAGCAACACACGATCCTTTCTTAAATTCCTTTGAAGAACACTTTAAACTTTTCTTTGCAAATGATGAAAGTCTTACTTTGAAAACAAGTTTTTATATGAAAGGGATTAGTTCCTTAAAATATTTTTCAATTTCTTTAAAGTCAGCTCGTGCATCGCTACTTGGAGTTACCTGCTGAAATCAGTCGCAGCGCAATCTTACCTGCTGGAATGAATAATTCAGCAGATACATGATATTTAAAATTGACAAAATGGACCATATGATTTATGAAATGCATAAATATGGTCCTAAGGATTTTGGGGCGTTACATGGGATATCGTTCATCAGTTGTTGGTTTTAATTGTTCATCAGCTGTTGATTCTCAGCTGTTGCATTATTTCGTTGTCAGCTGTTGCAATAGTTGTATTCAGCCGTTGTTTTATTCAGACGTCTGAGGTTTTCGTTATTTGTTCAACATCTGAAAGTCCTTGTTTAAGTTGCGTTGACATCTGTTTGACCAGTAGAAATCTTATTTGTTTCTTCTTCGTTGAGACTCTTACGTCTAATTCAGATTTCATCCTCTGTGTCTTCAATACTTCTTCAATTGAGACAGAAAGCATAGATTTGAATTCCTTATTCATTTCCTCTTCAATTCGAAAGAATTATTCGATTCAATTAACAGATTCAAGTAGAGATTTTATTCAGTTGTCATCTTCGCAAGTTTTACAGAGAAATACTTTGAAGTTCCAGAACATCATTGAACATAGAAAACCAGTAATTCGTACCAGAAAGAAAGAAAACAAATTTTAAGAAATAAAAGAAAGAGCAGAACTTTGTTTTAGAAAATGTTTTAAGTTATGACAACAAAGAGGATCCCCAGAGGAAGGGTGAGTTCGCGGCTGACGAATCCTGTGCCCTTTCAAAAGAGGAAGGATCAGGTGTCTAGGTCGACGGATCTGTATATCCCTTCACCATGAGCCATAGTGCTAACAGACTGATATCAGGAGTTTGATCAGACGAATTGGACCAAATGTTTAAAGTGTTGTCATAATTTCAGAAAATGAAAGAAGAGCGCAAGTGTGATTTTAATCACAGCTCTAGAGAATGTTTAAAGAAAATGTTTTCAGAATTGGTTATTGTTTTATGCTTTCAGTTTCTATCAGATTTCTAGATATGTTATTGCGCTTGTTAATTCTAAAGCGTATTCAGACTTCAGTTATGTATTCAGATTTCATATTTCAGTTACAGTATCAGCTTCTATTGCATGATTTCGTTATTCCAGATTTTACCTGCTTGTTTTATGCTTTCAGTTTCTATCAGATTTCTAGATATGTTATTGCGCTTGTTAATTCTAAAGCGTATTCAGACTTCAGTTATGTATTCAGATTTCATATTTCAGTTACAGTATCAGCTTCTATTGCATGATTTCGTTATTCCAGATTTTACCTGCTGAGCCTCTGGCTCACTAGTTTTCATTGAGTGCAGGTAATCAGCAGTAAGGAGGCTGGATGGGGAGTAGCTGATCGGATGATGTGTTTATCGCGGAAATCAGATTTCATTGTTCCTTTCAGACCTTGTTTCGTTGTACAGAAACTATAGTCGTAGTTTTTTGTAGTATCAGATTTCTAGTTTCGTTGTTTTGTAGAAATTCTGTACAGACTCTATATTTAACTATGTATACAGTTTCTTTTGAATTATCAGATTTCTATCAGACATCTATTATTTCCAAGTACGTTATTATGATTCAGATGTGTAATAGTTTCGCGTCTTTTTATTTTTCACGTCTGAGTTCCTTCAACAGATATGAGTTGTGTTTATTCACACTTTAGTCCAGAAAGTTAGTAACGACTGGTTATGTTATCAAGATCGAAATTTTTTTTGGTCTTTCAATTTGAACCCCAATCTTCTTGATTTATTTTAAGAAAAGTCCGGTCGTTACATTAAGAGCTGAAATAATGCGAGGAATCTTACAATTCTGATTGGCCTCGAACGCGAACCAGTCTCCTCCTGGGGGTTTCACTACCATAGTTCTAAGTTTGAAATCTATTACTACACCATATCTGGTTAACCAATCTTTCCTAGAATTAGATCGAACTCAGGCATAGGTAAAACAATTAAATCAGCAGTGACCAAATGCCCTTGAAGCCTATGTTCTAAGTCACGAAACAAGTCATGAGATACCAACTCTTCCCTAGAGGGCACCGTTACGCAAAATCCCATAGTCACCTGGTCGGGTCTAACAGGTAACTTCTTAGCAAAATCTGCTGCTATAAATGAATGCGTCGCACCTGAATCTATTAAGGCTGATGAGGGCAAACCAGCAATCAAGATCTTACCCGTAACCACTGTGGAATCTGGATTGTCTTGTTCAGTCGTCATGACGTAAGCTCTGCTGGTCACCATCTTCATTGACTTTGGGCAGTCCTTAATAACATGCCCTGGCAATCCACATCTGTAACAAACATTCCGGTCCCTTTCTACAGGGACCAGGGTGGTTCTTCTGACACTTGGGACACTGAGGTCTGTTGCCAACTGCTGAAACCGCGCTAATGGGTTGCACAACCAAAGTTTTCTGTTCCTGAGGCTTCTGTTCCTGCGATCGCTGCTGATTCTTATATGGCTTCTTGGGTGGTCGCTGGTCTTTCCGTTGAAAGGCCTGCCTCTTCAGCTGCCGCTCCTCCACAACTGCTTTCCAATCTTGATCAGCTCTCAGAGCCTTGTCCACCGCACTTCGATAATCCTTTGGCTCTACCAGCCTCACATCATGCCTGAGCGCTGGTTTCAATACATCTACAAAATGTCGCAATTTCTCCCTAGGATCAGCTCCAATCAATGGTACAAAATAACATCCTCGCTCGAACTTTCGAACATACTCCTGGACAGACATGTCCCCTTGCTTGATCATTAAAAACTCTCTCTTCAGTTCGGATCTCTTATCCTCTGTGAAGTATTGTTCGAAAAACACCCGCTTGAATTCTTCCCTGGGGAGATTCGTCACATCTACTGAGAGCTTTTCTCCTTCCCGCCAGAGCATCGCATCATCTCTCAACATATAAATCGCACATCTGGATCTTTCTAAGTCGGGCGTCTGGAGATACTCGAATATCACCTCCATTGATTTAATCAAGCTTTCTGCGATAAACGGATCTATTGTGCCGCTAAACTCTCTCGACTTCTGTCTTCGAAATCGTTCTTGAGGGTCATCATTGCTGGGTCCTCTACTACCGGAGGATTGACCATTGCCTCTACCCTTCTGTTCTACCAGCAACCTTATAAGTTGGGCAATACTAGCGTTGCTATCAGGACTGGGTTCCTCTTCAAGGGCATTTCTTCTCCCTCTTCCTCGGCCAGACATCTTAATCTATAGCCCGTAATCCACCACATATGAACATCAGAACATTCAAGAATCGAAAATACATGCTCTAAAACATAAAAGAAAACTCACTGCCCCGAAGAGACGGTCGATGAAATTTGTTCCAGCGAGGAGTGCGTGTGTTTATCTCTGGACCATGCTCTGATACCATGTTGTGACGTCCATACCCATGGAAGTCACGGAATCGAAGAACATGAAATAAAAGAGAAAATAGAGGGCTGAAATGATAAATGGAACAAGCTGTATTGCCTTGCTCAAATAAAAAAAATCGAAATAATAACCGTTGGCGCCAAGAAATAAAATCAGATTTCATTACAATTTCGAAGTACAAAATACGAAGTCGCGATATTACAACTACTGAACTCTATTTGAATTCATCTTTGTTGTAACAGATCTCAATACAGATTTGACTAAGATCAAAGACAACAAAAACAGCAATTACAAAATAAACGTCGCGGAAACGCAAGCCTTCGATAAACACTCACACGCCGCTACTGGTTCACACTCCACTACCCATCTGCTCCGGCACGGACTCACCTGCACCAAGAAAGCTAGTGAGCCTAGGGGCTCAGCAGGCAAAACTAGGAGTAACAAAACACCATATATGCAGGCGCAATACATAAGACATCATAGTTTAAAGGAAGGCATTAAAATATCGTTCGTCGTAAACATCTGTTCCGGGAATAAAATCAGATCCCAGCGTTATCCTTTTCATTAGACTTATGGCTCATAAGCTCTACTTAGGTCCCGTTGCGCTCGATCGAATGACTACTGATATCAGTTACTATATGGTGAAATCTCACCCAATATGAAGGGGCAACCGACACACTCGTCTGCTGCTCACCCTTCCAATATGGACATCTGTTATCTTTGCCATAAATCGTAAAATCTGAACAATTTCTTCCTTTAAACAACATCTGGTTAAACTCAGATCTTAACATCGGGGTTCACTTTATTTTAAAACTCATTTTTCCATAAAACATTTTCTTCACTGAGCATACAGCTGAATAGAAAAACAGACGTTGGGAAGAAACAATTCAGACTTTGGTTGGTCAACTCAGATGTCAACGCAACTTAAACAAGGACTTTCAGATGTTGAACAAAACAATGGCTGAATACAACTAGTGCAACAGCTGACGACGAAATAATGCAACAGCTGAAAACCAACAGCTGATGAAAAAAACGCAACAGCTGAACACAAATGAATAGTACCTAGCTGACAAAAGCTGAACACAAATGAACAGTACCTAGCTGACAACAGCTGAACTCAAATGAACAGTACCTAGCTGACAACAGCTGAACACAAATGAACAGTACCTAGCTGACAACAGCTGAAATGGAAACTACTGGCTTAAAGATGAAATTCAGCCGTGGATATAGGAAACCAAAATCTGACTATATCTTAGTGTTGTAAACATCAAAACGACAGCTCAACTACTAGCTGTTGCCTGTCAAACCAGACTTTATACTGATTAGACTAACAACATCTGATTACATAGCGTCAAATTCAAATGTTACCAATCACCAGAAGAAGAATTTCGAACTTTTACGATGGACTGGAATCTGAAATGCTCAGTGGGTTAAAATCAACATCTACCACATCAACTTCATAAAACGCACTTTTTTAGTTTCAAACAGAAACCATCTGTGAACCCGAATATCAAACATACACGTAAATATCAGCAGAACATGAACAAAGGCTGATGTTAAACATAACTTAGGCAAGGAATCATGAAACGAAAGAGAACAATACATATGCTTTCATGGCATAGCTGTTGGCGACAATGGTTGATCTGGATCCCGTTTCCCGGGGGCGTAGCGGAAGTTAAAAATTTTTGCCCCGAGATACGTTCAATACATTACAAATAATCAATAAACCATTCATAGGGCTTTTATCGATTGTTACCTTGCTGGCATATAGGCGCCTGGCTCCGACCAGTTTCACAAGGAAACCGGCACTTCAAAAGGTAGGCGGCGGTAGATCGTCTAATCAGGTCCACGACCGGAAATACGATTCCTTCGTCAGCCTGCACTAGAAGGCCTGAAAAATTTGGCACGGACGGAAAATCCTCGAAAAGCTGATCAGAACAAGTCCGATCACGGCAAGAGGCGGCGGACGGCGGAGCGCGGCGGTGCGTGGGCGGCGCACGGTGGTCGGCCGAGAGAGGGAGGAGGGGGCGGCGCCTATATGTGGTGGAGGCTAGGGTTCAAGTCTTTGATGTGTAGCCCTAGGTCTAGCATAAGTAGACCAATGATGGGCTTCAACTAGTCCAATGGGCCTAGGCGGGGCCCAGGTCCATGTGAACATTCGTTTCAACCGTACCACCGTGGCTTCATCACAATTCCGATTGACGATCAGATCGGACCGATCGACTCAGTTTCCAAAACTGAATATTATGATGCGAAAACAATTTTTCAGACCACCTAGGCCAAAATTACAGTTTAGCCCCTCAACTTTGGGAAATCGCAATTTGACCCCTGTTGACTTTTAGGAAGTCGCACTCCCCAAATTCCTTCTCCTATGCTCAACACATTGAGCTCAGTTTCCGTGCAGGAATCATGAATCCAGTACTTGTGTGACCCTCAATGATTCAGGGATACAGCTAGCCGTGGGCCCACAACCATTGTGACTCCGAAATCACAATTTCGGACGCCCATCGGATCATGGTAAAGCGCCTAGAAACATCGCCCCATGATCCCCTAGGTATCACTGGTAGTGCCTGCAAGAACCAGTTGGTCGTGGTTAGCATACAGTACGGTCCCTTCAACACATATATCCCGATCAGATCAACGACCATTGGTAAATCGAGAGTCGCTAGAGATCCGATAACTATGCATACATCTTGGAGATCAAATAGTGATATCGCGAGTGTAACTAGGTAAACCCATTTACCTAAAACACATCCAGTACTCTGGCTAGAGATTTATACACTATTATCCCCTCATATAGCATATGATATCCATGCATGAGAGCGAGCGGTGAATCCTCGACAACGAAGCATCGACTCCTACATGCATTGGGACCTCACCCAATCCCGCCGCCTACCCCAAGTGAGTCGGCAAACGGGTCAAAGTGAGGCGCCTATCATGTAATGACGTTTCGAGTAGTGAGGACTAATCAGTACAACCAAGACCTCGGACTTATCCACTCGACAAATGGTAACCACTTGGAAAGTCTGAACGAGGGTAGTTCGATAGATCACCAGGTCACTATCCATCTGCATGCTCAGAACATCACAATGTTCCCTACCAATGAAACATGGTACTTCACATCGTAGATGCTAGTCTCAAGCTCGGGCGGCCTTATCCTCATTTTGACGGCCCAATCGACTAGGAACGAGTTCAGAATGTACAGTGACTATTAGATGTGTTTCATGATAGCCATCATATCCACTATCACATCTAACATACACTATGGTGCATTCTAGGTCTTTATCCAACACAATGGTTAACATTATAATCATAATGAAAATAAAGAATGCCATAAAGAAAAGCGTATATCATATATAAAGATCGTTATACACAAGAGTCAATAAAAACCCATACGCCACAAGTTGGCTAGTTGGGCATCTACTCTAACAATCTCCCACTTGCCCTATAGCCAACTACTCATCAGACGCAGTCCCATTGTTTCACGATGTTTTTAAAACAACGGTCCTGGCAAGGGCTTCGTAAGTGGATCAGCAATGTTGTCTGCAGAGGCGACTCTCTCAACTGCTATGTCACCTCTAGCCACAATATCCCGGATTATGTGGTATTTCCTCAGTATATGTTTGGATATTTGGTGAGACCTAGGCTCCTTTTCTTGCACAACGGCACCCGTGTTGTCGCAGTACACCGGGACTGGACCAACTCCATCAGGAATGACGCCCAACTCTTGGACGAAATTCCTTATCCAAACCGCCTCCTTAGCAGCAGCTGATGCTGCAATGTACTCAGCCGCAGTGGTTGAATCCGCGATGGTGTCTTGCTTGGAACTCTTCCAAGAGACAGCACCACCATTGAGCATGAATACAAATCCAGAGGTAGACTTCAAATCATCCACGTCACATTGGAAGCTAGAATCAGTGTAGCCTTCCAATTTCAGTTCACCACCTCCATAGACCATGAACATATTCTTAGTCTTTCGCAAGTACTTAAGAATATCTTTCACAGCATTCCAATGCATTTGGCCGGGGTTGGCGTGGTAGCGGCTCGTGACACTCAGAGCATATGCGACATCCGGTCTAGTTGAGATCATGCCATACATAATGCTACCTATTGCTGAGGCATATGGCACACGTTCCATACTCTCTATCTCCTTATCAGTCTTCGGATACATAGACTTAGATAGAGTGACCCCGTGGCTCATAGGTAGGTGTCCTCTCTTGGACTCTTCCATAGAGAACCTCTTAAGTATGGTATCGATGTAGGTGGCTTGGATGAGTCCGAGCATCCGTTTCGATCTATCCCGATAGATCTATATTCCAAGAATATAGGATGCTTCACCCATGTCCTTCATCGAGAATCTACTAGACAACCATACTTTAGTTGACTGCAGCATTCCTACATCATTCCCAATTAGTAGAATGTCATCAACATAAAGTACAAGGAATGTCACAGCGCTTTTAACTACCTTCTTATATACACATGGCTCCTCAGGATTCTTGATGAAACCAAATTCCTTAATTGTTTCATCGAATCTCAGGTTCCAACTCCTCGATGCTTGTTTGAGACCGTAGATCGATCTCTGAAGTTTGCATACCTTATGCTCACTTCCTATAGATGTGAAACCTCAGACTGCGTCATATATATCTCTTCCTTAATGTTTCCATTAAGGAACGCAGTTTTCAAATCCATTTGCCATATCTCATAGTCGTACCATGCGACTATGGCAAGTAAGATTCTAATTGACTTGAACATTGCGACTGGTGAGAAGGTTTCATCATAGTCAACACCTTGCCTTTGAGTGTAACCTTTCGTGACCAGTCTTGCCTTGTAGGTCAATACCTTACCATCAGGCCCAAGTTTTCTCTTGTATATCCACTTACACCTGATAGGAACAATTCCTTCGGGAGGATTAACAAGAGTCCAAACTTGGTTCGCATGCATCGAGTCAATCTTAGACTGCATTGCTTCAAGCCACAAATTAGAATCAGCATCGGAAATTGCCTCCTTGAAAGTCCTTGGATCACATCCAACAACTTGATCACCTTGATCATATTCAAGGAGGAAACCATATCTTTCAGGAGCCCTAGGAACCCTTTCGGATCTCCTAGGTGCGACCATTTCTGGTACCGGCTCTTGAGGCACAGGAGATTCACTTGGTACTTCAGTTGGTTCTCGAACCTCTTCGAGTTCTACTATCTTGCCTTTTCTATCGAGTAGAAACTCCCTTTCCATAAAGGTGGCATTTCTAGAAACAAACACTTTTGTTTCGTTCGGATAGTAGAAGTAGTATCCAATGGAATTCTTTGGATACCCAATGAAGTAGCATAAGATGGATCTAGTATCCGGCTTATCTCCCACTGTCTGCTTCACGTAAGCAGGACATCCCCAAATCCTCATGTATGAGTATTTGGGTGGTTTGCCCATACATATCTCATATGGAGTCTTATCCACTGCCTTGGTGTGGACATTGTTCAACAACATTACCGCCGTTTCGAGCGCATAGCCCCAAAACGAGGTAGGAAGCTCAGTGAAGCTCATCATAGATCGAACCATGTCCATCAGGGTTCGATTACAACGCTCCACCACACCATTGAGCTGTGGTGTGGCCGGAGGGGTCCACTGCGAGAGAATCCCATTATCTCTTAGATAGTCTTGAAATTCAGCACTCACGTATTCACCACCTCGATCGGATATAAGTGCTTAATACTTTTGCCTAATTGATTTTTTACTTCAGCCTTGAATTCTTTGAACCTTTCAAAGGATTCAGACTTGTGCTTCATTAAGTACAAGTACCCATACCTAGAGTAATTATCGGTAAAGGTGATGAAGTATGTGTGATCGTACTTAGTACCAATGCTAAGTGGACCACACACATCAGTATGGATCAAATCCAATAGGCCTTAAACACGTTCAGGCTTGCCCTTGAAGGGTTGTTTAGTCATCTTTCCCTTGAGACAGGATTCACAAGTCGGTAGGGAGTTAATGTCTTACAAATCAAACATGTTATTCCTAACTAACTTGTTCATCCTTCTTAGAGAAATATGACCTAGCCTAGCGTGCCAAAGTTGTGCTGGGTTTAAGCTTTCGTATTTCCTTTTAACTATTGTCGTATGTGTTTCGACATCGCGAGTTGGAACTTGTTTCAATTTTAAGGTGTACAAATCGTTTTCGCGTTCCCCAATTCCAATTAAACATTAATTCTTGTATATATTGCACATCGAATGAGAAAAAACACAAGAATATCCATCACTATCAAGCATAGAAACAGAAATGATGTTCTTAATTAATTCAGGAACAAATAAAACGCTTCGCAATAACAACTTAAAATCTGAAGACAGAAATAAATAAACATCTCCTATAGCTATTGTAGCAACTCTAGCTCCATTGGCCAGCCTCAAGTGGGTTTCACCCTCTCTAAGACGTCGGCTTCTTGTCATCACCTGCAAATCATTGCAGATATGAGATCCACATCCGGTATCAAGTACCCAAGAATTCGAATTAAGAGACATATTTATTTCGATATAGAACGCACCTTTTGCAGTTCGCAACTGCTCGAGGTACTCCTTGCAGTTACTCCTCCAATGCCCAGGCTTGTGGCAGTGGTGGCAAACATCCTCGGTCTTGTTTGGCTTGGAAGTCTTTGCCTTGGGCTTCTTAGTGGGCTTTTCCTCCTTTGCAATGGCAGAACGCTTCTTACCCTTGTGTTTGGGCCCCTTCTTCACAGAGGAAGAATAGCCCATAAGGAGGACGGGCTTGTCCTTCTTTATGGTCCCCTCGAACACGACCAACATGTTAACCATCTCTTTGAGGGTGGCTGCCAGCTTGTTCATGTTGAAGTTGACCACAAAGGGGTCGAATGAAGCGGGTAGTGAGAGGCGAAGTACATCCACAGACAGCTCATGTGTAAGTGTGATATCAAGGCCCGCCAGCTTTTCAACGAACCCAATCATACGAACCCCATGCTCGCGGACCAAAGTCCCATCGCGCATGCGACTCGTCATAAGCTCCTTGACAGCGGTGAACCTCTCATGTCGAGAGTTCTTGTGATGATTGAGAATTTAGATTAGTGATTAATTGATTTGATTTGGGAATTAATCACGTATATTTTGAAGTCCCTGCTGATTTTGAGCGTTGCGTTAATTTTTGGGAAATTTAGTCGTAGCGATTTTGGAGCAAACATGTTAGCAGCAAGTTACTGTAGCTCCTGCTGGTGGATTTTGAATCAGCAGAGATGACGTCAGCGTGACGCAAGGAGAGCTGCTGGTTTTAGTTTCGAAGTTTGAAGTTGCTGCTGGCAGATACGGCGCGTAGCGTAAGATTGTGTGAGGAAGTGACACGTGTTAGTCAATATTTTGGAGTGTTGACTATTGTTTTCAGCAGAGGCGCTTGTGATCTGTGATCATCTGATGGTTTGTGGAATCAGTCGCAAGAGCTATCGATAGATATGATGACGTAAGCGTGATGTATTCATTGCTGCTGGTAGTAATTTGCGTTGCGATGGTTACTGCTGACCAGCAGGCGCGCAAATACTAAAGCGTT
>KQ986818.1:89482-117298 GCA_001598015.1 Dorcoceras hygrometricum
TTCGACGAGGGTTTGGAGAAGAAGAGATAAGATATGGCTGGTTCAAAATATTTCTAAGTGTCAATCAACACTTCGATATATACCTCTTCAAACCTCGCCTGCTGATTCACTAAGATCCATCGAAGTATTCAGCAGAAGTCTATCAGCAGCAATCTTCCCTTTTCTTTTCGTAAAATCAGCAGCGGGAAATCTAGGGAAGAAATGTCTCGGTGAACAGTAGTTCGACGAGGGTTTGGAGAAGAAGAGATAAGATATTGCTGGTTCAAAATATTTCTAAGTGTCGATCAACACTTCTATAAATACCTCTTCAAACCTCGCCTGCTGATTCACTAAGATCCATCGAAGTATTCAGCAGAAGTCTATCAGCAGCAATCTTCCCTTTTCTTTTCGTAAAATCAGCAGCAACGACTAAACAACAATCGCACGAAAATGCTACAAAACGACACCGTTCCAACTTATCTAAACGACGCCGCAGCAACCACCAGAAGACAACAACTCTCGCAAGAAAAACAACCAAGAGCTGATAACAGCTCTCTCTACAAAGCAATCTATCTGCTGGTCGCGAGAAAACACTCAAAACGACGACGCATCTACTAATTCAAACGACGTCATTTCATAAACGTAAGCAAAGCTGCCAACTGCTGATCTCTAAACACAAAGCTCCAAAACGCAGCGTTTTCACTTAATCAAACGACGCCGCTTCTCAACGCTCTTGCAAAAGCGCGCCTGCTGATCCGCAGCAACCAATACAACGCAAACACTACCAGCAGTAAGGAATGCATCACGCCTACGTCATCATATATATCGATAGCTCTTGCGACTGATTCCACAAGCGCATCTGCTGATCACTGTTCACAAGCGCATCTGCTGAATCTAATAGTCAACATTCCAAAATGTTGACTAACACGCGTCACTTCCTCGCTCAATCTCACGCTACGCGCGATGTCTGCCAGCAGCAACTTCAATTCGCACCAAAGCCAGCAGATCTTCATGCGTCACACTGATGTCACCATATCTGTTGATTCCAATTCCACCAGCAGGAGCTACAGTAACTTTGAACAGCGTTGACTCCGCTACAGTAGCGTGCTATTAACAGCTTTGCACCAAAATTTGCTACGATATAATTCTCCAAAATTCAACGCAACATTCGAAATCAGCAGGAACTTCAATCCTTTCACAAATTCCTCAAAACACATGTGATTAATCCCAAATCAAATCAATTAATCACTAATCTAACTTCTCAATCCTCACATTAGATGTGTTTCATGATAGCCATCATATCCACGATCACATCTAACATACACTATGGTGCATTCTAGGTCTTTATCCAACACAATTGTTAACATTATAATCATAATGAAAATAAAGAATGCCATAAATAAAAGCGTATATCATATATAAAGATCGTTATACACAAGAGTCAATAAAAACCCATACGCCACAAGTTGGCTAGTTGGGCATATACTCTAACAGTAGCAAGAATCAGATTTACTTGCCTCAATAAGAAGAAATCACGAAAAGCAGCAGGTCTCACAGAGAGTCTTCTCGAGCACTTCGATGAGCTTCCTATTTTGTTTTATGCAAAAATGAGTATTTTCTTGCAAGGAAATGAACTTATAGTTCACAAGGACCATCGGTATGGGAGTCTGATTTGTAACAGGGAGAAACACTTGAGATGCAAAAATGAGTATTTTCTTGCAAGGAAATGAACTTATAGTTCACAAGGACCATCGGTATGGGAGTCTGATTTGTAACAGGGAGAAACACTTGAGTAGGCATGGTGAACCATGCGTACATCTCAAAATTTTACTTAAAATTCCCTGTCACTATTTTGATTTGTAAATGCACTAAACAAATCTGAAAATTAACCATTCTCCCATCCCGGCCATTATATGTTTGAGAGATCTGAAAACTGCTCATCTTGAACTCGAGGAGACGTCCAACAGACCTCATGCACCGCGTGAAATCTGAAAATAGGAATCAGCTTTTTTTTAATTAAATAAATAATGCTGAAATCTGAAATTAGAAATGGGTCCTTGAATTATAAGGATTAGAATTTGCGGCCTATGGATTTTGGGGCGCTACAAACAACCTCGACCGAAGCCTCACAAGATTGGATCAAAAAACGTGTTAGAAAATATGACACATGCATGGATTTCAATCATGAATCATAGATCTAAACAAGTTGCGTACAATTCATGTCATAGATTTAGAAAACCAGTATACTATAGCTTAAATGATGAGAAAAGGAATCGATATTACATGCCTGGCTTGGAGAAAGATGAGATCTGCGAGTTACCGACGTAGAGGACACGAGATCGGGACAAGACCGCCTTTGAATCACCAAAGATTTGAAAAATTCGAAGCTTGAGGGAGGGAGTGGGACGTGCAAGTAAGGGAGGAGGGAGTGGAGGCTATGGTTGGAATTGATTAGAGTTGGAATGAAAGAAATGAAGGTGCCAAAAATGACCCCTCATGTTTAATTAAGAAAATAAGAGGGAATTTTACAAACTTACCCTCCACTAAATTGAAATATTAATTAAAAACTCTAACTCAAGCTTTAAAATCTCTAATTTTCATAATTAAAGGCCACCCCAAATTTTAAAATACATTAAAGTTCAATAAAACAACCCATATAGGCGAAAAAAGAGTTTCCTTAAAAAATAATAATAAAAACAAATTTTCGGAAATTTGCTGCTTAATATAATAAATTTATTCTTAAAAATCTAAGGACTTGAAAATCTCAAATTATTTTCATCTCGGTCGTCCCTAGTCTTGTCCACGCGCCCGAAACTCAACAGGCTAAAAGCAGACCATACATATCATGCAACATTAAAATCATAGATAAATCACATAAAATGACATGTAAATTTTCTAAAATTATTTTCCCCTAGTCATGCACTCATTTCTACGTATTCAGGAATTTCTAGGCGTTACACTGTATCACCCTCTCCGACTGTCCGTCTGTCTGTGGGTGGAACAACGTAGTAAAAAGAAACTTTGTCCCCATGGCAAAGTGCAAGCTCTTCCAGAAAGAAAACGTAAACCTCGGGTCTTTATGACACTATGGAGACTGGCACTCCATGTAAACGGACTATCTCTTGGATATAAAGCTCTTCATACTGCGTCATAGAAAAAGTCATCTTCACCGGTAGAATGGATTGACTTGGTGAGAAGATCCACAATCACTCAGATAGCAGTATGTCCCCTCACTATCCTCGGCAATCCCACTACAAAGTCCATCGCAACATTCTCCCATTTCCACTGGAATGGGTAGTGGCTTAAGCATCCAACGCTCTGCTTTCACTTGTTGGCATGTCAGGCACTTTGATACAAAGTGGGCAACACCTCTCGTCATCCCTGGGCACCAACAAAACAAAAGTAAATCCTTAGACATCTTCGTACTCCCAAGGTGGATAGAGTACGGAGACATATGCACCTCGGTCAGAATATCATTCCTCAATGAATATGTGCTAGGAACCCAATAACGGCCTCTGTACCGCACTATTCCATCCTCCACGGTGTAAAGTCTCTGATCCTTAGACTCATCCCTCTCCCTCCACTTCCGTAGCTGCTGGTCAATTGTCTTTCCGCTGTGTATGCGATCTCTCAAGGTGGACTAGACTGTGAGGGCAGAAAGTCTGGGGCCACCAACCCTAGTATAAACCTCCAAACCGAACCTCTGAATCTTTGTCTGTAGTGGCCTCTGAATTGCCACATGAGCAACTATTGCCGCTTTCCTACTCAACACGTCAGCGAAGACATTAGCCTTCCTCGGGTGGTAGCTAATTTCACAGTCATAATCCTTCACCAGCTCTAACCATCTCCTCTGCCGCATATTTAGCTCCTTCTATGTAAAGAAATACTTGAAGCTCTTGTGATCAGTGTAGATCTTACACTTCTCACCATATAAGTAATGCCTCCAAATATTTATTGCAAACACCATCGCACCCAACTCCAAATCACGTGTCGGATAATTCTTCTCATGCACCTTCAATTGTCTAGATGCGTAGGAAATCACCCTGTTATTCTGATTCAGAACTGCACCCAAACCAATTAGAAGCATCTGTATACAACACAAAATCTCCTTGCCCTGATGGCATTGCTAGAACTGGTGCTGTAGTGAGCGCATGATTCAATGCCTCAAAGCTCCTTTGACAATCATCTTCCCAAACAAAATTTGTCTTATTCTTTGTCAGAGCAGTCAAGGGCACTGCAATAGTAGAGAAGCCCTTGATGAACTTCCGATAATAACCTTCCAACCCTAAGAAGCTACGTATCTCGGATATACTCTTAGGTCACCATTCTTTCACTGCCTCCACCTTGCTCAGATCCACCTCCACACCCACACTCGACACAATGTGGATTAAGAACGCCACCTTCTCCAGCCAGAATTGGCACTTGCTGAATTTGGAAAATAGCTTCTTCTCCCTCAAAAACTGTAAGGCTGTCCTCAGATGCTGACTGTGTGAGGATTGAGATTCGAAAATTGGTGATTAATCGGGTAATCATATTTGGTTTGGGGTTAGTCACGGGAGTTATGGATTTTCGAATTTTATATTTTGAGAATTTTGTCGAATCTGGTTGGTTATTTTCAGATTTGGCATAGAACTGTTCAGCTTTGAGTCCTGTGTTGAATTTAGAGTTGATTTGTTGAGTCTTTCGATAGATATCTGATTCCAGTAAGTATTCAGATGTGAATACTTAGTTGAGGTGTTAGCGGGTGACATCTGAGTATTCGGGTATGGCGCGAGAAGTGATGCATCATCGTTTTGTTATTTTAGATGTCTCGCTAGTGGGTGAAGTCTGTTTAGTGGCGTGACCATATGTCAACGTGGGTCAACGGTGCCGTGTAGCGAGCGAGCACAGATGTGAGAGTTGGAGCAGAAGGTGCCATGTGTTAGTCAGCGTTGCTGAGTTGACCGTTGTTGTGAGCGTTATTCAGATCTAGATTCACGTGAGCAGCAGCGAGTGCTGGGATCTGTTTCAGATGTGGAGCAGTGCGACATCGTTTTGCCTAGTTATCAGGAACCTTGATGCGACGCCATTTCATTTAGTTGCGCGAGATAGATTTAGCGAGACAGATTGGTGAGTAGCGGGGGTACCAGATTCGAGGACTTGCGCTTTCAGATGTGGAGCAGTGCGACATCGTTTTGCCTAGTTATCAGGAACCTTGATGCGACGCCATTTCATTTAGTTGCGCGAGATAGATTTAGCGAGACAGATTGGTGAGTAGCGGGGGACCAGATTCGAGGACTTGCGCCTTATCGCCAAGATCTGTTAGCGTTAGGATTTGATACTGAGACCTGATTATGTCGGTGTTGACTTGCATTATAGATTTTTATTTGAGGATTTAAATGCAAGTGCTGATCGAAACTTAGCATATTTTCGAGCCCGATATTTCCTATCTCCTTCCCCGACACCCTCGAAACCCTTACTGTTCACCGAGCACTATTTCTCCGATTTACCGTCGATTTCCGCTGTAGTTTGGAGCAAGGTTGGTGGAACTGAACTCGTATCCATTAACCGTTTCGATTGTTACCAGTTAGGCGACCTGAGTCGACGCGTAGGAGGAGAACGAAGGAATTCCAGTGTTCGTGAATTTCTGCGATAGCTGACCCGAGAGTTCTTTAGCTCGTTTGAGCTTCTGGGTAAGTGTTTCCTTACTGTTTCCAACTTAGTTCTAGCTGTTAAAACCTGAGATGATAGGTAGAACCAGATTTGAGTTCTGACCGTTGACAGTAAGGTGTAAAGTTCAGATTCGAGTTGAATTGTTAGATGCTTTGACAGATTTGAGCTCTCAGGCAGTTCCTGTTGTGTTTGTTGAGACCAGCGAAGGAGCATATTGTAGAAGGCTGAGTTTTCCGTGCCCTGGTGAGATTTGTTGAGGTATAAACTGAGACCAGAGGTACGAATCGAGCTTCTGATTTCAGCTTTGGCATAAGCGTGTAGTTTTTTGATGCATGAATGATGCTCTGTGGAATCTGTTATGTGAGTATTGTGCTTTACGTGAACATATGTGTCTCATACCTGAATTTATGTGTTTTGTTTACGTGAACTATGCATGTTGAAATCAGATTTGAATTTCTTGGCATACATGCATATATATTGAGCCTATTGATTGATTGAGAACCCGAGAAAGAGCCACGTTGTGATCGGCAGACAGATGTGTCGTGCCTAAAAGGTCCAACGCTATCATCGGAGTGGTGACTGATTGGTAGTGTCTGAATACCACCGAGCTATGATGGGTAATTGAGTGGCCAGCCCAAGAAGATCACGGGCCGATGATTTTCACTGGCTGATTGGCTGTGCGTGCTATAGAGGCTCGCCTTTGGTTTTCCAGCTGACTCGTTAGCCTAGATGACCGATTCTTTGACAATCCTCATGCATTCATGTTTTGATATACTACATGTTTATGAGTTGCTGTTGTCTTAGTGCTCTTCATACTGAGGTTTGACCTCGTATTTCTTTCCTGCATTTGTGTTCTTGGGTCTGTGTTATCCATTGCAGGAGCCACATGTAATCTGTATGGGCAGAGTGGAGCTTCAGCTAGTAGATCCCCGCTTGGTTGAGTCCCAGTGTACGGTATTATGTATTGAATCAGGGGATGCCCTGAGTTTCTATGTATTTTGGGGATCTGTTATTTTGAGTTTATTTGATTACCTTTTTGTTGTAGGATTGGAGTAATCTTATTTTGAGTATGAATATTTTGAATGATGATTTTTTTATCGTTCAGACACAATACTTAGGAAAATTTTTAAGCCCTATTTTATGCTTCCGCGATTATGTGCTTAATTGTATTGTTAATCTTTGTCGATTAGACTGGGATAAGCTCGTTTTTCTTTGATCACACTCGAGTCTAGGCACAGAGTTTTGATTTGATTTCTTGCTTGATTCTGTGACTTGCTTGATTTGATATCTGTCTCTGTGATTACCTGCTGTTAGTCCTACCTTGAGATTTGATTAGATGCCGCCGAGTAGAGGTAGAGGTAGGACTACTAGACGTACCGCTGAGGAGTCTAGGGCCTCGAAGAGCGACGAGGATGTTCAGCGGAGTGTACCTTTGTGCCGTAGAGAGAGACTGGCAGAGGTGGAGGATGTGACTGGACAGATAGGTGAGATGGAGCTAGTGTTGCCTAGGTTCCAGAGAACAAATCCCCCTATGTTCACTGGCGCCGAGGGTGGTCTTTCGGCTGAAGGCTGGTTGGAGAACATGGAGGACTTGTTTGATACTTTGGAGTACACCGCAGAGTGGAGATTGAAGTTGTCCGTTTTGAGTTGAGGGAGCATGCTCAGCGTTGGTGGAAGGGTACTTCCATAGTGATGAGAGAGACCGGAGTTCTGGTTTCTTGGGAGAGCTTCTGTGCCGCATTTCGACAGGAGTATACCCCAGAGTCATACTTCAATAACCGAGAGAGGGAGTTCGACAACCTAAAGCAAGGGAATTTGAAGGTTGCTGAGTATGCCAGACAGTTTTGAAGGTTCTGGCGTATGTTCCCCATGTGAAGCAAGGGAATTTGAAGGTTCTGGCGTATGTTCCCCATGTTGCTAGCCAGGAGCGGACGAAGAGGAACAAGTTATTAAGGGATTGAGGCCAGAGTTGTTTCAGTTTGTGTTGGCTGGAGCCCCATCGATGTATGCTGAGGCTGTGAATCGAGCAGTTGTTATTGAGGAGAGTTTGTTGGATGCACCGACGCAGGTTCCGATGGCAGTCGGACAGGGTTACCTTCCTGCGCCTGAAGGTACGCATTCTTCCCAGTCTCCTCAAACTTCACAGCAATCAAACCGTTAGAGGTTCAGCCCTCGTGGGAAGCAGTTTAAGAAGAAGTCGAACTCGAGTTACTCTGGTTCCGTGAGCTCTGGTGGCAGTGGATCAGGAGGAGTATCTTGTGGACAGTGCGGTGGTAGGCACATGACTTCGCAGTGCCGTGGAGTTCAAGGGACTTGCCACAACTGTGAGCAGCCTGGACACTTTATGAGAGTGTGTCCTTTGTTGAGGGGACAGTCTTCGGTTCCTTCGCACCAAGGTTTGGCTGGTGGTTCTTCGCAGAGGACGGAACCTCCTGCCCCGACCAAACGATCTGGATTCCAACCCCGTGAACCGTCTAGGTTTGGAGGACCTTCGAGACCACAGTTTCCGGGACCGCAGCAGGCTCAGGTGAATGCCTTGTTGAGGGAGCAGGCTGATGAGATACCTAGTGGAGTTATCGCAGGTACGTGATCTGTCTTTGATTTTCCTGCGAGAGTTTTATTTGATACAGGAGCGTCACACTCCTTTGTTTCTGCATGGTTTGTGCATGAGTGTGGGTTGAGAGTTACCCAACTATGTGATGTTGTATCTGTGTCCACTCCTGCCGGTGTGTGGTTGTTGTCTCGTGAGATTGTGGTGGATTGTATGATTCGGTTTGACCAGAACGTGATAGTGGCAAATTTGATCTCTTTGGAGATGAGAGACTTTGATTGCATCTTGGGAATGGATGTGTTGTCCAGCTATAAGGCTACTGTGGATTGTTTCCATGGTGTGGTGAGATTTCGCCCCAAGACGGGAGAGAAGTGGGATTTCTATGGTGCTGATTCGCGCTCGAAGATTCCACTGATTTCCGCCATGGAGATGTTTGGTCTGTTATCGCTGGGTAACGCTGGATTCATGATTTATGCTCTCGATGTTTTCCAAGAGTCGCGTTTGGAGTTGAGTGATATCCCGATTGTCAGAGAGTTTCCAGACGTGTTTCCAGACGAAATTCCTGGTTCCCTCCAAGAAGAGAGATTGATTTCAGTATAGAGTTGGAGCTAGGGACAGCCCTGATTTTTAGAGCTCCGTATCGAATGGCGCCAACTGAGTTGAAGGAACTCAAGGACCATTTGAGAGATCTTCTTGAGAAAGGCTTCATCTGACTGAGTATGTCGCCTTGGAGAGCTCCGATTTTGTTTGTGAAGAAGAAATATGGGTCTATGAGGATGTGCGTTGATTTTCGGCAGTTGAATAAAGCAACGATCAAGAATAAGTATCCGTTGCCGAGGATTGATGACTTGTTTGATCAGTTGCAAGGAGTTTGTGGTGTACACCGACCACAATAGTTTGAAGTATATCTTCACCCAGTCAGATCTAAATATGAGACAGCGTCATTGGATGAAGTTGCTCAAGGATTTTGATTGCAAGATTCAGTATCAGCCTGGGCGGATGAACTTAGTAGCCGATGCTTTGAGTAGGAAAGCCCAGCCTGTGATGTTAACATCTTTGAGTATCTCGAGAGTCCATGAGCAGTTGGGTACTTCTGGTTGGCGGTTTCAATCGAGTGACCAGTATTTCATAGTTTCTTCTATTCAGGTTGAACCACAGATTGTGAGTGACATTAGAGAAGCGCAGAGGACTGATCCCTATATCCATGAATTGAAGATTAAGGCTCAAAATGGTTAGTCTGATGATTTTACTGTTGCTTCTGATGGGTGTTTGAGATTTCGAGGAAGATTAGTGGTTCCGAACGTGATTTATTTGAGAGAGACTATTTTGAATGAAGCGCATTGTAGTCGGTACAGTGTGCAGGCAATATAAAGATGTATCATGCCCTGAAGTCTCACTACTGGTGGGTGGGCATGAAGAGCGACATTTCAGGTTTTGTTGCTAGATGTTTGAACTGTCAGCAGGTCAAGGCCGAAAGAATGAGACCTGGTGGATTGTTGCAGAGTTTGGGAGTGCCTCAGTGGAATTGGGAGCACATCGCCATGGACTTTGTGACTCATTTGCCTCGATCGAGTAGGGGATGCGATGCTATTTGGGTGGTGATTGATAGACTTTTGAAGTCAGCCCATTTCATTCCCTATGATGCGACGTGTTCGATGAAGAAAATGGCGAGATTGTACATCGACCATGTGGTTAGATTGCATGGAGTGCCTGTGTCGATAGTGTCCGATAGAGATCCAAGATTCACATCTCGATTCTGGAAGAGCTTGAAAGAAGCTATGGGTTCGAGATTGGATATAAGTACTGCTTACCATCCTCAGACAGATGGCCAATCTGAGAGGACCATTCAGACTTTAGAAGATATGCTGCGTGCAATTGTGATGGATTTCAGTGGTGGCTGGCAGGATTCGCAATCACTAGTTGAGTTTTCTTATAAAAACAGCTACCAAGTGAATATCGGGATGGCTCCATTCGAATCGTTGTATGGTCGCAAGTGTAGATCTCAAATCTGTTGGGAAGAAGTTGGTGAGAAACAGCTTTCGACCCCTGATTTTGTGCAGAATATGAGAGATCAGGTTTCGTTGATACGAAGTAGAATGAAGGCTGCACAAGATCGTTTCACTAGCTATGCTAACAGAAGACGCCGACCTCTGGAATTCGAAGTTGGTGATAGAGTGTTCCTTAAGATTTATCCTTTCAAAAGTGTGATGAGGTTCAAATTCAAGGGCAAGTTAGCTCCTAGATTCGTTGGTCCATTCGAAATTGTTGAGAGGATTGGACAGTTGGCTTATAGATTGCAGCTGCCTGATGAATTAGCAGCGATAAATGACATTTTTCATGTGTCAATGTTGATAAAATATGAGCCAGATCCATCCCATGTGTTGAGGACTGATGAAGTTGAGCTAGATTCTGCCTTGAGCTATGTTGAATATCCAGTTCAGATTCTGGATAGGAAGGAGAAGAAATTGAGGAATAAGATAATTCCATTGGTGATGGTCCAATGGAGTAAGCATGGCCGGGAAGAAGCTACCTGGGAAGTTGAGGAAAAGATGAGACAAGAGTGGCCTCATCTGTTTGAGCTTTGACAGTGGAATTGTGTTGGTTAGTTTCAATGTTTTGATTGATTCTTCCCTGTGTTTGCCTTTGATTTCAAGGACGAAATCTCTTAAGGTGGGGAGAATGTGAGGATTGAGATTCAAAAATTGGTGATTAATCGGGTAATCAGATTCGGTTTGGGGTTAGTCACGAGAGTTATGGATTTTTCATATTTTAGATTTTGAGAATTTTGTCAAATCTGGTTGGTGATTTTCATTTGTCATAGAACTGTTCAGCTTTGAGTCGTTAGGCGCTATCGGGAGAAATCTGTGTTGAATTTGGATTTGATTTGTTGTGCCTTCCGATAGAGATCTGATTCCAGTAAGTATTCAGATGTGAATACTTAGCTAAGGTGTTAGCAGGTGACATCTGAGTAGTCGGGTATGGCGCGAGAAGTGATGCATCGTCGTTTTGTTATTTCAGATGTCCCGCTAGTGGGTGAAGTCTGTTCAGTGGCGTGACCAGATGTCAACGCGGGTCAACGGTGCTGTGTAGCGAGCAAGCACAGATGTGAGAGTTGGCGCAGAAGGTGCCACGTGTTGGTCAGCGTTGCTGAGTTGACCGTTGTTGTGAGCGTTATTCAGATCTGGATGTGCGTGAGCAGCAGCGAGTGCTGGGATCTGTTTCAGATGTGGAGCAGTGCGACATCGTTTTGCCTAATTAGCAGGAACCTTGATGCGATGCCGTTTCATTTAGTTGCACGCGATAGACTTAGCGAGACAGATTGGTGAGTAGGACGGGACCAGATTCGAGGAATTGCACCTTATCGCCAAGATCTGTTAGCGTTAGGATTTGATACTGAGATCTGATTGTGTCGGTGTTGACTTGCATTGTATATTTTGATTTGAGGATTTAAATGCGAGTGCTGATCGACACTTAGCATAATTTCGAACCCGATATTTCCTATCTACTTCCCCGACACCCTCAAAACCTTTACTGTTCACCGAGCACTATTTCTCCGATTTACCGTCGATTTCCGCTGTAGTTTGGAGCAAGGTGGGTGGCGCGGAACTCGTCTCCATTAACCCTTTCGATTGTTACCAGTTAGGTGACCTGATTCGACGCGTAGGAGGAGCACGAAGGAATTCCAGTGTTCGTGAATTTCTGCGATAGCTGACCCGAGAGTTCTTAGCTCGTTTGAGCTTCTGGGTAAGTGTTTCCTTACTGTTTACAGCTTAGTTCTAGCTATTAAAACTAATATGATATGTAGAACCATATTTGAGTTCTGACCGTAGAAGTATGGTGTAGAAGTTCAGATTCGAGTTGAATTGTTAGATGCTTTGACAGGTTTGAGCTCCCAGGCAGTTCCTGCTGTGTTTGTCGAGACCAGCGAAGGAGCAGATTGGAGAAGGCTGAGTTTGCCGTGCCCTGGTGAGATCTGTTGAGGTAGAAACTGAGACCAGAGGTACGAATCGAGCTTCTGATTACAGCTTTGTCATAAGCGTGTAGTGTTTTGAAGCATGAATGATGCTCTGTGGAATCTGTTATGTGAGTATTGTGCTTTACGTGAACATATGTGGCTCATACCTAAATTTATGTGTTCTGTTTACGTGAACTATGCATGTTGAAATCAGATTTGAATTTCTTGGCATACATGCATGCATTCAGATTCGAGTTGAATTGTTAGATGCTTTGACAGGTTTGAGCTCCCAGGCAGTTCCTGCTGTGTTTGTCGAGACCAGCGAAGGAGCAGATTGGAGAAGGCTGAGTTTGCCGTGCCCTGGTGAGATCTGTTGAGGTAGAAACTGAGACCAGAGGTACGAATCGAGCTTCTGATTACAGCTTTGTCATAAGCGTGTAGTGTTTTGAAGCATGAATGATGCTCTGTGGAATCTGTTATGTGAGTATTGTGCTTTACGTGAACATATGTGGCTCATACCTAAATTTATGTGTTCTGTTTACGTGAACTATGCATGTTGAAATCAGATTTGAATTTCTTGGCATACATGCATGCATATTGAGCCTATTGATTGATTGAGAACCCGAGAAAGAGCCACGTTGTGATCGGCAGACAGATGTGTCGTGCCTGAAAGGTCCAACGCTATCATCGGAGTGGTGACCGACTGATTGGTCATGTATGAATACCATCGAGCTGTGATGGGTAATTGAGTGGCCAGCCCAAGAAGATCACGGATCGATGATTTCCACCGACTGATTGGCTGTGCGTGCTATAGAGGCTCGCCTTTGATTTTCCAGCTGACTCGTTGGACTAGATGACCGATTCTTTGACAGCCCTCATGCATTCATGTTTTGATATACTGCATGTTTATGAGTTGCTGTTGTCTTAGTGCTCTTCGTACTGAGGTTTGACCTCGTATTTCTTTCCTGCCTTTGTTCTTGGGTCTGTGTTACCCATTGCAGGAGCCACAGGTAATCTGGCTGGGCAGAGTGGAGCTTCAGCTAGTAGATCCCCGCTTGGTTGAGTCCCAGTGTACTGTATTATGTATTGAATCAGGGGATGCCCTAAGTTTCTATGTATTTTGGGGATCTATTATTTAGAGTTTATTTGATTACCTGTTTGTTGTTGGATTTGAGTAAAGGTTATTTTGAGTATCAATATTTTGAATGATGATTTTTTTATCGTTCAGGCCCAATACTTTGGAAAATTTTTAAGCCTTATTTTATGCTTCCGCGATTATGTGCTTCATTGTATTGTAAATCTTTGTCGATTAGCACGGGACCTGACAGACTGTGCTCCTCTCTGGTCCTCGGATAGATAAGGATGTCGTCTATAAACAATATGATAAACTGATCAAATTAAGGATGAAATTCTCGATTCATGAGATCCATGAAGATATCTGGGGCGTTACTAAGCCCAAACGGCATCACTAAGAACTCGTAGTGCCTATAAAGAGTCCTGAAATCTGTCTTATGCACATCCGTCTCCCTCACTTCAACTGATGGTACCATGATCTGTGATCTATCTTTGAGAATACTGAGGCTCCCTGCAACTGATCAAATAGGTCCTCGATCCTCGATAGTGGGTACTTGTTCTACACTGTCACACAGTTCAACTCCAGATAATCAATGCACAGTCTCATGCTCCCATCCTTTTTCTTCACAAATAGTACTGGTGCACCCCATGGAGAGAAACTGGGGCGTATGAATCCCTTGTCGAGCAAATCCTGTATCAGATCCTTCAAATCTTTCATATCCGTGGGAGCAAATCCATACAGCGCCTTAGATATTGGCATTGTACCTGGCATCAACACTATCGAAAACTCCACATCTCTCTCTGGTGGAACACCGAAAATATCTTCAGGGAACACATTAGGAAACTCCCCGACCACCTCTACCTCTTCGATCACTCGATCAGCTGTTTCCGATACCGATATAACACTAGATAGAAACCCTGGCATCCCCTCCTCATGAGCTTTCTTGCCTGGATGCAAGATATCACTCGTGGCATCTGTCTGCATCTGGTCGCCTCAAAGATAAACGGCTTCCCACCAGGCGGTATAATTCTCACTGTATTCTGTCAGAAATCGATCGATGTCTTGTTTGCTGTCAACCAGTCCATACCTAAGATAATATCGAACTCTAGCATGGGCAAAACTATCAAGTCCGCCTGAACAGAATTCCCCTGCAAGTTGAGCTCAACGTATCTAGCCAACTGCGTTGATAACATCTCTTCCCAGATGGGACTGTCACACTGAATCCCCAACTCAGCTTCTTCGGCGTGATACCCATACTCGCTAAGAAAGACTCTGCTATGAAAGAATGTGTAGCTCCCGAATCCAGTAGAGCGTTAGTGGCAACTCCCGGCAAGAAAATTCGACACGAAAAGAAGTGGCATCATACCCCACTAACTCCTATCCCTAACGTGCTGACTAAAAACATAAGATTCAAGTTTTCAACACAAATTGGGGAACAAGGCATTCAAATTTATAATGATCAAACAATTTCAGTCTCATAGCCATTAACATTATCATGTTACTAGTACACACTAATGAACAAGGTACTGAATGCAACAATTTACATGTGATCAACGTAGAGTCTGGGTTTGCTTGCTCCACCTGCATGACGAAGACTCTGCCCAGAACATGCTGCCTCATCTGTGGACACGCCGTGGATATGTGTTCCGATGCCTTGCACTTGAAGCAAACATTCGCCTTTGCCAGGAACTTTCCAAAATGTCTGCGCTGACACTCCGGGTGTAACACCCCAAAATTCACAGGACCACATAAATGAACCTATTTATTTTAAGGGTCAAATTGATATTTCAGATTTCAGCATAAGTTATTTTATTTATTTAAAAAGCTGATTTCTTCAGTTTCAGAATTTAGATACGATGCAGGAAGTTCCAAGAAGATATCGCCCCGAGCACATTACATGAGCAGATTTCAGATTCTGTTAAAAAAGCTTTTAAAGAGAACAAATTGTTTCTTTCAAAATCTTTTGGTAGAATTGAAAAACTAAAATATTGAGAGGGAAATTTTACCAAATTTCATAATAGTAGGCATGGTGTGTCATGCTTAACCATAACACATCACCTGCACTAATCCCTCTCCCATATATTACTGGTTTTGAAAAGCAAAGTTAATTTTCACTTGTGAAGAAAATACTTTCTTGTTCTCTCAAATATTTCTAAGGATCTCGTTGTGGTTGCTTGAGGAGGATCTCTGCAGGAATCAACTGATTTCGTATTTCTCAGTGAAAGGCAAGTAAAAGCTGATTTTTTTTACACCATTTAAAGAATATATTGTTTTCCTCAATTTTGTGGATTGATTTCCTGTTTACGTTAAATATATAGCTAAGTTTATGTTCATGAATGTTTAAGAAAAACGAATGATCGGGTTCTGGCTCCTCAAAAATCGTCGCCTCGAACCACGTCATCAGTCTCACCTGCACACAGTCAGATCTAGTGAGCTAGAGGCTCAGCAAGCTCAAACCTGGAGAACAAGTACTAAATATACATCCACTTGCATTAAAATAGCAATACTAAAAATACTTTTTAAACTTCAACATCTGAACGTTAAAAGAACTTTAAAATTTTAAACATCATTGACAAAAAAGCTTAAGTAAACTTCGGCCTCAAATCCTCGAACTATACGTCATGGCATGTAAATAATGTAAATCCGCAAAAATAACAGTTTAGGTGAAGTTTGCTCATTGATGCGACCCCTCTATTCGCTTGATCAAGCTATAAACCATAGTACTAGACTAGAATAGCTCGACGGACCTATTGCTCCGTAGTCATTATCCCCCTATAATATGGCTGTACGGACCTCATGCGTCGTAGCATATTCCTCTACGTCTTGGTCACAAACAATTTGCATTCCTCAAAATAATTTTCTTTCTTTTTCACTCAAACATAAACGTCATATAACATGCCATTAACATCATAAAACTCATCATTTCATTTTCAAAAGCTTGCTGCCCATAAACATGTTTTCAATGTGTTATAAAAATATATAAAGTTTTAGCCGAGATCAATCGGAATCATTCTAGGCTTCTCAACGGGATACTTGGACACCGTGCAGTCTCAACGAGTCACCGGACAAGCCCAAAACTCATTGCAACCAGCCCAAGCCTAGATAATATAATTTCACACATCTTAAATATGTTTACAAGCCATAAGAATGCTGGTCGGATGCCTTCAGGGTGCTGCCGTGACCTCAAAAATTTTAGCGCTACAAGCTACCTCTCCTTGGCTCCTATACATACCCGTACGACTCATAACTTCAACGCCCTTAAATACCAGCCCTTGGAATCAATTTACTCCACGTCGTACTCATCCTAGGGTCTTCTCAAGGCTTTCTACATGAGCTGGCAGATTTACTCACACCCACAATTATCACATCCCAACAATTTCCTTGTAGTGGGAGCCAACAATCTGTCATGTGGTCCCCTTGCCTCTAAGCTTCGTCCATCCTCAATTCCTATCAACTCGAGGGCACCACCAGCAAACCTAAGTCACTATAGACGTCATCCAGGTCCTCAACGTGACCCTAGAAATCTCCCCAGTGATTCCACATCAACGCACATAGTGACTGCACGCACATCTCCCCTCTCACCTTGCACGCATCCGTGCAGCCCATGCACTCGACCAGCCTAGCTCCGACCCCCAACCAACCATGACCCAAACCCTTCTAGCTCCCTAGACTTGACTCAATCCCTCATCCAGGATCTTTGATGAACCCCCAACAGGTAGAACATCATCGGACAGAAGGCGACACCTCCCCGCTACCACATTCTGCCCGAAATTATGAGATACTCCGTCCCTCTCCTCTTTGGTTGGTCTACTTCTACCACGTATGAACCTATACCACACATAATAAGTGACCCTCAAACCTCAAACCAAGCAGCAAAAAATCCCTGAGCACCGACAGCAAGAACTTTGAACAAAGGATGCAGAAAAATTCAAAGGTTAATCAACAATATTCATAACATGTATCTTGCTGTATTGAAACGATTTTAAATCAATTATCATGCAGAAACACAACAAAACACACATATATAACCCGAAAGTTGCAGAAACAAAGGTTTAAAAATTGCATTCTGATGGAGAAAATTTGGGAATAACCGTTACCGGAAAGCGTCGAAATGGATCGGGAGACGAAATTTCCTTCAAGATTGCCCTTTGAACCCACGGCCACCCTAGCTCTATTTTGGGGAGTTCGTCGGCTGTTAAATGGGGGGAATAGATGAGGAAGAAGGTTTATGGTACTAATTATTAGGTTAAGTGTAGCTAATTTGTTTAAAAATCACCATTAGGCCCTCTAAGTTATTAAATTTCCAATTGTCTAAACCCACTAATATCAAATTTTCTACACACTATTTCCTTCAAATAACATCTGAAAATGAACTAAATTTTTGTATTATTAAAAAATTTAAATGCTTACTCGCTCATTTTTCTCAAAAATCGTTTGTTCGAGAAAAAGCTCTAAAAATCGTTTTTTTTTTCAACCTCTAAGAAAATTTCAAATTTAACACAGAAAATATTTTAAAAATCAAAAAATCAAAATACATTACCAATTTATAACCTAAATTTATAATTTAAATCATTTATATCATGCATATGGTTTACGTGAGCGGATCTCGATCTCTACAATTCCTCCCCCTTAAATAAATTTCATCCTCGAAATTAAAATGTAACAAACAACTCCGGGCAACGACTCCTCATGTCTAACTCAGTTTCTATTAAGATAAAATTTATTAGTTTTGGTGATAACAAAAATAAGACAAGTGCTGAATTCAAAATTACTTCTGGACAATCAGCCGTTGCAATTAACAGCTTCGCATATTCATATGCAAGTACTCAGCTATCGAACTGCTATTCAGATGTTAGTTATTGAGTAGAAGAGTCAGATAATCGGATTGAGTTTTTCAGTTGTTAGCTATCAGATCTTGATATTCGGGATTGATTCAGATGTTGAGGTGAAGACGTAGGTATCGGGTTAGTATTTCAGCTGTTGGTTAGCATTCAGCTATTGGATATCTCAGATGTTGAAGTTTTCAGTCGTTACAATCAGATGTTAGAAAGTATTCAGCTGTTGAAACGTTTATCTATTGAAAGTATTCAGAAGTTGGGTATCTACTTCAGAAGCGAGTGTATTCAGCAGTTGGGTATCTACTTCAATAGTGAGTATTTTCAGACGTTGGCTACAGTTGCTTTTGACTCATTTGTGACTATTTAGGAACTATTCAGACTATGGATTACATGGGTAACAGAGCTAGTATTTCAGTTGTTGAAGTATTTCAGCTGTTACAACATTCAGTTGTTGGCATATTTCAGTTGTTAGAACATTCAGCTGTTGGCATATTTTAGTTGTTACAACATTCAGCTGTTTACAACATTCAGCTTTTGATATATTCAGCTGTGACAGCTATTCAGCGATGAAATAGTCGTCCTCTTCAAGAAAGAAATAACAGTATTAAAGGGAAAACTCTCAGGCGCAAACGACAAATCGATTCAAGCGCTATCAATGTTTAAATTGTAAAGAATCAATGGTGAAGATGGAATCGTACAATTGCCTGGAATTAAGGAAACACTGCCAATGCTATTTTGGATAAATAGTACACAATATACAGAGGACGTTATTTAATGTTTGCACAAATATGGATAATCAACATTTTGGCTCTGACGAAGCGCAATTTACCTCTAGTGGAGCAGAATATGCGATGGACATATATTCAGAAAGGGATTCTGTTTCCTTGGCGAGATTTAATGACCATTGTGGACGAAGGGTATAAATAGCTGGAATTTGAATTGAAGAAGCTCTCTCTCTCTCTGTCTCGCCTTCACTCTGTTATTCAACATTTCCATTACTCTCGAGCTTTTCATCAATCGACACTATCTTTCAAAAGCTCACACAAGTTACTGGAAAGCACATATTGCAGAAATTATTTAAAGTCCAGTAACTCATCTCGAAGAACTCTTCACAGTTCAAACCTTCACAAATATTACCTTCGAGATACATCTTCTGGTTACCTTTTGTAATCGAGTTTTATTGTTAAAACCAGAATATTTACAGTCTCAATAGCTTTGTATTCCATTGTATCATTCATTTTTGAGTCTGTAACAAACGAGCTACACAAAGCCGTTTGATAGAAATTCTAAGTGTTGTATTCAGCAGTTACATATGCTGGTTGTTGATTGGAGATTGCTAGGAGTTCATCTTGAGCGAGGCTCGGTGACTGGGTGGTTACAAAGGCTGTAAACATCAAATTTTCTAGTGGAACCTTCCTGAAAAGGAATAGGGGGAGATGTATGATATTTATATCCGAACTTCCATAAACAAACTCTTGACCCTGAACTTTTACTTATCGCATTTACTTAATCTTTCACTGTTCACAGATTAATCAACTTATTTCCGCACAATATTTGTTAGTTGAGAAATATGATTTAAGACTGAGATACCCGGGTAACACTGATTTAAGTTAAGCGGGTGCTTGTAAAAATCGTTTTAAAGGTTTCGGAAATATTTAAAAAATATCAAGGAGTTCATTCAACCCCCCCTTTCTGAACTCCTAGGCCTATTTTTCGAACCATATTGATCCTATCAATTGGTATATGAGCCTGCTCATCTCAGTTATTGAATAGTATGTTGTTTGTGTTTATCATATTTTAAAATGTCTACTTCTCACAACAATTCCTATGTTTTCTAAGGAGGACTACGATGACTGGAAGATTCGCATGCAAGAGCATCTGGCTGCTCAAGATGATGACATGTGGTCAGTTATCACAGAAGGGCCGATGAAAATTATGAATCCAAACTTGGCATTTGCTATATCTAATGGCGAGCCCCAGTATCTAGAGAAGAGCAGACATGATTGCACCAACGAAGACAAAAAGAAAGCAAATCTGGACAATGTGGCCAGGGACATTCTCTACAAGACACTAGACAAAAACATGTTCAGCAAGATAAAAACCTGTGCCACAGCAAAAGATATTTGGGAACAGCTGACAAAAATATGTGAAGGAAACGATGAGACAAAAGAGAACAAGCTAACTGTCGCTCAGCAGAAATATGAATCTATGAAGATGAAGGATGGAGAAACAATGACGGAGTTTATGAGCGATTCAGAGCCGTGGTGATTGAGTTGACTAGCTTGGGAAAAGAGTATAGAAACTGTGAGTTGGCTTTGAAGGTGATGAGAGCATTGCCCAGGGAATGGGACGTTAAGACTATGGCCATGCGGGAGTCCAAGGATCTCAATAAGCTGGAGCTTCACGATCTATTTGCAAATCTTAAAGCTTATGAGTTCGAGTTGGAAACAAGAGCAGAATCTGGACCGTCAACCTCCCAGCCGACCAAAGCACTAGCAGCTACAACATCTGAACAGTGCTCTCCAAGCACTAGCAAGACAGCTGATCAACTCAGCAATGACGCCATTTCCCTCTTCGTTAAGAAGTTTGGGAAATACTTGAGAAGATCCTACAATCCTTCTACTCCTTATAATAATGTCCATAAAAATGATAAAGTTACAACTGATATGAACTGTTTTAATTGTGGACGTCCAGGGCACTTTGCAGCTGATTGCAACAGGCGGATGATCGCAAAGTACTGGTTGCTGAGGAAAGCAACAGGAACTGGGCTGATACCGATTCAGATTCCTCATCCAGCAGTTCCTCATCTAGCGATAGTGAACAGGAGGAAGTTCAATGTCTCATGGCTGATCAAACTTCAGATGACGAGGTATTTGATTTTTCCAATATCGAATTTACACGAGAAGACCTTGTCAGTGCACTTAATGATATGGTCAAAGAGTACAGGAAGCTTTCTCACACATTCGAGGAAGTTAAAGCTGAAAACGCTGATTTGAAAATAGTTCAGTAGAACCAAGTACTGTTGAACTTGGTGAAGCTGACAGTTTACAAATCGATTTGAATAAGCTGAAGGCTGAGAATGAATTGTTGAGATCAATGTCCTGTGAGCTCGAGTCTGAAATTGAAAAATTAAATTCGATAATGAGCTCCTGGACCCAGTCTTCTATCTCTCTAGACAAGCTGTGTTAGATTCAGAAGCCAGCGAATGATAGAACTGGCTTAGGTTTCAATACTGGTGAAAGCAGCTCTGGAGCGACTTGTACTCAATCAAATATTGCACATGACAAGTTCAAAAAGATGAGCTTTGTCAAACCTAGTGTGATACATGATCCATGTGAGTCGGTACGGTATGATGACCAGATCTCGGAGCTATTAAATAAGAAAGGAAAAGCTGGTATTGGCTATGACAGACCCGAGAGTTCTAAGTTTGGTTGGATAAAGAACAGACTTGACAAGGAAAAGGCGAAAGCTGGATCCAAGTCGCTTGTTCAGAACCAACAAATACGTGGCTCTAAGAAGGTTAAGTCTGAATGGAAAAAGGTTAGGCCTCGTAGAGATTTGAATGGTCAAAATACCAAACCAAAGCTCAACAGATCTCACAGTTCCTATGTACAGACCCTTATGGACTACCATACTGGGAAATCTGTCAAAGTAATTCAAGTATGGGTCTCGAAGGGGTAATCCTATCTGGAACCAAGTAAAATTGGGTACCAAAATCTGTTTTTATGATTGCAGTATAACAGGTACAAAGCTGCTGATGAATCAACCATATGGTACCTGGACAGCGGTTGTGCAAGACATATGACTGGAAACCAAAAGCTGCTAACAGATGTGACACCTCACAGAGGAGCAAAGATAGTCTTTGGTGATAACGCTAATGGTAACACTGTGGGTAAGAGTAAGCTTATCCACGGTAACATATCTATATCAAATGTCTTAGTTGTTGATAACTTGCGTTACAATTTGATTAGCATTAGTCAGCTATGTGACAAGGGTTACATAGTTAATTTTCAACAACACACATGCACAGTTCAGAGTCCAGAAGGACTGACCGTATTGGTAGGTAAAAGATCGGGGAATACCTACATTATCAATTGGTCAGAACCCATGGGATCTGAACAAATTTGCTTAACAGCCAACTCTTCCAAGATCTAGTTGTGGCATCAGCGAATGAACCATCTAAACTTTAAAACTCTTGCTCATTTGAGTCAGCATGAAATGGTTTCTGGTCTGCCCAAAATCAATATTTCAAAGGACAAGATCTGTGCCGCATGTCAGCGTGGTAAACAATAAAATCTACTTTTAAAAAGAAAGGCGATAAACATTCTTCCCGGAGCTTAGTGCTTTTACATATGGATCTTTTTGGTCCTATTTCCGTAACTAGCTTAGGGGGAACAAACAACACCCTAGTTGTTATTGATGAGTTTACAAAATTTACTTGGGTGTTGTTTTTAAAGGCAAAATCTGATACCGTTGACCAGCTGATACGCCTTTTAAAACGTTTGAAAAATGACAGATCTTGTACAGTAAACATGATAAGAAGTGATCGTGGTACTGAATTTTTAAATCATAAGTTAACTTCTTATCTAGAAGACATTGTGATAAAGCATGAGCTTTCAACAGCTAGAACTCCTCAGCAGAACGGGCTTGCTGAGAGGAGAAATCGTACTTTAAAAGAAGCTGCTAGATCTATGATTGCTTATTCTGGTATTTCACAAAAAATCTGGGCAGAAGCAGTTAACACAACTTGCTACACTCAGAACAGATCTATGATTAATAAGTTGCACGGTAAAACCCCATATGAGATCTGGAGTGGCAAGAAACCTGATATTTCATATTTCAGGGTGTTTGGGTGTAGATGCTTCATTCATAATAATGGCAAGAAGTACCTAACAGCTTTTGATGCAAAATCTGATGCAGGTATCTTTCTAGGCTATTCAGCATTGAGCAAGGCTTATCGAGTATTCAACAATCATAGTTTAACTGTTGAAGAGTCAGCACACGTTGTCTCTGATGAGACAAGCTTTAGATCCAACTCAGCTGCGAGCCTTAACGATCTATGTACACGTCTAGAATCATCCAGCATTGATCAGATGATGACGTGGCTCCACAAAGACATTCAGCAGAGATGGAACCAGCACTGGACACACCACACAACAATGCTCAACAAGATCTGACAGGTAATCCAGTAGTCATCGATTTGACTAACGTTGACTCAACGCAGGATCAGATCTTACCTAGTGTGCCTGCTGCTGGAGCTCAAGCGACAAATGCACAAGATGCTGCTCAAACAGATGGTGCTCAAGCAGATGTTGCACAAACAGATCTTGCCATACATAGACCAACATCTGACGCACCAATTGCGAGTACTTCACATCAATTGGTATCTAGACCAACATCTGACACACAAGCGGGCAACGCAAACTATCAATTGGTGTCAGAAAATGCAGATGTGGATATCCAGCAAGACATTCTAGCATAACAGGAAGCAAACCCAATTGGACTTGATCTTCGGTGGAATAGAAATCATCCACCTGAGCATGTCATAGGTAACATCGAATCTCCTGTTCGCACACGAAGCCAGCTATTGCATGATCATTTTGATTCAGCTTTCATCTCGCATATAGAACCTAAAAAAATAGATGAAGCCTTAGCAGACCCAAGCTGGGTAGAAGCTATGCAGGAGGAAATAAATCAGTTTAAGAGAAATAACGTATGGCAACTTGTACATAAACCTTCAAATCATTCAGTCATAGGAACACGATGGGTCTTTAGGAACAAGCTGAATGAAGACGACGTAGTAACTAGAAACAAAGCTAGACTGATTGCACAAGGATTTAGGCAAATGGGAGGAATATATTTTGATGAAACCTTTTCCCCTATAGCCAGATTAGAAGCCCTTCGCATGTTTTTTGCATATGCAGCATTCAAAGATTTTAAAGTATTTTAAATGGATGTTAAGAGTGCATTTCTTAATGGCATTCTAACAGATGAAGTGTATGTTGCACAACCTCCTGACTTCGTAGATCATACATATCCAAACCACGTTTATAAATTGGATAAATCTCTGTATGGGTTGAAACAAGCACCCAGAGCTTGGTATGATACACTGTCCAAATTCTTAATCGAGCATGATTTCACTATAGGCATAGTTGATAAGACACTATTTAAATTCGTAAAAGCTGATCATGTCTTATTAGTACAAATCTATGTTGATGATATTATTTTTGGGTCAACTAACCCCAAATTGTGCCAGAAATTTTCCAAGTTAATGCAGGACAAATTTGAGATGAGCATGATGGGTGATATAACATTCTTTCTGGGCTTACAAGTTCGACAGCTGGAAAATGGAATTTTCATTAACCAAGCTAAGTATACGAAAGAACTGCTGAAGAAATTTGGCATGAACAACTGTTCAGCAGCTGCGACCCCTATGAGCTCATCAATCAAGCTAGACAAATACGAAGTACTGCCATTGAGGTATCTCTTTATCGCGGTATAATTGGCTCCATTGCTGTACTTAACTGCTAGCAGACCAGACATCATGTTTGCTGTCTGTATGTGTGCTAGATTTCAAGCAGAGCCTAAACAATCGCATTATATTGCTGTGAAAAGATTTTTAAAATATTTGAAAGGAACTTCCAATGTGGGTCTTTGGTATCCCAAAGACTCAGGCTTTCAACTAAGCGGTTATAGTGATGCAGACTACGCAGGATGTAGGATTGATTGTAGAAGCACAAGTGGGACTTGTCAATTCTTAGGGGATCGACTGATTTCCTGGTTCAGTAATAAGCAGACGTCCATTGCAACGTCCACAACTGAAGCGGAGTACCTAGCAGCTGGCAGCTGTTGTGCTCAAATACTATGGATTCAACACCAGCTGAAGGACTATGGCATTGATGCTTCTGAAGCGCCCATTCTCTGTGACAACACCAGTGCCATCGCGATCACCCAAAATCTAGTACTGCATTCAAGGACAAATCTCATAGACATCAAGCATCATTTCATCAGGGACCACGCGCTAAAGAAAGACGTCCGGCTGGATTACGTGTCGACTGAACAGCAAGTAGCTGACATCTTCACAAAGCCTCTGCCAGACGCCAAGTTTTCTTATTTTAGAAACATAATAGGTCTCTTAGAATTGCCTTGAAATGTCTGTGCACTACCAATTTGTAGGTTGACAGCTGTTGCTTAACTCAGCTGCGAGTCTCTTGTTCAGGGGGAACGCAAAGACTTTCAGCTGAGGCAAGCATATTGCGTTGGAGAGGATCTTAATCGTAGGGGAACCAGGATCTGAATTGTTAAGTGCTACGTCAGCTGAATATGTGGGATCTGGATACACTCAGATGCCACATATACACAGTTGATGCTTATTTGTGATCAGATCCTTCTCTACCCTCAGCGATATATTAAACCAGCTGTGACGTTATACAATATTGGCACGCGTTTTTACTTTTCACTGTACGAGTAAAATATTTTAAAAATTATTTTAAAATCACTTTCTTATTTTGAAATATTTGAAAATCTTTTCTAAATCATTTCAAAATATTGTACGCGCCGTCGGATGATTGACACGTGGTTTGTCATCATGCGAAAAGTCACATCCACATTTTCTCTCGACAGTAACTTTTTGCATTCCTTGAATATATTATGGCCTTTCCTATTTAACCTTTCACTTACCTTAAGCTTTTTACTCTCTGGTATTCTTGTGCTCGTACTCTCTTGTGTGTTCTCTGCAAATATTTTTCAGGTGTTCTATCTTTTTATCAACTAGCTGCGATGGCATCATCACTCTTCACCAACACCCTTCACGTCTGTTTTGACTCTGTTCTTGCTATGGATAACCCGGGTATGGTATCAATGTTTGAAGCCCTAATGGCTTCTGTCTTATCAGGATTCTTGGGTTGCCTAGCAGTCTTATATGAAGATGCGTTGATAGAGTTCTTTCTTAATGGCTCCGTCCGAGACGGAAAGCTAGTAAGTACTATTCACGAGAAATAGGTGGAAATCTCTAAAGAGTTGTTTGCCAGTACGTTTGAGTTGCCAGTTGATGGGCTGATAGATTTATCTGAGATTCCAAAGGATATTAATTTAATGCGAGGAGCATCTTTTCTTTCTCTGGTGAACAAGTAAGTACTTCCGGGAAAAAGCGATAAATGAAATTTGAGTTCCGTATTCTCAGGATATTCTGGCAAAGACAATATCTGTAAAGGCCGGGTCCTTTGATGCGGTCACCCAGGAAAGATTTCTAATGATGGCAGCTATCACTTGTGGAGTAGCAATAAACTGGAACCAGCTGCTGTTCAATATTCTCAAGGATATGGTGACTGCGGGATCCAGGCAAGCCAAGGGCTATGCCATTCAAATCAGTCTTTTGCTGGAGAATGTTCCGAACTTGGAATTGGGAGATTCCTCGGAGTTCCCCTCTTCTAAAATCCTAACCGAGAAGACTGTCCACAGATACATTGCTGTTAATGACAAGGTTGGTGTGGAGGAAGTGGCAGATGTGTGGAGGAAGTGGCAGATGTACCCAGGGTGAAGAAAACACCCGTCAAAAGGTTGTGTCTAGGAAGAGACCAGCGGCTGTTGATGAGCCAATTGTGAAGAAGAAGCGGACCCCTGTTGGAAAAGCTGCTGCTGTTGCTACTGATTTAGTACTTGAGGCAGTACCCGTTCAAGTTGTTGCACCAATTTATACAGTGCCCCCTCTTGCACCAAAACGTAAAATTCAAAAGAGGAGGAGAAGGTTGGCACTCGGTTCTGATGATGAAATTGTTGGAGAGCCAACAACTGTTGCTGTAGAGGTTGCTGTTGAGAATATAGTTGAGGAACAGAGGGTAGAGATGCCTGTTGACCCTGTTGATCAGATAATTGAGCAGGTTATTGAAACATACTAAACCTCAAATTTTTTTTTTTGAAAGCAGACGTGGAATAACGTTAAATAAAAGCTATAAATAATAAAACATAACTTCAGCATTAAAATAACATCACAACGATCGTTAAAACAACTGCCAAAAAAATCTTCAATCCACGTCTCATAAGCTAGCATAAAAATCAGAGTATTCAAAAACTGTTTGCGGAAAAACTGAACATGTTTAAAAGCAAATAACATGAAATAACTAAGCGGTCACGGGGTAACAGCCGCAGCGGAGCATCAGACGTCCTCACCGCCGGTCGGAGTAATATCATCAACATTATCATGCTCACCTGCACCATATAAACCTAGTGAGCCTAAAGGCCCAGCATGCTATATCCGCTAATAACAAGGTACATACAATAAAACCACATACAGGCACATAAGTATATGAATATAATTTTCATGACATACGTGCATTAAAAGGCCTTAAAATGTTAAATCATGCTGTAGTCGTACATAAATCATCATAACATATAGGTTAAGGCATAACATAATACATAACATAACTTAAAAGAACAGGCGAGTCGTATCCATGAAGTGAGAGCCGTTAAATTCGATTGATCAATCTATAAACCAACGTACGTGGCGGTGTGGTTCACCCGACCTTACCTCGGGATCCCTATATGTCACACCTCTATGCTTGCCACTTCACCATGTCGTGATCACATGGATCCATAGGCTCATAATCGTTATACATTAACAGGGGATCCCCGGGCCCGGATACCCGGCTAACTCCCATCGTTACTTTGCCCCACAACACTTCAATTTCACAAAATATTTTCATTCATGCCTTAACATTCTTTAAACTTTCATGATGCATGCGTTTCATAAAAATCATGCGACTTAAAA
>KQ986818.1:168598-184092 GCA_001598015.1 Dorcoceras hygrometricum
TTTGAAAGGTTCAAAGAATTCAAGGCTGAAGTAGAAAATCAATTAGGCAAAAGTATTAAAGCACTTCGATCCGATCGAGGTGGTGAATACTTGAGTGCTGAATTTCAAGACTATCTAAAAGAGAATGAGATTCTCGCATAGTGGACCCCTCCGGCCACACCACAACTCAATGGTGTAGCGGAGCGTCGTAATCGGACCTTGTTGGACATGGTTCGATCTATGATGAGCTTCACTTAACTTCCTACCTCGTTTTAGGGCTATGCGACTTGAAACGGCGGTAATGTTGTTGAACAATATCCACACCAAGGCAGTGGATAAGACTCCATATGAGATATGGATGGGCAAACTACCCAAGTACTCATACATGAGGATTTTGGGATGTACTGCTTACGTGAAGCAGACAGTGGGAGATAAGCTGGATACGAGATCCATCTTATGCTACTTCATTGGGTATCCAAAGAATTCCATTGAATACTACTTCTACTATCCCAGCGAAACAAAAGTTTTGTTTCTAGGAATGCCACCTTTATGGAAAGGGAATTTCTACTTGATAGAAAGGGCAAAATAGTAGAACTCGAAGAGGTTCGAGATCCAATCGAAGTACGAGGTGAGTCTCCCGCACCTACAGAGCCAATACCAGAAATGGTCGCACCTAGGAGATCCGAAAGGGTTCCTAGGGCTCCTGAGAGAAATGGTTTTCTCCTTGAAGATGATCAAAGTGATCAAGTTGTTGGATCTGATCCAAGAACCTTCAAGGAGGCAATTTCCAATGCTGATTCTAATTTGTGGCTTGAAGCAATGCAGTCTGAGTTTGACTCAATGCATGCTAACCAAGTTTGGACTCTTGTTAATCCTCCCGAAGGAATTGTTCCTATTGGGTGTAAATGGGTATACGAGAGGAAACTTGGGCCTGATGGTAAGGTAATGACCTACAAGGCACGACTGGTCGCGAAAGGTTACACTCAAAGGCAATGTGTTGACTATGATGAAACCTTCTCGCCAGTCGCAATGTTCAAGTCAATTAGAATCTTATTAGCCATAGCCGCATGGTACGACTATGAGATATGGCAAATGGATGTGAAAACTGCGTTCGTGTTGACTATGATGAAACCTTCTCGCCAGTCGCAATGTTCAAGTCAATTAGAATCTTATTAGCCATAGCCGCATGGTACGACTATGAGATATGGCAAATGGATGTGAAAACTGCGTTCCTTAATGGAAACATTAAGGAGAGATCTATATGACGCAGCCTGAGGGTTTCACATCTGTTGGAGGCGAGCATAAGCTATGCAAGCTTCAGAGATCGATCTACGGTCTCAAACAAGCATCGCGAAGTTGGAACCTGAGATTCGATGAAACAATTAAGGAATTTGGTTTCATCAAGAATCCCGAGGAGCCATGTGTGTACAAGAAGGTAGTTAAAAGCGCTGTGACATTCCTCGTACTTTATGTTGATGACATTCTACTCATTGGGAATGATGTAGGAATGCTGCAGTCAACTAAAGTATGGTTGTCTAGTAGATTTTCGATGAAGGACATGGGTGAAACATCCTATATTCTTGGAATACAGATCTATCGGGATAGATCTAAACGGATGCTCGGACTCACCCAAGCTACCTACATCGATACCATACTTAAGAGGTCTCTATGGAAGAGTCCAAGAGAGGACACCTACCTATGTGCCACGGGGTCACTCTATCTAAGTCTATGTGTCCAAAGACTGATGAGGAGATAGAGAGTATGACACGTGTGCCATATGCCTCAGCAATAGGTAGTATTATGTATGGCATGATCTCGACTAGACCGGAAGTCGCATATGCTCTGAGTGTCACGAGCCGCTACCAGGCCAACCCCGGCCAATTGCATTGGAAGGCTGTGAAGGATATTCTTTAGTACTTACGAAGGACTAAGAATATGTTCATGGTCTATGGGGGTGGTGAACTGAAACTGGAAGGCTACACTGATTCTAGCTTCCAGTGTGACGTGGATGATTCGAAATCTACCTCTGGATTTGTATTCATGCTCAATGGTGGTGCTGTCTCTTGGAAGAGTTCCAAGCAAGACACCATCGCGGATTCAACCACTGAGGCTGAGTACATCGCAGCATCAGTTGCTGCTAAGGAGGCCGTTTGGATAAGGAATTTCGTCCAAGAGTTGGGCGTCATTCCTAATGGAGTTGGTCCAGTCCCGGTGTACTGCGACAACACAGGTGCCGTTGCGCAAGCAAAGGAGCCTAGGTCTCACCAAAGATCCAAACACATACTGAGGAAATACCACATAATCCGGGATATTGTGGATAGAGGTGACATAGCAGTTGAGAGAGTCGCCTCTGCAGACAACGTTGCTGATCCACTTACGAAGCCCTTGCCTGGACCGTTGTTTGAAAAACATCGCGAAATAATGGGACTGCGTCTGATGAGTAGTTGGCTTTAGGGCAAGTGGGAGATTGTTAGAGTAGATGCCCAACTAGCCAACTTGTGGCGTGTGGGTTTATAGACTCTTGTATGAAACAATCTTTATATATAACATTCGCATTTATTTATATGGCATTCTTTACTTTCATTGTGTTGTATGATGATTAACAATTGTGTTGAGTAAAGACCAAGAATACACTAAAGTGTATGTTAGATGTGATAGTGGGTATGACGGCTATCATGAAACACATCTAATAGTCACTGTGTATTCTGAACATGTTCCTAGTCGATTGGGCCGTCAAAATGAGGATAAGGCCGCCCGAGCTAGAGAATAGTATCTGCGATGCGAAGTACCATGTTTCATTGGTAGGGAACATTGTGATGTTCTGAGAATGCAGATAGATAGTGACCTGGTGATCTATCGAACTACCCTCGTTCGGACTTTCCAAGTGGTTACCATTTGTCGAGTGGATAAGTCCGAGGTCTTGGTTGTACTGATTAGTCCTCACGACTCGAAACGTCATAGAGACTCTACATGATAGGCGTCTCACTTTGACTTGTTTGCCGACTCACTTGGGGTCATCAGGCGGCGGGATTGGGTGAGACCCCGATGCATGTAGGAGTCGATGCATCGTTGTCGAGGATTCACCGCTCGCAGACATGCGTGGATATCCTATGCTATCTGAGGGGATAATAGTGTATAAATCTCTGGCCAGAGTACTATAAGTGTTTTAGGTAAATGGGTTTACCTAGTTACACTCGCAATGTCACTATTCGATCTCCAAGATGTATGCATAGCTATCGGATCTATAGCGACTCTTAATTTACCAATGGTCGTTGATCTGATCGGGATATATGGATTTAAAGGACCGTACTGTACGCTAACCACGACCAACTGGTTCTTGCAGGCACTATCATTGATACCTAGGGGATCATGGGGCGATGTTGCTAGACGCTCTTACCATGATCCGTTGGACAAGTTCGGGATTGTGATTTCGGAGCCACAATGGTTGTGGGCCCACGGCTAGCTGTAACCATGAACCATTGAGGGTCACACAAGTACTGGATTCGAGATTCCCGCACTACTTAATGTAGACTTATACTAATTAACTCATAACTAAGCAAAAAAACCCTACCCTAATCTCTTGTAGCCCGCCGCCCCTTCCCTCCTCTAAAAGCCGCCGCCACCGCCCTTGTGCGCCGCCGCCGCCGCCGCCACGTGCCGTCGGAATTTATTCCGGCCAACTTGACGAGGAGAATCCGTCCGCGCCGATCTCGTCAGGCCTTCTAGTGCAGGCTGACGAAGGAGTCTCGTATCCGGTCGTGGACCTGCTTGGCGTTATCTACCGTAGTCTACCGTGAAGTGCTGGTTTCCTTGCGAAACTGGTCGGAGCCAGGCACGAGTTGCCAGCAAGGTATTCTACAAAACACCCTATGAATGTCATAGATTGATTGTTTATTTGAAACTGCATTGTCCTGGCAAATTTTTGTTCTTCCGCTGCCTCGCCTGGAGGCGTGATCCGGATCCGCCGTGGTTCCCCAACAGGAAATATATTCAAAAAGGGATTCTTTTTCCTTGGCGAGATTTAATGACCGTTGTGGACGAAGGGTATAAATAGCTGGAATTTGAATTGAAGAAGCTCTCTCTCTCTCTGTCTCGCCTTCACTCTGTTATTCAACGTTTCCATTACTCTCGAGCTTTTCATCAATCGACACTATCTTTCAAAAGCTCACACAAGTTACTGGAAAGAACATATTGCAGAAATTATTTAAAGTCCAGTAACTCATCTCGAAGAACTCTTCACAGTTCAAGCCTTCACAGATATTACCTTCGAGATACATCTTCTGGTTACCTTGTGTAATCAAGTTTTATTGTTAAAACCAGAAGATTTACAGTCTCAATAGCTTTGTATTCCATTGTATCATTCATTGCTGAGTCTGTAACAAACGAGCTACACAAAGCCGTTTGATAGAAATTCTAAGTGTTGTATTCAGCAGTTACATCTGCTGGTTGTTGATTGGAGATTGCTAGGAATTCATCTTGAGCGAGGCTCGGTGACTGGGTGGTTACAGAGGCTGTAAACATCAAATCTTCTAGTGGAACCTTCCTGAAAAGGAAGAAGGGGAGACGTAGGATATTGATATCCGAACTTCCATAAACAAACTCTTGACCCTGAACTTTTACTTATCGCATTTACTTAAGCTTTCACCGTTCACATATTACTCAACTTATTTCCTCACAATATTTGTTAGTTGAGAAATATGATTTAAGACTGAGATACCTTAAATCTGGTAACTCGGATTTAAGTTAAGCGGGTGCTTGTAAAAATCGTTTTAAATGTTTCAGAAATTTTTAAAAAATATCAAGGAGTTCATTCAACCCCCCCCCCCCCTTTTTGAACTCCTAGGCCTGTTTTTCGAACCATATTGATCCTATCAGTTTCCCAAGTAGCTTCCTCCTTCGAGTGATTCAGCCACTTGACCTTGACCATTATGATCACTTTATTGCGCAACTTCCTTTCCTGAATACCTAGAATGCGGTTGGGCCTTTCTTCGTAGGACAAGGTTGTAGTAAGCTGCAAGGAATCAAGGCTCAGCACGTGTGATGGGTTTGAAATGTACTTCCTCAGCATAGACACGTGGAACACGTTATGCACTCCTGCGAGGTTAGGTGGTAACGCCACCCTATATGCTAATGATCCCACTCTAGCCAGAATCTCAAATGGACCAATCTTCTCAGCTTAGAGAAGATTCAGATCGGAGCTTCGTACAGAGAACAGTTCACAATAGATTATGGGTATGAATAGCTTAGAGCAGCGCTCAGAGTTCAGAAGAAAACAACTTAGAGCGAAGATGGCGCAGAAAAGCTTAGAGGGAAGAGAACACAGAAAACAGCTTAGAGCGAAGACAACACAGAAAACATCTTAGAGTAAAAACAGCACAGAGTACAGTTCAGATCTCAAGAACAATGTTCAGTTTAGAGCATATAAGATTTCAGATCAGAGCTTGAAGAGCTAAGTCTCACGTCAGTATTTATCTTACCAGTTTACAGAACAGATCAAAGGAACTCTTTCCAGATCAGCTCTATACTGTATATCAGATTAGATCTGGAAAAGGTTCAGTTCAGCAGAGAGCAGCTCAGAGAGTTTTGGATCAGATCACAAGAGCATATTACAGTTTTTCACGTAACAACTTAGAGCTGACAAGATTTTATATAACGTCTATAGAGACCAGCTTAGAACGTACAGTCATCAGTTTAGACGTGAATCTATCAGATCAGATCAGACCAATCATGTGCTTAATTACTGTATAAATTATCGGATGCTATTTCTGGACCTAACGGTATCATTCCAGTGATTCTGGTATGAAGAAAGGCAAGTTCCTCAAAGTTGGAAAGAAGATCAACTAGCCAGTACAATAAATCATTTGAAGATTGATTGTAACGCCCCGAAATCCAGATTACGTAGAAATGAGTGCATGACTAGGGGGAAAATATTTTTAGATGATTACATGCCATTTTATATGATTTATTTATGATTTATGCTGCATGGTATGCATGTGTTATTTTTCAGCCTGCTTGAGCTACGGACGTGTGGACGAGATTAGGGTCAACCGGAATGAAAATAATTTGAGATTTTAAGTTATGTGATTTTTTAAGAATGAATTTTACATTATTTTAAGCAGCAATTTCAGAAAATGGGGACTTTTATAATTATTTTTGTGGGGAACCCCTTTTTCGCCTATACGGGCTGTCTTATTGGATTTTAAGGTGTTTTAAATTTTGAGGAGGCTTCAATTTCGAAAATATCTAATCTTTAAAGCCAAGTTTGAGTTTTAATTATCCTTTCAATTAATGGAGGGGCTAGCATGTCATTTTCCATTCCTTTTATTAATTAAATCATTTGGGGTTAAAATTGTCACACTCATTTTATTAAACACCAAGTCCTAAAACCTAGCCTCCATAATACACTTCAGCATCCCCCTCCTCCCCATAGCTCCAAGTTTTGAAAATCTCCATTCCTTGGTGAATTTTGGTGATCCAAAGCCGGTGGTGCCCCGATCTCGCGTCTACAACGTCGGTAACTCGCAGATCTCTACTCCGACCAAACCAGGCATGTAATATCTATTACTTTTCTCACAATTTAATCCATAGTAAGCTTTTTTTAATGAAAACTTGCATGAATTGTATGTGATTTGTTTAGATCTATACATAACGTTTGAGATCCATGCATGTTTCACAGTTTTCAAAACGTTTTTGATTCGTTTCTTGTGATGCTTTGGTCATGGTCGGTTCATGGGGCTTATGTTATGGTCCAAGGGTGGTCCAAGTAGTTAGTACATCGAGTTAGGATCACGTAGGTCCAAACGGGAAGCGATTTGGTCAAGAAATGAATTAGTTATAAAGTTTATGATCAGCATGTGTCCTGCCTGGTCGTCTGTGCGCGACAACAGAGTTGTTGGGGTCGGGTAAGTCGCTCTATGTCTTCTATGTGGTGAAGGTTGATTTCATGAGATAGCACATTGAGTTAGGGTCACGTAGGTCCAAACGGGGGACGATTTGGTTGAGAACGAATTAGTTATAAATTTTATGGCTAGCACGTGTCCTGGTTGCAGTCTGCACGCAAGAAGTGAGCTTGTGAGCATCGGTTTGGTCACATACTGTATCGGTTTTGAGTTTTGTTTCTTTCAGTACCTAGAATATTGACTTAGGGTGATGTGGGTTGAAATAGGGAGTCATTTGGTTAAGAAATGGATTTTTAATGATTTTTACCCTTTTGTCGCCCAAAATGAGCCTCGTCGGGTCATTTTTGTGAAATTAAGATTTCGAGTCTTAGGGGCTGCTAAGGTTCGTGGATGATTTTATTTGATGTTTTAAGCATATTTGAAGATTTTTCCAGCATTTTTAGAATTTATTTGATTTATGGGATTTTTGACAATTTTAGCATATTGGGCCGAATATTTTAAAGTCAAAATTTGAAAGTCAAAATCCTTTTATTTATGGACCTAATACTTTATCAAATTTTAAAGTCAAATTTTGGTCATTGGTCTTTATTTAGTCAAATTTTAAATGTTTGAATTTTTAGCAAAGGATTGAGTAAATTAGAAATTTTAAAGGTTTAATTTTATGTCTTGGACCGGTCGGTTCAATAAAAATTTTAAAGGTTTAATTTTATGTCTTGGACATGTCGATTATGGGCCTGTAGTTTTTAGTTTTAAGTCAAAGGTTCAATTTGAAAGAAAATACCCAGTTGTTTAAAATAGAGTCAAACTTTTAAAATAATTAAAGTTATGTTTATTTTTAAGTCTTTAGTCAAAATTGAAGTCTTTTGATTTTTAATTAAGTCCAAATTGATTTTTGGATTTTAAATTGGTCAAAATCGGTCTTTTGGTCAAAATCGGCTTTTGTGGTCAAAATTGATTTTAAAAGTAAAAATCGAATTTACTAAGACAAAATTGATTTTAAGGAGTCAAAATTTATTTTAATTAGTCAAAATTTATCCTTGCTTTATAAAGTCAAAATTTAAGGAAAATAGGCAGAAATTGTAAAAAGGGGTGAACATTCGTTTCATGTCTGAGTTAAGAGCGATGTGTGGTCTAGAAGTAGTGCGCCAGGCTCCTGAACCAATCCTTGACCGAAATAGAAAAATGTAGAAGCCCGTAAATGTATATTTAATCATATATGTAGTATGTTATGTACGTAAATGTTTTAAAGGAAAAGATTAAATATATATTATCGGGACAAGCTTTTAAATTGCATGATTTTAAGAAATTCAGGCATCATGAGATTTTATGAAACGATCAGGCATGTCTCTTTTTAAGTTAAAACCCGAGGGATTGAAGTGATGTGGCAAAGTTTTATGATGGGAGTTAGCCGGGGTAGCCGGGTCCGGGGATCCCCTGTTTTTAGGTATGATTATAGGGCCTATGGATCCTCGTGTGACATCGGGGTGAAGTGGAAATTTATAGGAAAGGTGTGACATATAGGGATCCTCGTGCGATATCGGGGTGAACCACACCGCAACGTACGTTGGTTATTGCGACTGATCAGTCATACGCCCGCTCACATTCACTGATACGACTCATATGTTTTTCAGGTTACGTTATGCCATGCCTTATATGTTATATGATATGTATGATATGAGATGTAGGAAGAAATATTTTAAGATCATGCACGCATTCACGCTTTAACGTTAGTTTAATTACAAGTATGTGCTTGCATGCAATATGTACGTTGTTATGTATTACGATAGAGCATGCTGAGCCTCTAAGCTCACTAGGTTTAAATGGTGCAGGTGATGATCCTACCGATGAGCATATTCCGACTGGCGGTGAGGACCTCTGAGCGCCTGCTGCAGCAGTACCCCGTGACCGCCTTTATGTTTCAGTTCTGCCATGATACAGTTCTAGATATTGGGTTTTTAAACATGTTTACGCCTTTATGTTTCAGTTCTGCCATGATACAGTTCTAGATATTGGGTTTTAAACATGTTTACATTCAGTATTTTACGCAGTGATTTTTTTATGTTGGATGTTTAAACGTTTTAAATATTTCTTTATTTACGTTTAAAAATATTTTTGAGAAAATGATTTAACAATGCTTTAGGAAGGAACGAGCCATACTTTAAGTTTATGTTTTTTCGCACATGTTTAAAAAAAAATTTCTAGAGTCTGGTTCGTTTCATTGATATAGCTGGAGATCTATATATATACAAAGCGATGAACGACTGATTGGACACTTTTTGAATATACAACTCTTACGAACACTCACGAACTACCTCTATTGCGATATACTATGATTATCACTATTACGCTGCAGAAACTACATCGCACACAAAAGCTCACTGTTCATCATCTTCTTCGTCACAACCTTGCTCTCAAAAGAATTATATTCATTCTCTTGAGTTGTAACCACTCTGTGGCCTTGTTTATTCACTGTAAAGCATAAAACAGAGTGTATAAATCGTGTGTAAGCTGAAACAGCTTAGAGCCAACATTTGTATTTGCAGAATAGATCACGAGTCTGTTTCTGTCGTAGAAGTGCTAGGAGTTATTGTAACTTTTTGGCTGTCGGATCGGGTTAGAGCAGGAGCTGCTGTAATCAAATCTTGTAGTGGAATCTTCCTGTGCAAGGAAGAATGGGAGACGTAGGAGTTTAAGCTCCGAACTTCCATTAACAAACTCTTGTCCCTTTCACTTTACTACATTCAGTTTTTATTATTACAGCTTTTAGTTTTATATATCTGTTCAGTTCAATCGAGTTTATTCCGCACAAATCTTTGTTATTCGAGAGAACAATAGTGCACTGAGATCCTCAAAACTGGTAACTCAGCTTAGAGATTACCCGGAGGCTTTAAAAATCTTTTTGAAAAGAGTTTTGCGAAAAATTGTGAGGAATTTCATTCAACCCCCTCCTTCTGAACTCCCGGGCTGCATTTTAACTCTATTTTTGATCCAACAAGTGGTATCAGAGCTCGGTTATCTCAGTGACTAACAGTTGTGCTTATCTAAAAATATTAAATATGTATCACAATAAAATTCTAATGTTTTCTAAGGAGGAATAAGACATCTGGAAGATCAAAATGCAAGCTCACCTGGAGGCTCAAGATGACGATAGTGGTTCGTCATCGCATATGGTCCTATAAAGATTATAAAGCCAAATACTGCCATGGCCATATCCATAGGTGTAGCACAATAGGTTGAAAAGCCCAGACTGGTATCGACATCAGAAGACAAAAAGAAATCTAACTTGGACAGCGTGGCAAAATATATCCTTTACAAGACGCTGGACAATAATATATTCAGTAAAATTCTTACCTGGTCACGGCTAATGAAATCTGGGAGAAGCTAATCCAGAGGGCAATGAAGAAACCAAAGAAAACAAGCTCACAGTAGCCCTACAGAAATTTGAATCCATGGAGATGAAATTTGGTGAAACAATGATCGAGTTTGATGAGATATTCAGCTCAGTGGTTATAGACCTAACCAGATTGGGCAAAGAATACAGCAACAGAGAGCTGACATTGAAAGTCATGAGAGCTCTTCCCAAGGAGAGGGATGTAAAGACGATGGCTATGAGGGAATACAAAGACCTCAACAAACTGGAGTTCCACGACTTATTCGCAAATCTTAAGGCCTATGAATTCGAACTAGAGACCAGATTGGAAGAAGAACCTTCCACGTTACGTAGGACTTAGCTGTAATAAGAAAATCCACAGAATACAGCTGAGCAGATCAACAATGATGCTATGTCCCTCTTCGTTAAGAAGTTTGGGAAATTCATGAGAAGAACTCAACCACCCTCTTTTTCAATTAAAGCACATAAATCTGGACAGAATACTAATGATATGAAATGTTTTGAATGTGGCAGACCATGACATTTTGCTGCAGACTGCCCGAAACCAAAGCATGATGATAGAAAGACTTCAGATCGCAGAAGACACCGCTCTGATAAGAAACCATACATCAAGAGGCAGGATCGCAATGTGCTAGTTGCAGAGGAAAGCAAAAGCAATTGGGCTGATTCTGAATCAGATGAAAGCACTTCCAGCAACTCATCAAGCGATAGTGAAGGAGAAGTATAGTGTCTAATGGATGATGACACTGAGAGGTACTTGATTTCTCAAAAATTGTGTTTACATGAGAAGATCTCGTTAATGCACTTATCGAAATGGTCTATGAGTACAAAAAGCTGTCTCAGACATTAGAGGATGTTAAAGCTGAAAATAAGTGTCTGAAGGACAAGTCAGATGACACAAGCTGTTCACAGCTTGATGACTCAAACAGTCTAAAAACTGAGTTAAGTAAGCTGAAAACAGAGAATGAATTTTTGAGATCCAATTCTAACTAGCTCACATCTAAAAATGATAGACTAAATCAATTGATGAGCTCTTGGACAAAATCTTCTATTTCATTAGGCAAGCTGCATGAAGTCCACAAGCCATTTAATGAAAAAACTGGAATGGTCTTCAACTCTGGCAAAATCAGCTCTGGTGATACTAGTACTCAATTAGATCTGGCAGATGTCAAGCTCAAAAATATGAGTTTTGTCAAAGCCAGTATGATACATGACACACTTGAATCGATTAAGTATGATGATCAGAACGTGTCTAAGCTGAACCAGAAGGGAAAGTCTGGTATAGGCTATGCTGAACCTGAGAACTCCAACCCAGCTGGCTAAAGAATAGACTGGACAGGGAACGAGCGAAACCGGGTTCACAGTCATCTAATCTACACTAGCAAAGGCGTAGTTCAGTGAAGGTAAGGAAACATAACAGAACAGTTCAGCAAAGGCGCAATGTGAATTGTCAAAATACAAAACCAAGTTTTGGTGATAACAAAAACAAGATAAATAACTGAATATAAGACTATCAGATTTGGACTATAAGTAATCGGGTTAAGGACTTGACCGATTAGGCGTCTCTTACAGATCAGATCAGAGCATATCAACTCAGATCAGAGTGTATCAGTCCAGTTAAGAGGGTTATCTAATAGATTAGATCAGAGCAAATCAGATCAGGACAGAATCTATTCAGTTCAGCTCAGAGACTTCTTCTACAGATAGACCAGATCAGAGGCTTCTAAGGAACAGAAAAGATCAGAAAAATATATGGATAAAGAGATAAAAGGGAAAATTCATAAATGAGAAATATCTTGAAGCTTATATATACGAAACAGCTTAGATCTTATTTCAGATCAGAGCCAAAGACGATTTCAGCTCAGAAACAGATTTCAGATCACAGCTTCAGATCTTAACAGATATTTGTTCCGTAGGATTCGACGATCAAGATTAAAGCATACAAAGACTTTAAGACAAACTGGATTAAAGATATTCAAGATCAGAGTCATTTAGAGTATATTGTACAGAACGCAGAGTTGGTACAGTCGATGTTTACCAAATCTGGCTAAGCTCTGACAACAGCAGACATACCTCAACTCAGCATTAATGGCGCAATTAATGCTCTGTACGATGAAGATATTCAAATACGTTTTGTGTATACTGTCTCATTTAATGACCATTGAAGATGAATATCTTTATATAGTTGAAGTGGTTCAAGCAAACTTCTTCTTCCGACCTTTTAATTTTTTGACGTCTGACTTTGAAGCTCTCGATACTCGATCTCTCAACTCTTGGGATAAAGTCTTTCAAGTCCCAATATATTTTGATATCCCAGCTCTCAATCTCAAGGAACAGTCCTTGAAGCTTCTCAGTTCTTAATCAGAAATTAACCTTCAAGATTTCCTTCTGGTTTACATTAGCTAACTAATCTTATTGTATAAGAAACCAGAAGTGTTACAAACTCTATTTGTTTTGTATTCGTTGAAATATTCACATTAGAGTCTATAAAGAACTTGCTACTTCAAGCATTTCTAAAATATTTTTGTTTGTAATAAGCAGAGGAGTCTGTCTTGTATTTGGTTGCTAGGCGTTCACTTTAAGCGAGTATTAGTGGGTGCTTTCAGACGCTGTAACCATCAAAGTCTTCTAGTGGAACCTTACTGAAAAGGAAGTAGGGGAGACGTATGATTTTGAGATTTGAATTTCCAGAAACAAACTCTTTACTCTCTCTATTTAATTATTTGCATCATTATTTTCTTACTGCTCATTGTTTAATCGGTTTATTTCCACACTATATTGTTAACCGAGAAAACAGATTAGAACTGAGAACCTCTGAGCTGGTCATTCAGCTTTGAGTTGAGCACATGCTTGTAAAATCGTTTTTGAAAGGATTTGAAATAGAAAAATCAAAGGAGTTCATTCAACCCCCCCTTCTGAACTCCTTGGATTATTTTGTTTCTAATTTCGACCTTATTGATCCTATCAATTGGTATCAGAGCCTTGTCATCTCAGTTATTGAGCAGTCTGATCTTCTGTGCTTATATTCAAATATGTTTGCTTCTCACAATAAGATTCCTATGTTTTCTAAGGAGGAGTATGATGACTGAAGGATCAGGATTCAAGCCCATCTTATAGCTCAGGATGATGATATGTGGTTCTTCATAACATATGGACCTATGAAGATCATGAAGGCCAACACGTCCATGGCTATTACTGCTAGAGCTCCACAATGGATAGAGAAGACCAGATTTGAGTACACAATGGAAGATAAGAATAAAGAAAATCTAGACAACGTAGCAAAGGATATACTCTACAAGACGTTTTACAAAAATATGTTCAGCAAAATAAAGACATGCGCTACTGCAAAACAGATCTGGGAAAAGCTGACTCAATTTGCGAAGGCAACGATGAGACAAAAGAAAATAAGCTGACTGTTGCCTAGCAGAAGTATGAGTCAATCAAGATGAGAGAAGGAGAGACCATGACCGAATTCAACGAGAGATTAAATCTGTCGTGATCGAGCTGACAAGCCTTGTAAAGGAGTACAACAACGGAGAACTGGCTCTTAAAGTGATGAGAGCACTGCCAAGGGAATGGGACGTGAAGACGATGGAAATGCGAGAATCAAAAGATCTGAAAAAGCTGGAGCTCCATGATCTGTTCGCCAATCTTAAAGCTTATGAGTTCGAGCTGGAAACCAGATCAGAGGCTGAGCCATCAACCTCACAACCCACAAAGGCTCTTGCTGCTACAATTTCAGAACAGAGCTCACCAAGCAAGTCGACAGAGCAAATCAGCAACGACGTCATGTCCCTCTTCGTAAAGAAGTTTGGGAAATTTATGAGAAGATCTCAAAAACCCTTCTTTTAATTATAACAATGCACATAAATCTGAAAATATTTCTACTCCAAAATTTTTATAACTGTGGCAGACCAGGGCATTTTGCAGCTGATTGCAACAGGCCTAAGAAAGATGATAAACGATCCACAGAAAGAAGAAAGAACAGGTCTGAGAAAAGGACCCACAAAAAGAATTGTTAGAGTAGATGCCCAACTAGCCAACTTGTGGCGTGTGGGTTTTCATTGACTCTTGTACAAACGATCTTTATATATGATATTCGCATTCTTTTATATGGCATTCTTTACTTTCATTATGTGTGTAATGATTTACAATTGTGTTGAGTAAAGACCTAGATTACACTAAAGCGTATGTTAGATGTGATAGTGGGTATGACGGCTATCATGAAACACATCTAATAGTCGCTGTGTATTCTGAACATGTTCCTAGTCGATCGGGCCGTCAAAATGAGGATAAGGCCGCCCGATCTTTATATATGATATTCGCATTCTTTTATATGGCATTCTTTACTTTCATTATGTGTGTAATGATTTACAATTGTGTTGAGTAAAGACCTAGATTACACTAAAGCGTATGTTAGATGTGATAGTGGGTATGACGGCTATCATGAAACACATCTAATAGTCGCTGTGTGAGGGGCAAAACGGTCATTTTGCTATTTAGGGTTTGATGATCTGAAAAATTGTTTTTCACATCATAACATTCAGTTTTGGAAACTGAGTCGATCGGTTCGATCTGATCGGCGATCGGAGTTACGATGAAGTCGCAGCGATTGATATCGTCATTTGGACCCGGGCCCGTTGGACCGGCCCAAGTCCAACTTTAGTCTATTTAATTAGACTAATTGACTTCATTAAAAAAACTCTATACATTACATTAACCTAAACCTAGAGCATAAACCGCCGACTCCCTCTCTTCTCCAAGCCGCCGCCGCCCTTGCGCCGCCCAACTTCGCCGGAATTTTGTTCCGGCCTAGTTTTTCGAGGAGAATCCGATCGTGCTGATCTCGTCAGGACTTCTAGTGCAGTCTGACGAAGGAGTCTCGGATCTGGTCGTGGACCAGATTGACGTAACTACCGCAATCAACCGAGAAGCGCCGGGTTCTTGAAACACCGGTTGGAGCCAGGCACAAGTGCCAGAGAGGTAACTCGTTGAAACACCCTATGTATGTTGATACATGATTGTTGATTTTTCGTATTGATCGCATTCCGGTTAATTTTTATTGTTCTTCCGCTGCCTGTCGGGGTGCGGATCCGGATCCCCAACAGTGGTATCAGAGCCATGGTTGCCCGGATCTGATCATACGAATTGTGCCTTATTGTATCTAACTTATTGAATTTCAGATCAAAAAAGCCGAAAGATCGCCGCACACCGACCGCCGGATG